>VWZZ01003432.1:430292-569012 GCA_013399095.1 Psophia crepitans | reverse complement strand
AAAAAAAAAGTAATTCTAATTAACGGAGCCCCTGGAAGCAGGAAACAGACAAACAGAGGAAAGGGGTGATGCTCGAATCTATGAAGGCTACACTGGAAATAGGATTGTGTACTAAAAGTACAGCTAAAACATGTAAGAACTTCTTACAAAGTTTCCTGTTTATTTGTGCTCTCAAAAAGAAAAAAAAGGCATTTTCTCTTTTTCTACTTAAAATAAGAGGTAGAGACTTTCCACAGGGGCACTTAGGGCCTAAAGAAAACATTGGGAAGCTGAAAATCTGCAAAAGATTAATATGTTCCAGTAAATCCCTCTAACTTTGTTGTTCAAAGGCTTGATTTTCATCAACACTAGAAATCTTTCAATATCTACTTGTCGAGAATAATAGTTAAGAATGTAGCTGTGGGATTTAAGCTGTTTAAAAATACAAAAATAAAGCTGAAATGAAATAATAATAATGAAACATTTTTTAAATACCAAAAAAGTCAAAATGTTTCAGAATCCGAATCATTGTCATTGTACCCATCCTCTGTTCCTACGTTATTACTCAAGGGCTTATTGTAAGAGCCATCGCAGAGATGTGTCCTGCCCAAATTGTCTTTTTTAAAACAAACGAAGTTGAAAGCCGTCATTGAACTGGAAGGAGAAAAAGGCATCATGGTAGCCAAAATGAGTGCCAGGCAGTCAGCCACGTCTTTGTTAGGAGCGCAAGCCAGGGCTGGCGTATGACCTGGGCACAAATGCAGACAAGGCAATGGTTAGTACGAAGGGTACTGAGAATGGCACTGAGCATTCCTCATATACATCTCTAGGTGACGTCGTGAGCAGGAGATGTATGTTCAGTTACAAACATGCCAGGCAACAGGGATATGTTACTTATTTTAAATGAGACATGCTGGGAAAATACACACTTTATGGAGCATTTAAATCACTGTGACCACAACAAGCACTATCTTTTTAAACCAGGCAGCAAACAGACTTCACGGTATGAATACAAGCACCTGCTAAACACAGCTCTACAGCACAGACAGTATGATGAGTATGGAACATGGGGAGTACAGCAACAGGGACAGAAACCGGCTTCGGTTTCTGTGCCTCTGAACAAGTCTCATTCTGAGAGCAACAGCTTGCATTAGAACGTAAAAGATATTAGTTCAGAAATATTTTTAAGTGAACTATTTTAAAGACTGATCAGTTGAGTATCTAGTCAACTCAGAAAGCAGTTTATTTAGGAACTAAATCATAAGAGAAAAGAATTAGACTGACACACGTGGTACACGCATAGCAGGTATGACTATGTGGATGTTTAGTTACCCAAATTTACATTACGTTAGAAGAAAAATGACTGCATTCAGAAAGCATGGCGTACACTTCCAATATGAAGGTAACATACAGAAGTCAGTAAAACAAAGAACTGGGGAGCTATTAGAAATTTGTCGTCACTGCAGTTTAACTTGGCTCCCATCCAAGCACTGCCCCTAAAGCAGCATTTCACACGCAGAAATCTTGGAAACCAGTATGCCGATTACACGTGCTATCTATACATTTTGCAGGCTGCTGCGTAAGTACGCCAGCACTTTCCAGCAAATCCTCCCTTTATGCTAAATTCTTTTGCAGGTGGCTAAACCTGAAGTGCTCTGAGGCAGTGCCCACTGCTCATACCCTACTGCCTCAAGTAAGCCTGGAACGCCTGCAGCGTGAATGAGTTTGGTCGACAAATGTGAGCACAGTTTTGTAGCAAAGTGCCCACATTTAAGCACTGACTGCAGTCAATGCACACCCTAAATGGAATTTCCTCTTCCACTGAGTTTCCAAGTGTGAATACTCTTTAGAGTTGCACTCATACTAACATTATATTTAAATTTCTCTCTTTTAAAACTGCATGTGCAGTTCCTCCTAGAAAAATTAAACATGTATCAAATTTAAACTTAATTTTCATTTGTTACATACATGCCAATTAGCTGGATCTGTACATACAATTTTAATGATAAAACCTGTGGTTAGAAGCTAGTCTGGTTCATTTTTGTGTCCCCTATCTCTAAAATGAGGTTAGGGCCAGATGACTGCGGTGGGACTCATTCATGCAAGTATATCGAGGTAGCATTTGGTTAATAATAAATACTCACCACTCAGTTCTTTTCATCCATAGATTTCAAATGTCTTGCAATGATGGGTGAGTATTATTATTGTTACTTTACAAATATAGGAAGATGGAGGTACCGAATTGTTACATTAATGCCATGAAGTCAGTATGGTAAGAAAGACCAGCTTATTTCAGGAAGACATTTTTGAAAACATTAATTATAGAAGCACAGCCCTCTATGGGCTTTATAATGTTTAGGGAAGGACTTCACTGAGATCTGAAACAAAATTATCAGATTTATTAACTAATCATCTATTTTATGAGGCAACAGTAATTTACTCGCATCTTGGATTAGGTTGACAATTGGTAAGCACAAGCTTCGATCTCAGAATGAACTGGGACACAATCAAACATATGTTGATGGTTTTCTTCCTACCCATTAAAACATGCGCTGATTGAATGTATAATCCTTAATTCTTCTGCAAGGCGTCAGAATTATCCGGTGCCACTTGCATGTTTAGGAAATTCAAGTTACCACTGCACTCAAGCATTAAAAAAGACTAGCTGTTGACAGTACATGCAAAATGAACAGTAAAAGGGACCGCTGTGATGTTTAGAATACAATTTTGTATTAAAGAGAAATAAATAGTTTTGGGTTTTTTAAATAGGTACTCACACAGCTCATTGTTTGTTCTTGGAAGGATAAAAGTATCAGTGATGTCTATCATCAGCTTTTAAGTCTATTGCTTCGGTCTGTTGTAAAATTACCTGTTGGGTCCTACTGAAGATTGTCTAAGTGTATTATTTACTTACCATTTTCATCTACTGCTAGGACACATGCCCCTTTGGCTAGCAACTCTTCAACCACCATCTTTAAGCCATTTCGTGCAGCAATATGGAGAGGTCTACAAAAACATAATAATGAAACTAAAGTTCAGTTTAAAATAGACTTTGTAAAAAGAAGTTAGGTGATGCTTAAAGCACACCCAGTATCTGAAAGGGAATGTTTTCTTTCTGTGGATCATTGCAATTATATTGTAGACATTAAATTATACTACAGCCTTTAAAATAAACATCATGTCCACATCTATAAAACACACGTGCAAGAAGACAAATATAATTACCTTTACATAAACAAAGATTGCTTCGTACTTTCCAGTCTAAAGGCTTTCTTTAAAGAGCTCTCATTTTTCCACTGTTCGCGGCACACGATTGACATTTAAAAGGAAAATGAATCTAAGACTGAAGAAATGCTTTTGTTCTATCCTTAATTCTGGCTACTACAGACTGTTCAAAGTCATTGTATTCCCTTTTCATCCTTGAAGATCCAGCAGAGCAGCTGGAAATAACCACTGGTTTGCTGCTTTCCGGGGTCAACACTCAATGCTCCTGTTTGGGGGTAGCTACTGGGACAGGAAAAACAACTTCATCTTGGAAGTGGTGAAAAAAGGGCTAAGATGGAGCGAATTCTTCTGCAAGCACTAGATGATCTGCCACATAAACTCATGGTTGAATCATCTGCTGTGAGATTCCCCCATACCGATCAAGCAGTTGCAGCTGGAGTACGAATATTGATGGTTCTAACTCTGCTGATAACATATGGTATGGATGGGAGTTACACATAAAATATCTCCTCAAAAAAATCTCTGCAAATTAAATGAACCACCTTAAGTCTAAATAAATTATTTAGACTGAAGGTGAAGCTCAAAAAGCTATGAAATGCCAGATGCAGACTTACACATTCATATGATTAATAGACTTTTTGATATAGTCTTCAAAGTAATGTTCTCATATATTTTTTTCCACCAGAACACATATAGAATTGGCATAAAAGCAATCAAAATTCAAAGTGAAACTCCAATCCAAATCTCGTCTTTTCAAGGGCAAGCACTCAAAAAAAATCAGAAATTAACTTTTTTGTTCTGTGAAAAAATCTGAGACGTGAATTTGAAATGCTAAATTGGAGTCTTCTGGTAAGTCAACTGAACTTGAGAGGATCATGCTATACTTACGTCTGCAACGCATTATTTTTTGCATTAATAAGGCTCTGTTCTTGTATCTTGTCAAGTATTAACAAGGCACATTTTTCATGACCCTGGAGTGGGGAAAAAAAACCCAAATAGTGTTAATTTTCTGAGGAGTTTGAAACTGAGGCAAAAGAAATGTTACACATAAAAGAGAGATTTAATAACTCAATTTGGAATACAAAACATGTGACTCAGTTTATAAGGGTGTGTAGTAGGTGAACTGTAGGACCCTTAAAATACTATTTTACTACTATTTTGATACTATTTACGAACCGGAACTGCTAGGATGCTTTAGCACATGTAGAAATTTAGACATTCACCTGTCTTTCAACCCTCCATTCATTATATATGAATTCATCTCCTCAGCTTTCAGAGAAGACTACTATTTCTCTTGAGAGAGCATTCAATGGATTATTCATGAGTGCTACACAGTAACATAGAAAGAGATGGCTTGATCTCAGAAATGAATACTATACTTTCTGGGTCTTTAAGTGCCCTTCTGTATTATTAATAAGCTACTACAAAATCCCTTCAGTGCGAGAGCTCTAACAATGAAACTTTGGAAATAAGACAGATCTGGGCCTTATTTCTGACACTGTTTCGGCACAGCCAGTCGTGGGTGCTGAGCCTACAGCCCCGGCAGTGAACAGCTGCCTGAAGGACCTCCAGTATTCAGTGAGGCTCATGTAACTGCGGGAACTGGAGTGATACTATCATGCTGGAATCCAGTCTGTGGGTAGGCCCAGGAGAGGGAATCCCATGGGCATTTTTTTCTTGCAGAAACAGCAGTAGCAATTGGAATTAAGAGGAGGAAAGGGAGGGAAAAGACACCACCACCACCAATCTGATCAGTGTCTTTAGTTTTACTGCTACTCTCTTAAGGGAAAATAATGGGTTACTTCCACCGAAATTGGAGAATAAGAAAAAAAAAAAAAAGTTGGGGTTTTTTGATTTGCCACTGAACCCGTGTTAAGCTATTTTACACTGAGATTATTTGCCAAAATCTTAAAGGGTTTTCCATTATTTCTCTTAGTGTCATCTCCTTGTGGTTCAGTTGTCATAAGAGGCATCCATATTTCTCAATTTACAAAACTTTGAAAGAGGCTTGAGTAAAAGCTTGGAACAATGTTCTCTTCCTCACCACAAGTCTGATCACCACATTTCCATTGCAGAAAAAACTTTAGGAGCATAAGCACACACATACATACATGCATACTGTGATGAGAGTACAAACAGAGTTCTTCAACTTACTTTACTGCTAGCCAAGTGCAAAGATGTATTCAGCTCCTTATCTTTTAATGTCAGGTCAGCCTTGGCAATGTTCACCAAAAAGTCTGAGGTATAGAATAGAAATCAATGAATGAACCAATGGGCAGACGAACATGTAAAAACAGAGGAAAAAAATTCCTATTTCAGTATACGTGTGCATGCATGCTGACCAATTAAGCCTTTATGTCATGTAAGTTTATGAACATGAAGTGAAAATAATGAATGAGAACAGACTAATCTCGTGCAGTTAATCGGCAAGCAAAGGCAGAGCTAACAGCTCACGCTTTGTGCCCCAAACTGTAAACATATATTCATCTCAATTTATTTACGAAATTCTCCATTTGCAGATCAGCAAGTTCTGCCTGAATCACCTTCTCCTGAGGACAACTGTGGGTCCTGCTTTGAGAGGACTAAGTGAATCTAAAGAATTTAGGATGCAGGCTGTGCTGTTGAAGCTAGAGGAAAGGGAATTCTGTTAAGCCAACACGATCCTAATCTGTATGTCTATAGTATGTAGCCTAGCCTGGAAAAAGCAGCTGCTCATAGCTGCCATTTCAAGAATAGAACTTCCTATAACAGAGCAGGGAAAAGAGGTTACACAATCTTTTTCACACATGCAGTTTTACTGCTCTATGAAATCAAGGAAGTAAACAGCAGAGAAGAATTACTACTCCCCTCATGCTCTTTACAGTGCACTCTTAGGAGGAAATAAGGGTCAGATTTGTTATTGCAAATGTTCACCAAGACTGCAGAGAAACAGTGGCTGAGAAGATGACATTTTTTACAGATGTAAAGGTAGCTTCGTACAGACATCCACATGATTTATTTTTCTTCCTCAGTTTTTGCAGGAAAACACCGATTACTGATTTGGGATAGTTAACTGCAGTAGCACTCACCTTCAAGATGAACAGAAGCAAGGATGTACTTACCTACGGCACCTACGTGACCGTTTTGAGCTGCCATCATGAGAGGTGTTTTCCCTGCATGATCCACAGCATTCACTTGTGCACTGTGACTCAGGAGGAGCTGGAGGCACTCCACATGATCCGCGAAGGCTGCTGCGTGAAGGGGCGTTCTGCGGGGAAAGTAACACGACTGTAGCTGTTGCTAAAGAATGGCACTATTCCTGTTTACCTACCTTCCCAAGAACCTGAAAGTGCCAGGCATTTTTATTTTATTTTATACCATTTTTTCCTGTGAAATTTAAAAGTTATCACCGGGGGAAAGTTATAGTAGCAGCATCAGAAATAAGTTAAACAATTTTAGAGTTTCTGTCCCGGTGCAATACAAACTTTAACAAAGGGAAGCAGAAGGTGGATATGAAAGCGTGGAGATACGATGGAGAATATCATGTTAGCGGCAAATTTATTTTAGGGTAGCATACCATGTAATATGAAAAGCAGTACAATACCTCATTCTTATTCATCTCATTTTTTTAAACAAGCCCAAAATGGGAAGAACTATCAGAACAGATTCATTATTTTAAAAAATGAAAGTATTTTAAGTTATAGTCAAAGATACTGCAGCAATGAGCTACAATAACAGCATTGCTGTGAAAGGCAGAAGGAATTCAATCCACTTTGAAGGTTATCAGTTTCCACAAGAGTGAGACACTTGAATTTGTTCGCTGTCTCCCTACGGCATTTTGGGTCTGAAGCGTGACCACTAGAGATGACAGATAGTAGGTACACAACCCAGCTCACAGTGTTACGTCAGTTTTTGTTTAGCAGGAAAGGTGAGGTGGTCTTACCCTTACAGGAGTAAGTAATCACAATTACTGAAGGTCTTTGATTTGTTTTCATTACAGAAACAATGAGCATTCAGTTTTTAGAATTTCAGCAATTTTAATTAAAAATATACAGAGAGGAGATTATCAACGTGACAAATTAAGGATCTGACTGAATGCATATCTCTTGCTGCATCAGTATTATTTTACTGCATAGATATCTTCAGTTCTGTGCCATGGGAACACTAACATCACCTTAAAGCTTTTAATGAAATACTTTTCTATGTCTACACTGATTCACTCCATTTAGCAAAGATAGACATGTTTAAGTATTTAAGGAAGAAAACAGGTTCAGGGAAATAGCCAACAGTCATAGCTAGTCTAAACAAAATAAAAATACTATTTCTTTTGTATTTCTTTTCATATGTACTATGAAATTGAATACTTCATAGTATTCTTGCTTCAAGTGAGCCATCTTTTAACTTAGTTGCAGTGTAAACTGCTGTCTGAAAGAGTCAGCATGACCAGTCTTAGCTCAACTGTATCAGGTAAGGATTAGTTCCAGAGGACCAGAAAGAATTATGAAAAATACTGAATGGATTCATGAAATGCATTTTGTTTCAGAGCTATTACCTTCCTTTGTCATCTTCACAGTTGACAATGCTGGCATCGATGGCTCCGATGAGCAGCGATGCACAGTTTTCATGATCATTGATTCTAGCAAAGAAAAGACATTTTCAAAAAGGTCACAAGTCTACATCTTTTCCCACTTTCCAATATTAATGTACTTCACTTCCCATTAATATTTCTTACTGGTTATTTAGTCTGTGTGTCAAACACATCTGGATCTGGAAAGCACTCAGTCACAGATACCTACATATAGCTGTCTTCCAATGTTTAAGGTACTGATGCCGGAATCTCTTCCAACTTCAACATTTAATACTTTTCCTTGATGGATGTACTCAATTAATACTACTTCTGTTATTGTTAATTCATCTCATTTCATTATGAAAGTGAACAGTGTTCAGTAACAGTATTGGACATACAGTATAGCTAACACATACCCACACTGGACTAGCAGCTGTTTTCATTTTCAAGTTGCATGCATTTTTTACGGGTTTGAGAATTACATACTAGTTTAAAAGAATACAAATACTGAAAAAAAAATTTAAGTCATCACTAGAAATTCAGATTTCAAATACTATGTTTCTGCCACAAAGGATTTTATTTTAAGTAGAGTAAAACCAGTGCTTTTTATATGCCTTTATTTCTCTAATATATTGGCTTTTTATAATTTCAAAGTTTGATACAAGACAAATTACTTTTCTGCCTTCCATTGATGTGGACTGTAGAAGGAAACCTACACAATAGTAACTCCTATCAGCATTTCTGGAAGTCATTCATTCTTCTAACAGAACACAAAATAGAATACAGTTTTCTAATTAATTGTTGGTAGGAAGTAGGAGGGTTTGCATTTGTCTTTACAGCGCTTGATTCCTTACTCTTCTGATGACTTACATGTTTCAATAAGCATGTTAGGTCCCACATACTAAAGCAATCTTGCATTTTTTTGTAAAACATCTGCAATTATGTTATGAAAAGTTATGATTTTGCTCTATAAGAATCTTTCTTGTATGAAAATGTACTGCTTTGTCTGAATAAGGAATGCATACAGAATACATGTATAACTCCTAATAGCCACCACCTTTTTGTTGTCCATAAGTAATGTGAGAACTTTGGATACAGAGTCAGCCTCTAAGCTGCTCAGGCCCTTTGGCGAGGACCTGGGTAAGAAGTACCAAACCTTCGAGGCAGGAGAATATCTCAGAATGTAAAAAGACCATGAAGAAAATCAGAATCACCTTGATTCTGACAAATATATTGACTTTCAGCCACTGGGTTCCAAAGGAACCTCAAAAGCTCATACTTACACAGACCAAGGCACTATAGCCCAGGTCATGGCCTAAGAATGGAAGAGCTATGAAGTTCCACCCTGTGTGTAGAAAAGGCATAGGTCTGTAATTGTAAGCAAGGGAAAAAAAAACTAGAAAAGAAGCAGAAATGCAGCTATTCCATTACTAATTAATTATTGTATTTCATCAAAAAGCCTAAATGTATGAAATTTATGCAAAAATACACTTTATTCTGCCACTCTTTCTGCAGAACTATAAGCATAATTTTATGATCAGTTTTAAAATTATTTGCTCGTGCAAATGATCTCAAAAGGAAAAAAAGAAAAAAAGCACTTTCTTCTCATACTGCTACTTTTTCCAGACATATCGTAAAACAACATATCTACATTTGTTACTGGAGATTTCTACTTACACAGCACAGTGCAATGGAGAGAAGCTATTACCATAAAATTTGCGGAAAAATTTTTGTTCCAATAGTACCTCTATGCAGTTTTCATGACCTGTAAGAGAACAGACATTTCCCAGTGTTGCACAAAGCAGGTAAGTCACTTAATTCAGATTAGGCTTATACGGATTAGAATTTAACACTTTAAGTTCAAAGTTGAACACAATGTATATTTAAGCTCTTATGTGGTAAAATACTAAATAGGTTTTTCTTTCATTTTATGGCAGCAGCAAGATAGAACCAGGCTAATATTAGCACTTACTGAAAGAAGAAGGAAGGAAAAGAAGTCTGTTTTTTATCTGTTATATAAGTTGCCTTACACACCCCCAAAGATGACCTTAAATCATTATACTCAGAAGCTTTATCCCTCTTTTAAGCAACAAGTTCAAATGATCCAGTTGAGAATAATCAGTTCAGCTCAGAATATCCATCTATTCATGTGGTCTCTTGCATCAATAAGTAAGAAGGTGACACCTCAAAGAAGCATTCCTGGTCCCACAGAAATCAACGTCATCACTGACATCAGTAAAACCCTGATGTCACCCTGAATGTCAACCCCAGAATGTCACCCTGGCCCCTGTGTCCGGCAGGGAGCAAATGACCTGCCAAGCCACTGGGAGGTATCGCTGGAATTTCCCAGGCTTCTGAACTGAAGGGTGAGCACAGCACATGCTAACTACAGAGAGCAGGTAGCGGGGAGATAATTTCCCTTTTCACTTCGAGCTTCTCAAAGCGTTAGGTTGCTTTGTTATCATGTTTCCCTAAACCTGAGGCCACATTTGAACTTGGCAAAAGTCCACAGGGAGCACCTTACCGTTGTAACAAGCCCAGTGCAGCGGTGTATAACCTTGATTATCTTTCAAACTGCAGTCTTCCTCTGAAAGTGCTATCTGCAGTAATTCACTCAGCCAAGTGGCGTGACCCCGAGCTGCTGCAAAGTGCAGAGGTGTTCTGCCTCTGGCGTCTTTACATAAAATAGATACTTCTTTCTCTAACAGCATCTGAACACACTCTTCGTGCCCAGTCATAATCTGATAACAAAGAAATGAGTAAAGAGGTTGGCATAATACAGATTCTTGCCCAGGAAATATGGAATATGACTGAAGCCTGTGAACATGAAATGGGCTGGATGGCATTCAGATGGCAGAGATGAAAGCCCCTTTGCTCACATGAGTACCTGTGATACCTGAGACACTGCAATGCATTTGGTACTGTCTTTCAAAGCATTGATTCAGAGTCTGTGGAAGAGACTCCAGTGAGTGGGGCACAAAAGCAAGGAGGAGTTTAAGACTAAGGAAACATGAACTGCTGGGCAGTTCTTTTCGAAGAAATCATTTTCAGAATTCATAAGGTGCTCAGCTGTAAGAATAATGACTGCTATTGTAAAGTACCTAGAGCCAAGAAAAAATGGTCTAATCAGTATTTTAGCTAATTTATTAAAGTAAATGTGAAATAAAGTCAAAAGCAGAGCATTACTGAGAGCAGATCTGTCCTGCTTTTTACCACATTGACTGTGCTTGGTCAAGTTTCCAACCACTTACAGTATTCCCTACACTCAAGATCCCTGTATTTATATGTGAATTGTAGTCACAGTGAAACAAGTAATTGAGAATCATAAAAATTAAGTCACCCCTCGATGTAAAGCTGTGCATCCCAAGAGATCCGCTGCATCTACAGATGCTTCTTTTTCAAGTAATAAAGAGACAGCATCAATGTGCCCATATGCCACTGCAAGCATTAGGGGGGTTCTAGAAAAAAACAAAAACAAACCAGTCACAGCTGTACAATGACATACTACTTGCCACTGCTAACTTCCAGGAACAGAGAGATCAGGAAGCGCTGCATTTCTCTCCCTCCCTACCCACAAAACTGTTTCTTTCACCAACTCATCTGTATAACACCCAAGTGAAGACTTTTTCTGTGAAACTATTAAGACGTTTAACAATGAACTACCATGACTGAAGTAGAACCAAACTCATCTGTAAGCAGTTTACAGAGCAACATCATTCAAGACAATGTTCTCTTAATAACCTACAATTACTGTCACCTCCAGCGACACATGAGCTTTACCATGCCCAAGTGTGGTGAATGAATGTCCCTGCTAGTTACCAAGAGGACAACCACCCAAAGCACTTCTTTTGCAAATGCTGCGCAACTGCTTAAAGGGGGTGAAGGGACATGAGGAAATTATTCATGCCAAAATTTGGACTAACATATCTTCCTCTTTTTTCTGAATGAGATCTTTTCTCCTTCGGTTTTTAGATAAGACTAATACCATTTAAAATTATATGTACATCAGATATGTCCCAGGCACCCCAAATGAGTTTTTTGAACCATTCACATTTTCACTTTAAAAATATACTGTCTTCTCCCTTTCTGTCATTTAATGAGAAGTAGATTTTTTGTAGGAACATCTCAGATGCATCTGTCACCTCAAATAAACATTCTGTCCCACTGCACCAGCCTAAATATACCAAGTAAACCCTGAAATAGCAATGTGTTAGAAAGAAAAAGATTCTCTACAGAAACACGTCAGGCGCTTGTTAGTTTTTATTGAATCTGGCCCTCAGCATCTATAAAGAATTGTTTAAAGTATGAAGCAGAGACTAAGATTAATGAATAATCCTTTCCACATGGCTTAGATCAACTGAATGTGTACTTTGTAATCTCTGCCAAATTCTATAAGGAGAAGTGCAGGAAATACAGTATTTCAAATAAATGCTTCCTTTGTGAGAAATCTGAGATGCTGTTTGAATCACAGAGCTAAAAAAAAAACCCCATCACAAAGAAAACTTACTGTCCTTTGGCATCTGTCACGTCAGGGTTGTCTGCAACTTCTAGCAACAACCGTAAACAAGGTGTATGGCCATTAATGACTATAAAGAAAAAAAGTAGGTTTAATTGAAACATGTTTAATTTCAGAAACTTTATACTTTTCCATTCAAATGCTTATGGATAAGGAATTTACTTATAAATGATGAAAATGTTCCACAGTATAAGAAATCAATATTCTCACCATTTTCATTTAACTTGTGCCGATGAAATGGTGAGCTGTTTTTTCCCTGACCTCAGTCAGATGAGGATTAGTTCTCTTACATACAAAAATCCCAAATGAGTTAAACAGAAATTGTGATTTTCACTACTGAGAAGACTTCCACTAAACCAGACAGCATTTCAAAATCCCTCAGACCGAGCAGGCAGACAAGGCTTTCTGCGATCAGCTTTGGAACACGGTAGGAAGTACATCGGTGAGGCTTGTTAATTTTGTCTGCACTGTGCAAGCAAGTTTGTCAGTGCTGCTATGAAAAAAGAAGCAGCTGCGAAGAATGACCAGTGACAGAAGTGTCATATTCATAACAGCACAGAACACAGGAGACTAACATTCCCTTCGGGTTTGTCCATCTTTTCCTCATTTAATGTTATGGAAGGCACAGCTACTTCTCAAAGATAGGGTTTGCATTTGAAAATGTAACCCACTGCTGTTGGAAAGCAGCTCTAAGTTACTACGTTTTGCAGGGCTTGACACTGGAAACCCATTTGTGTGTCAGCTGGTTTAAAGGTGTCAGCCTTTCAGGGGAGGAAGAGAACAGCATTTTCTTCTTTGAAAAACAGTAATTCCTGTAGTCTGTAAATATAGGTTGTGTTCTTACTGCAGCGAGTCATGCATTCACACTGCCCACGCCCTGTGGGCTGAGGCAAAACCCTTGGACACCACCTATGTCACATCATTCTGGCAGAGAAATGGGCGCTCATCACATTTAAATCACTCATCCAAAAATAATCTTATTTGCTCTACCCAGAAAAATAAAAGACATTTTTAGTTATTGACTACTAAGGAATGACATATACATCACATCTAAACAGTTCCGCAGGGCTGATGAGTCACTGGCTTGGGGGGGGAAATGAGAAAAAATCTGTTTTTTCTCCCAGCAGGAGGAAGAGAAATCACAACTTGTTCACACCGACGTCTGCAAAGGATTTTGGTAAATGAGTTTCGGAACAGATACTCCCAGAAACTCCTAGGAGCTGACCCAGCGATTGCAAAGCATTACAGACCCCACAGGGAACATCACTTTTGCCAGCAGCGCTACAGCATTGACACTAGGGGAACGTTGCAATGGATCCCCCAAGCTGGTGGTAATAAAATTATACAGCATATAATTTAGGCTAAGGAAATTCTCCATGTTATGAGGTCAGAGGAAGTCTATTCCCTGAGGGGGACAGGCAGAAAAAAAGATAGGTGATTTCTCTACTGAAGTTACAAACTCCTTTACTGAACGGAGCTCTGCAGAATCCTGTAATGCAAGCCACCACTTCAGCTCTCCTTAACCCTGGTGTCCAGGGTCATTAGTGGACCCACTTCAGCTCTCCTTAACCCTGGTGTCTAATTGTCATTAGAAGGGATGAAGGCAAAAACGTGTAAGGGGACAGGTACACATGCCTTCTTTCTTTCTTTCCAGTGCACAGTATTGCACTTTTGTGCGTCAAACGCACACTGTCACTAAGCAAGAATTCTGTTTGATTTCTCAAAATATGCCAATCTACCTCTTACACTTGCATTGCAAATAAAAACCGCTGAATGCTGCAGTGGCACCACACCGAGTTTCTGAGAGGTGGCATCATTCTTTGCTAAAACACTCCTACGCAAAACGTATTGTTATGAAAGAGCATAATAAAAAGCATCGGATTGCGAGTGACATTTTATAATAGTTGGAGACACAAGCTTTACTCCAGAGCTAATTTCCACAGAACTCTGCATAGCTCTTGAGTGGAAGGTTCTAAACGTTGTCTTAATGGGTATTTATCCAAAGTGCACTTATCTCACATTTGAAAGCCTCCAAATGCATGACAGTGATAAATTTCCTTTACCAAGAGTTCAAATGTTCATCCCGTCTGTGCAGTATTTTCCCTTCTGCCTAAGGTACATATTCTCTTTAGTGTCTCATTCCTGTCTGTAGGGTTTTCTTCCTTTTTTTTTTTTTTAAATACACACATAACTTATTTGGTTCCCTGCAGATTTAAAGAACATTTTGCTTGTGTCCCTGGACTTATTTTATTTTTAATCTGAGAAGCAAAAAGTATCACAGTCCAGAAAAGTCTACAATGAATCTTCCTACTGGTTTTACATAGAAGGCACTCACACTGCATTGATGGGGGCAATTAAAAAAGAAATTAAAACAGGAAAAAACAAAACCCCATCCCACAATTAGAATTTGTATGAAGGTAAGAAATGTGCATATTAAAATAACACCTTCTATTCAACAGATGTACTCAATTCTATTCAACAGCTCTATTCCACAAATTCGTATTTTAAGTCAGAACTGCTAACAAGAATATGGCCTTGTTACCACTTACTTTTCTCAGTACTGCAGAGTCCTTGCAAGTCAGCTGTCACAAGCAGAATCCTGTGTCACTATAACTGAATTTTTAAATAAATGCAAAATCATAGCTATGGTGATGATGTGCCAAACTCATACCTTGTTCACATCAGCCCCCAAGCCAACTTTGAAGTGACTACAGGAAAGCCCCTGGCCAACACAACTCCAGTTTTGTGGCAACACTGATCTTGATTTAAATTAATTAAACCAACAGTTTTAACAGGGTGAGGATCAGCTGGATTTAATAATTTGTTTTTACCAAAAAGATCCAAAACTCCTTCTCACTGAATTCTGGTCTCAAACTTCTGATATGTAAACTCTGGCAGCACATCTCTATATCATTAATTTATTGTGGGGAGTAATGTACTCAGTTCTGATGCAAAATTTAAGAAGGCAGAAAGCATTTTTTAGTATGCTCTGAAGATCTGTTACGCGCATTTTTTTCAGTACTGCAGACAAAATTGATAACACTCTATTTGACACTACATGTCTAGGTTGCACTTACATGATCACATAGAGGAAGAAACTGGTATTAGAGGATGTATATGCATTTTAATCTAAGTAGGATTAAAAGATAAACAGAAAGACAATTAAGTCTGGCCCTGAAAATAATTGTTATCCAACAAAGTGTTAGTTTTACTTCCCACTAGAGGTCACTGCTATGCTGTACTGAGCGGCTTGATGAACAGCCAGAGGAGCAACATTCCCTTTGGCACCCTTGCGTATTTATCTGGCAGGCACATATTAAATAATAACCTTTAAATAAATGGCAAATTCTACATTTTCCAAGTTAATTGTGGACATTAATTAAAACATGAGGAATGGAGTAGAGTCCCAGCAAGAGCAAGTTCACCAGATAGCTCAGGAGGAGGATAATGTCTGAAAGGGGGTGAATTTTTGTAGCGCTGCCACTGCAAAAGGTTGAAAGTTTTGAACACCAGGATAATTCCATCACCAATGACAGCCTACCTGTATTTTCAACCTTTCCTCCATATGAGAAGCAGTGAGCCAAGTGTTCTCTCTTCCCCTGATACTTTAGCTGAAGAACCATTTAAAGAAGGTGTCACAGGGGAAACATCACAAAGAGTAGGTGGTACTGGAGAGGTAAGGCAAAGCAGAGGCAAGCAGGCCAGGCAGAGCAGTAGTGGTGTGGAAAAATATGGGATTTTGTGTGAGGGAGGATTGAAGCACAGGGACAGAGGAAAAAAGACCAAGGAAATGAAAGACAAAGCGTTAACTGTAGGACCTCAGCAAACAAGCAGGAGTCCTCAGTACACAGCAAAATCTCCTCCTCCGTTTAGAAGAAATGTGCACATGGATAGTAGGTAGGTAAAGGTAACTGCTTCAGTGTTGTAGGGGTTATACCACAAGCGTGATGTAAGATCACACTCACCTGAGGCGTGCAGGGGGGTCCTTTTGGTGACATTATCTTTTACAGTGACAGAAGCACCTTGGCTGATGAGAGCTTCCACACACTCTGCGTGTCCTTTAAACGCAGCCAGGTCCAAAGCAGTGCGTCCCTTCTCATCCTTAATATCCAGATCCACCAAAGACTGGAGAAGTACCTCCAAGGCTTGATGATGACCATTATAGGCCTAGAAATATGAAATGTATCATATAAAGTACACAACTCTTGTCTTTCAGAGACTTTCACATAAAACATAAATCAAATCCATCATTGTCTCCTAAACACAGTAGAAATGACAGTTTTCTTGCTTTTTCTTATGACTCTCTCTTTGATTTGAAAGGATTTTCCCCAATTACACTGTAGCCAAGACACTAAAAGATTCCTAGTGTTTAGGGAAATAAATTATGGTGTGGATTTCCTCTAACCTTCAAATACAACCCAAGGTGAGGAATTTCAGGTGATAATTTGCCAGTTCAGCACAGGTAAATCAATAATTCATTTTTCACATTCTACAGTATCTTTCAGGGAATAGATTGCCTGGAGAGGCTGTGAACTCCCCATGCTTGGAGATATTCAGCACATGATGGGGCATGGCCCTGAGAAAACCTGCTCTAGTTGACTCTGCTTTGAGCACAGAGGTGGGACTAGCTGACCTCCAGAGGTCCATGCCAATCTCAGCTATTCTACGGTTTTGCACAAGAAAAATGGGAAGCGGGATCATGAATCTTGAGTTCTTGGGAAAGGGGAACTATTGTGGTCTGAGGCTCCAAGTGCTGGATCCCCTTTCGTTAGCACAGTTTTGGTCGCATGCTCCCAGGGCACCACTGGGTTTAAGCATGCTGTGTACCAGACAGGTTTTTTATGCTCTGCACATCTCCAGGAGAATATCAGTGTGCCTGTGATCAAAGCAATAGTCTCAATCTCCAGCCCCAAATCTATAGACTAGTTATGAAAGTTGAAAAAGTTGAGATTTTCCATTAATTTCACTTCAGTGTCTATGTCGTCTTCTTACCCGAGTGTTAGAGTCAATACGAACGAAGAGCTTGATGCCAAAAACTTAATTAACAATTCCAGGCCAGAATGTGCTTTTGTTACATCTAGGCCTACATCCCCTCCCAGCTTTTTCAAAACAAGTCTATGATTAAACCTGCTTCAAAGACAGAGTTTAGGCAATTCTTCTAGGAGATAATGATCAAACGCTGTACACATCTTATACTTACAGCTAAATGCAAAGGACTTTTTGTAGCTGCAGAATCAGATTCCTCAAACATATTGTTGGTTTTTTCAAGAAGCTGAAAAAAAACCAACAGTCTTAAAACATCTTTGTATGAGACAGGATAAGTTCTCATGGACTATAAATCAGCAGGCAAAGATATATTTTGTCCTCAGATGTGTGCAGTGAGTATTGAAGGACTGTGAGGAATAAATACTTCACAACCTTTTCTGTAAAGTATTTTCAAGTTTTTCCCCACAGGGTAAAGTTATAAAACTAGCTTAAAAGCTTGTCATGAACATCCGTACCCTGATTCATTAGTTTCCTCTGAAATCACAGGGTCTGCCTGGATGAGAAAGGAACCCTCAAAAGGAAGGATTTGTGGAGTAGAGCCCTCAGTAAGTTTACACTGGAAAAAGGTGCAGTTTCATGATGACACAGGTAATGCATATGCAAGCCAGGTCTGATACAGTGTTTAGGATAATTCTGACACGTGATTAGCACTGGGAATAATTATAACTGAGCTGTGAGTCATTAATTTTTATAATTCATCAACGTTGAACCTGCTCCTATAATGACAGTCTTCTGAAACGCAACACATCCTTGAACTCTTACAAACATCTAGTAACAAGCAGCACACTTTTGTATGACCCTCTTGATTTCAAGGGATCCCAAAGCATTTTAAGGCATTTCTGTCCATCTGGAAGGAGAAACTACGGATTAGCAGCACTCTACAATAGCACATGAACCCTGACCACTTATCTAATTGAGGTTGCAAAGAAAATCATACACAGTATTGACAAAAATGTTGACAATTCAATATTTGTTGAGTAGCACTGCTCATATGCATGATCTTTTACTTAATAACTACTCAAAGAGCTAGTCTCCAAATACCTTTGTGAAGGGAAATTAGCATTTTACAGAAAATTAGTAATAGGAGACTGTAAAAAGGAAAGAAAAGCACGTAACTATAACTGACTTGCAATGTTTCTAAGGTTGCAAGTCAATTTTTCACAGGTTTTTTTGAGTTTTTTTTTTCCATTATTTGTTTGGTTTGGATTTTTTTTTTTTCTTTTGACAGAGTAAGGAATTAATGAAATGACTGAAAAAAAGAAAAGAAAGTTTTTGTGACAATCTGGACAATTCTAGAGTATGAGAACATGGAAGACTCTCCAAAGAGACTGGTGAAAGCCTACAGTAGGCTTGCCTAAGCTGCAAGATGATGGCATATCCTAAACTCTGACGTATGCCTGAACTTTTGGTGTAACAAATTTGTCTTCAATACACCTATATCAAGGATCAAGTTATCCAAAAATCAAACTGGAATACAAGCTAGCATTACTAACGCATAAAGTGTTGCAAATCTCTTATTAAACAAGGATACTAATCTGAATCCTACAGAAAAGCTAAAAAATTAAGCAGTAATTTTGTTTATTTGCATATTTTGTGCCTAGTAAAATGTCAGGACTGGGAAAGAAATGTGTGTTGATGAAAATACCACTCATAAGCAAGTGGGTGTGCTTATTGACAGGTAGTACAGATTTTAACACTTCCCTGCAGCTAAAGAGGAAAGGGGTGGGGTGGGGGGGAAATCAAATCCCACACCACTTTTTCTGTAGGTTTGGGGCAGAGTTAACAAACACATTTGGTCTTACCATGTGCAGCCACCTCCAATTTAAAAAACTGTTCTTCTTTTACATAAGATAAGCTATAACAGGAGGAAGCAGTAGCTAGCTCTGAATACATGAATACATTCTGATTTCCCCTAGTGAGTAAACAAAGTAAAAAAATCCCACCAAACAAACCCAAGCACTAAGCCTGTTCTTCCGCCTCTGTAATACTGGCCTTACTCTGAGTCCATAAGGTCAGCACAGCAGACTAATTTAATAATTTTTAATTACATTTACCAGCATCTGTTGAAATTCCAGGATCAAAATCTTAACAAAGAAATACTTCCCTTAACCTGTCAGAAGGGTCCAAAAGTCTCCTGGAAGAAGGCAGATAATTGTCTTTTGAGTTGATCAAAAAGACCACACAGAAAGTTGATGAAATTAAGGCTCTAAAGGAACCAACTGGGGATTGGAGAGCCCCTCACAAAAGGCATCTCCGTGGCTTAGAGTTAAAGCGGCTTAGGCTGATGCAGACTAGGCTTAATGAGCTTATTACTTGTAAGGCTGAATGTCTCCATCATAAAGTCAGGCATAAACAAGAATTTGATGGGAAACCTGGTAGCTCTTGGATACATAGACATACAGTGCAAGAAGAGAAATTATAATGAGAGTAAGCATAGGAAGATTAAAGAACAGCACTATCAATGTTTTAGTATACATTGTCAAGCACTGCTTTATAACAATTAAAACTAAGTCATCTGAGAGGTAAACGTCATATGCAAAGAGACAAAAAATACCAGGTCCAACTGACCAAGCAATTCTCCAGTTTAACCAGTTTCTATGGCTCTAAGAATGCATTTGTAGTAAATTACATGTACTTGTTGTAAGAACACATGAAACTATGTGTCCTTGGGCGACTCTAGCTCCATAATACTTTCATCTCAGAGTATGCTCGTAAGCAGCTACCCACAGTTGCAGCTGTTTTTCAAAAAGGTGAATTTATCACTCAGAACCATTTGCCCTGTCGGCCACAGAAGCTTAAATCCACAGACCCCACAGAGCAATCTAAGTGTGTCTGCCGTGCTGCGACACATACCTGCCTGCTAGCAGCTGCCCAGTGCACTTCACTGAAGACAGACAAATAAGCATGAATTGCTAACCATTTATGGTTACTGGTGGCTGACCGGAGAACATCCAGCATACCTCATTTCTAATCTATTGTGCTTATTGAAATGATGTCTTTGAGCTGATTACATTTCTATATTTTGATTCTCCACAGACTTTAAGTGGATGTCAGAATTGTACAGAAACACTGCAAGTGAAATTGGTGGTGCAGTTCTCTCTGGTTAGGTTATAACCTTTTAAAAGGTAAGGATCCCCTTACTTCTCCTTCTGCCTCCCGGAAATCCCCAGCACGACCCCTTCACTTCCCATAACACCACTACTTAATACTGTATGTAATTATTTTGTAAAGTCTTCTTCACACTCAGAAACAGGAACTTGAATGCTTTGGGAATGAGATGCAGACCAAGTTAAGATAAAACTTGTCAATTACTCAGTTCTATTGTTACAAACTAATAGCACCACAAGGCTGCTATTATAAACTGTCTTCTCTCCCCCAGCTCTGTATGAAGATTAATAACATTTACAGTTCTCACAATTTTATTTTATTTGTACGCTAAGGGTATTTACACACATTAAGAGGCTTTACTGCTTGACTTTATTCTGTGGTTTTAATAAAGCAAGATAGAGTAACATATATATTCTAGATGTAATGTAATGTAATGTAATGTAATATAATATGGCAGGATATGGTATGGGAGATTTTTCCCCTCCATTTTTTGGGGGAACTCAGATGTGCCAGTAAATGAGTCAGGGCAGTTCTTACAATTGTCCTTACAGACTGTAATATATTCTAAAATTCAGTTCTAAAAAAAGGTTCATGAACCATGTCACTAATTTTAAGTTACCATTAGGCAGAAAAGGAGATACTACTTTCAGCATGCCTAAAGGTTTAAGCTACACTTTTAAAAGGGAGATGTCAGAAGCAACTCCAAACCATAGACACTGTAACAATGGGTGCTATCTCAAATCCTTAGGGAGAACAGAACATGTAATCCTGTACAAGCCATCATGCACCCACACCCCCAGGCACAGCCTTTACGGGCGCTGCTGGTAGCCACGTCAAAGGTTTGACCTAACCACCACTGAAGTGACAGCGACTTTTCTTTGAGTTTTACTGGTTTAATGAGTAAGACACCTTCTACATTCCAACATGATACTTTCAGCACTGTTAATGAAATTCTTCAGTTTGGTGCTGTTAATACTAATCATAAAACAGCAAGATATTAGATTACATGTCTATAATCTATAAGTGGCCTTTACTCTGAAGGGTTATTAAGCACACAGTGTTCAGAAATTTTCACACGTGAAGAACTGATCAAAAGGCAATTAAGACACAAAATAAATAGTTGAACATTGCTCTTCTGCAATAATTACACAGCAATGTAGCTTATCACTTACAAGGTCATTCAAAAGTGTCGATTAGTAACAATTTTTAGTGTCACTTTAAGAATGGAATAAAAATATATCAGCTAGGATGTCGCTTTGAATCTCATCTTTCCTGATAAATTGCAATAGACAATTGTCTCTGCTGGGGAAAACATACCAGCAGCAGCTTCTTTTAAATAAAGGCTTTTCCAGCAAATAGCAAGCACAAGACTGAAGCCTGTCATCAGTTGTTACAGATGAGATAGAAAAGAGTAACAAAAATAACCCTGGACTACTTTATACCAAGGAAGCACATTTTTAAATCTCAGAATTATTCTTGATTGAATAGTTCAAATGTAAAGTGGTACAAACATCTCCTCAGTGGGGACAAGCAATCCTATAAGCTCTCTCTCCATTCTGCAAAATGGTTAAAAGCAATACACATCCTTAACCCAAGTCTGATACATTTTCCTAAAATCAGGCTTTAAAAATCAGATTAATAAGTTTTAACATCAGTTTTGTTCACATGAGTAGATTATGGGTGAAGTTAAAATAACACATGCAAGAAGTTGCGTGAGAGGTTAGGTAGACTGAATCTGAGGAAATTTATCAGTCGTTCCATGCAACTCTTCCAGCATAAAGTCTGAACATCCAATACCCTACCAGAACAGTCACCACCATGCAAACAGGACACTTACCTGGCACATAAGAGAACAATGTTCAAGTCTTTAAATACATCTAAATCTCAAAATTCAAGCAGACCTCCAGGCTGTTCTCACGTGGAACACTAATCTTCTGTTGGAGCTCTTCCACTTCATACAAAATTGTTTCATAGTAAGCCGCATGAGTGCCATACTCAGTGGGTTATACAGGAGAGTCTCACCCAATGAGTACTTACACAAGCAGGACGGCTCCAAACGAGAACGAGAGTACTGGTACCTACCCAGTACCAGCCAGTATAATATGTGGGTCACTTCCTGGGATGCAGAAGTCTAATTTCTTTGTCAGTCAGGGATGAGATTTGAACCTGGAACATTCACACCTGAATCACATATATCATGTTTGTTTCTGGCCAGAAATTCTACCTCAGAGGTTCTGTAAAGCCTCATACTTTGCTTTAAGGATCCTTTTACCCAGTGAAAGTTTTGCAAAATTTCGTACACTTGTGTAAAAGGCATAGAAAGGCTTTTATTTAGAGAAATTATTATCCTTAAAAAATTTGATCTTCAGCTAGAAAATTTGAGTACTGATGAAATACAGTGACAGTCAATTTTAAAAATCTGCATTTCAACAGTATTTTTGCTACTCTCCTCTCATTTGTGCCTCCACTGTGAAATACACCCTTTTTAAATTCAAGCTCACTTGAAGACGTGTCACATTTCTTATCTGAACCGCTTTGAAACTGGTCACAAACTTCCAGAAAACAGACAAGTGTTGGTTCCATTCCACATGACCAAATGCCAAGTTGCTTTAACATCCAGAACAGTGTCATGCCAAGTCAGCTACGTGCACCCGACTCACAGTGCCTAAGACTGACTGAGGAAAAGCAACAGACTTTCTTTCTAGCAAAGCTTGATCCTGTAAGCAACAGCAAGGAGACCCAATGGAAACGAAAGCAGCACACATGCAGTGGCTTGAAGTACATGGCATGCTAGTTACGAGTTGTGATTCTTCATCTTCAGGCTTTATCAGAGTGAATACAAAGATTTGCAAAATACTTCAAGAAGTTTAAATAAAAATGAAAATACACGACATGCAATAATTTTTCATTTACTCACTATATCCAATGGAGTTTTGCTTCCAATCTAATTAAAAATGTCAATTAGAATAATTAAAGACATAAATATTCAAGTATAATGGTTATCTGCAAGTGTTTCTTGGTGTGTTTTTCCTGTAGAATAAAGTGCATCGCAAGCGCTTCATGAACAGAATCATAAAGCGAGACCTGATCCTGTGTGCACCCATCTCTACGCTGTCCCCCTAGGGATGAAACACCCCTGAAGCAGTGAGGCTACTGCCTACTGCCAGACAGCCACTGTGAATAGATTCCAGCTGCATCACTTGGGGAAAGAGGAAAATAATGTTCAGTTAGAATGTTTAAGATCAATCTACTCAATCGACAAAACACAGACATACAGATACAGAATGCACGCACCGTGGGAGACTTTGCCTAATGAAGTTAGATTGCTTTGTAAGCTGACAAATACCAACAAACCAGTGACCATTTCTTTTTGAAAGTCTGCTCATGCAGGCAAACATCTTGCCTTGTATAACTAAACCTGATTACACGCCCAGCATCCCAGCGCCCACAGCTCTTTCTGAGCTATATGGTCTAACGCAATGCCATATGCCAGGATGAAATGCCCTTTTCATTGCATTTAGTAGATTTGAGGGAGCCAGATATTCTTCACACATTTACATTTAAACACGACACACACAGATACACACTCACAGACAGGTATTTAAGGCAACAGCAGAAGTCCATGAGCTCTTTCCAACTGAAGGAAAAATGTCTCCTGCAATTCTGCAACGGCCTTGTTATTCTTTATCAGAGGACAGCAGATATATGTGCCTTGCTTCTCAACTCCAGGAAAATAAAAACATAAACTAAAAAAAAAGACGACAAAACCTGTCAGAGAGACAGAAGACAAACCTCAGAGACGCTAGGCCATACTCCTATTCTACAAGCCAAAGTGCCAGCAGGGTGCCAAAGAAAATGGTAAATTCCTGCACTCATGGCGTTCATAAGCAGCATTAGCTTTCTAGAAAACATTTTTAGGATCAAAATTATCTAGTTTCCAAAATATAAAATCTAAGTCAAAATATGCTGCCATATAGGATGCTATTGAGCATTTAACCAGTGGGTATATATTGCACTAATACTGACATCACAACTGAAGTAATTCAATCAATCTACCATTATTTGGGTGATTCTAGAACTGACAGACAAATTACATTTATTAAAGTTATTTTCAAGCATTCAAGCATTATTTCAAGCATTCAAGCATTTCAAGCTTTGTTCCTTTTCAGAGTCACTCAAGTTAAAGACTTGGATCTTCCTCTACTTACTAATAAAGGAGCTTCCACATGGGAAAAGCTCTCATAGCCAAAGGTGCAAAATTATTCGTCACACAAAACACTATCACCACTGGTTTACATCAAAATGCTCTTTTAAGAAAGAGGGTGTTGGTCATGGAGATGGACAGGCACTCACAAAGGAGAAAATCCATAAAGTATCCCCTGAAAGAAGAGATTCAGGCTAGGAGGTGGCCCAGGGTGGACAAGCATCAGAGCCAGGTCCCCACGTGGCAAAAGGCTTTTTAAAACCTATCCCAACCACATGTGTGATTCACTCATCACTCATTATCAGTGTCCTGCTCTCAGAGGGATGAATGAACAAATTCTTGCTGGTAAGAGGTATACAGAGCAGCAGCCACAACGAAGATTTATGAGATCTGTGATTTCCATTTCGCCACGGGGTAAGGAACCAAGTGTTTGAAGGCACAGCTTCACTATTTTCCAGTGGTAACAGCTGGTCAAATAAAAGGCATTTTCTCTCTTCAAACCCAGGCTCTCTTTCATGGCATGGCCCAAACAGACTTCTGCTAGCAAGAATCTCCCTCTGCCCCTCTTCCCTGGTACGCAGAGCTGTGAGCATCACCTTGCTCAGGCAGGCAGACACAGATTTGCCTTTTCTTTTGGACATGGTTTTCAGTTAAACCATGCTCTCCTCCCATCCGCAAATTAATTAGCCCCGTGCCAATTCAATTCCTATTAGCTAAAGATTGAATTTAATTTACTGATGGAATAAAGCGAAGAGCAGATTAAAAGAAAAAATAACCATCAATTCTTACAGTCAGAGAAGAGATTTCACTACAGGAGACAGGCATTTCATTCTGTTTGTCCCAAGACTGCATATAAACCTATTTTTACCTGCACAAAGTGCTTGACTGTCTCTCCAGATAGAATTTTAATGTGAGATTACAATTTAATCTTCACTTTTTTCATGCCAATAAAGATTTTCTGGTAAGAGATCATTTCTGTGAAAAAATAAAAAACACTGTATTTTTCTTTTTTTCAAAGAAGGTTGGTGATGTGATCAGTTCTAAAATGCCAGCTAGCGATTGTGACCAATATCCTTGACTACCAAACACCAAAGAAGTCAGTCCCAATCTAAACAAACGTGAGGTTATTTTTAGAAGTAGGAAAGCAGATGGGAGTTCCAGTTGCTTGCGAGCACACGTGCTCACCATGCAGCCTTTATGAATGACTCCTTACAGATGGAGAAAGAATTCAAGAACCTGCTTCCACTCTTCTCTTCTCAGTAGCATCACGTCATTCATTGCAGGGCAACTACTCCACTACTATCCCAGACAACCTAAAGGTCCTCCAGGAAAAAAGCTTCTGTCATTGAGCTCTGTGGCTGAACACAAATTTTATTGTTCAGGTCAAAGGATATGACCTTTTCACTCTTAATCCTTATTCCTCCTAATACCTCTCCTCTCCCCACAAAGAAATTAGCTAAATTTCAGCCAAGGTATTGGGCTCACAGTAAACACAAAAGTAAGAAAATGTAAATCTGTTTTCATAGACAAACCAGCCTTTCCCAAACTGTACTCAGACATGTAAATATTTTGCAATGCTGAGAAGCTATGGTACTTAAAGCATTGATTTCCTTCCAGGGAAGGAAACTCCACTGGATATTGCATCTTCTTCAGACTTCCTTTTTTAAGTGACCATTTGTTTAGAAATAAGCTGGTTTATATACCTGTTATAAAAAACAGGGGGGAGAGGGGAATGAAAAATTAATCTTACAAGGTCTTATCTAAGATTGACATATTCTGGGACACTCAAATAATTCCCTAACATTTTGCTGAAGTTCAGTATTGTGCATGTAGAGAAATACTAGTAACCTTTACTCATAAAATCAAGCTTATTGTTGCATCCACTTTGCCTTAGTTTTGACCAGAATTGAAGGTTCATATTTTATATGAACTCTTTCCTCTAACAGTTTTATGCCCATAAAGAACTGTCATGTTCTAGGGAAGATTATTCCTAGATATTTTCATCTACGAGCTATCAATAATAAACCAAATATATTTACCCAAGGGATAAAACAGTAAAATAACAGTTAATTTGGCACTGGAAAATGATGTTTTTATTTCAATTTTGCTGCCTGAAAATCTCTTCTTCAGGATGGAAGGGACTGGAAATATTTTAGAAGTATTCCGTATGTCAGAGTTCCTGCGATACAGATTAGTGGTTCTAAGTTAGCACTTTCTTCGGAAAGACATCAATTTATCTCTGTTATTGCACGTGTGAAACCAAAATAAAAGATCTCCCTGCCTATCTACAGACATATTTACATTGGACTTAGGGCTGCTGGGTTCCCACTGTTTCTTAAGTAAGAGCAACTAAAAATACTGTGAATCTTATTTTTCTCTTCATTAGCACTGAAGACAAGAAAAACAACAAGAAAAGTGTATTTCCAAGACACAGCAATAAAACCAGCCAAGTACTCCTCAGACATAACCAGCTGTCCCTGTGTGCACCTACTCTACAAACTAACCCACCACGTCAGCCTGCTGCATTAACTGGAATCGGCAGCTGCCTGCCCCATTACTGAGGAGAGCCTGGTGCTGCTCAGGAGAGAGAAACAAGGCAAAGAGCGTTGCCCGTTTTCTTGATCTCCGTTGGTTTAGTTTTTAAACCAGACAGGCAGAAGGCTTGAGGACTAAGATGGCATTTGATGACTTACTGCTCTTTCTGCTATGTGGAAAAGAAGGGGTCTCTAGCTAAAAGTCATGCCTAGAAGCAATTAAACCTTGCTGGATGCTTCATTCAACTATGAGTAACTAGAGCAGCCAATGTACTGCGGTTAACAGCTACCAGAAATAAAGCTCATGGTTCATGACAAAGTCCTTGTCATAGGTCCACCACAGAGAGCACAACGAACTGTGAGCAAGCCGCCAGTCAGCCTCAGAAGACAGCAAGGCTCCTTTCCATCTGTGCCAGATGAATACTTATTGCTGCTTTTAGACAGAGCCTTCCAAGAGCCACGAATAACCGCTGGCAGTACGGGACTGCGGTGTCTATAGATGACACTGCTTTATCAGATGAATCACGGGAATCAACAATTGGCTTCACAACTGGGAGTCTCGTGTTGGAATAAGTGAATAAACTTAGGCATGAAGATTATTTCCATTTCACACCCACAGCATAATTACCTTTCAGCTACTCAAGACTTTGGTCTCGGCCCTTTTGTCATCATGAATCTAAACAACACAAAGAAATCAGTGTACAGGTGGTGCCTGTATCAATTAGTCGCTGTTATCAAATCTGAAGTTATTAAACGCAGGACTCGGTAACTCACTAGTGCTAAGGGACAACTGGTCACACGAACAAAACAGAATCACCTTCTGATAGGGGGTGCAATGATGGTGAGTTCTGGTCCTACTGTTGATCAATCACAAATGCTTTCTGGTACATTCAGCTTTTGTATTCCAGAGAGAATACAAGATGCCAGTCACCCTCGAAACACCAATGGCAAAATCCTGGTCCCCACAAAACTTTCAGGCAGACACCCTACTACACAACAGTGGTCCTTTGCATGCAAAAGGTGAAAATTCATAGCAGTTTTATTTCACTGGTGTCCACACAACAGCTGTATGACTATAACTCTGGAAATGATGCTTGACCTGGGGTTTCTATACTGCAGCTATAGTCACAAATATGGGAAGACTGACAAGGAAAAACATTGAATTTCTCTGTCCAAATATAGAATGGTTGCTGCACAGCTGTCTCTAG
Organism: Psophia crepitans; assembly: GCA_013399095.1. Lineage (NCBI taxonomy): Eukaryota > Metazoa > Chordata > Aves > Gruiformes > Psophiidae > Psophia > Psophia crepitans. The sequence goes on along the minus strand of VWZZ01003432.1, from coordinate 540,646 downwards.
CCCACAGTTTGCATTTCACCCTCTAAAATTAAAAGAAAACCCAACAGCTCTGATATGTACTGCGTTCCCAGCTCTTCCTTTTGTCTGGCAAGCCTAAGCAACACTAGGACTCGACAGCAGGTTATTGTCTGCAACTGATATGTTGCCAGAAAACATACACAGCAACAAGCAAAAGAAAAGTGAGGAGACACTGCTCTGTGCCTGCTCCGTGCCTTGGGGCACATGGGAACTATGATATGAAGGCTGAAAGAGAATTCCCCAGTGAAGACGCTTTTATGGAGGTCTCTGCTCATGCAAGTCATGCAAGAATCTGGTGTTAAGACACGGGTAATGTTGCAGTACACATTGCTGCAGCCATACAAGCGTAGGCTTGTACACAGCATGGAGGAAGATACTCTATATATATATGCCTTTCGCATACCAAGAACATTTGCTTTTGTTTCCAAAGGGGCAGCAGGCTCAGCAGAGGACCCATCTGTCCCCATGGGCAGAGTCACAAGAGATCAGCTCTAGGAGAAAGCTCTAAACAAGGAAAGGCCAAACTCGCTGCCACAAGCAACAAGCAGCAGTGATACTTTCAATGTTCTAAATACACATGCTTGCAGGTGGGAGCTAAAAAGGCTTAACATCCCACCTGAAATTCTGACCCAGGGCTGCCCTGGTGTAATTACAGGCCAAGGTTTCCAAGCTGTTGTGACCCTGACGTAGGCCTGCTGCAGTATTTCTCCTGCGGTGACAGTGACTGACAGCGCTGGTAAATGTGGTGTGAAAGCAGCATGTGCTGTGCAGAGTGCCTTTTCAACAAGTAAGTACTTTGACTCTTCAACACAGAAAGAAAGAACCAAACAACATAAAACACTAAGCAGCACACAGTGTCCTCACTAAAGTGTGGATATCTATACAATTTTCTAGTTAGAGATTATTTTTTAAAGCCATTAAAGTCTATTTATGTGTGACACAACAATTTTGGATCACCCAGTTCAGTTAACACTCATCTTTGTGACACTTATTTGTACAAGTCACAAACTTCTATAAATCTATACTATACATTTCCCAAATCCAATTTTTGGCTAAAATATTTTGGCTTCTTATGAAATGCAATTTCTAATCATTGAGGTCCAGGATATTAAAAACCAATAATGACCAGTTACACTGTAGGCAAGGTTAATCTGCTGCAATTATTTCATCAGAGGCAAAAAAGCACTGCAGGTATGCTGCTGACAAAAGCTATTTACTCTCTCAGTTTGCAAGTCAGCCAGTGTGCCAGCTGCAGGAGGCACACACACCGCCCTGCACCGGGAACTGTCCCTCACTACTGGCACATACACTGGGAATATTTTGATCACAGTCAAAAATAATTTGAGCACACAAACTCCACTCAAAGACAACATTTAAGCACCAGCTTGTTGGAGAAGGATGGGATTATCGAGGTTAAGATGTTTTTAAAATACATCTGGTTGCATATATTTGAGCTTACTGCACCATATCGCAGGTTTTCAGAGATCTGTGAATATCCAAAGAACTCAAATAGTAACTCATATAGTCAGAGGAGTTCACAATACTAGCATATACACACATAAATATATGTATCAGTGGTTAAGAGACCTCTGAAGTGTCGGAGTACTCACCAGTTCCAGACACTGCCGGTGCCCGTATGCAGCAGCGTAATGCACAGTGTTGTACCCCTCTTTGTCTTGGATGGATGGATTGGCGTCGTTCTGTAGAAGGAACTCTAGACACCTGTGGACAGTTCACTAGTGTAAATGTGAGCTCACAGTATTTAACACATTCACCCCTCATAGACACTAGGACTGGTGCTGAAAACTGGTAGTTTATTCTGTATTTCTGGCAGCACCTCAAATCACTTTTCTTTCATCAGTAGCTCCTCACATTTGCTGTTTTTTTAAACAGAAAATCCCCACTCATCTTTGAAGATCATAAAGAACAATCTTCGACCTAACTTTTGCAGCTGCTTTAGATTACAAAATGATTTTCTATTACAAGCCCTGAAAGAAAACTACACATCTCTGTACCATGATGTAAACAGTCCAGAACTGCTACTACTCACATACAACTCATATATCAAACCATTGGCCTCCAAACATGCCCTATGGCAAGCTGAAAAATAAATAATTAACTGAGTTAATTTCCTGGCATGTACGTACATAAATATATTTTCTTCTTTGTTGGCTTTTTTTTTAATCATGTGTTTTTCAAAGGATCTCTTATGTTTTTTATAGCTCCTGCCACTTTTTCTTATACCATCAAGAAATCAGAATTTTCTTATTAGTACTTTCTTCCATAGCTTGTAATTTGTAGTGAATGTAAGGCTGTCATATGAAACGGGATTTTTAAAACTAAAAAGTCATTAAGCAGCTAGATGAAAATGTCAATCCGAATAAATGCACTGAGGAAGCCATTGGCTACTTCTTTTTGCAAAATACATCCTCAGTGCAAAGCATTAAAATAAGACAGTGCACGATACTAGAGAATTATTAAATTACGGAAGCAGTACATTTTCAAATAAGAAACAGCAACAAGCATAGAAACAGAAATATTAGGGAATATGTGCACAGAGAAGAGTGCAGAGCTTTTTTCTTTAGGTTAGCCCTCATTAAAGCCAAGCCTTGTGTTGAGCAGAGCAATGAATGAGCAGAAGCAGAGCGTAAAGCTGCAGCCCAAAGCGGTGGCATTCTCCAGAAATGAGGTCTAACTGCTTTATGGACACCAAACTTACAACGCAGCTTCTTTTTCCTTCATCTCACTGGCTCTTTCAAGTTCTTCAGCATTTTCATGGGAGTTGCCTAAAATATTCTTTCTTCTTAGCACAGAGGACAGAAAAATGCAACTTATTTTTAAAATACCATAGCAGTGATTTTGACACATTCTGCCACCCATCCCCTATCTCCTCATCAAGGACTTACCTCCTCCAGCCAATAGTAATAATTATACAAGTTAAAATGAGTTTACTAGATAGGTCTGCAGCTGTAGGTTTTGCAAGCAAGGGAGACAACCACAGGGCAGTTTATCGTCCTGGAAGTCAACGCCAGGAAAAAACAACCTGGAAAATTCTGGTTTCCATCAGAAAGAGTTTGATTACCACTGTTCTGTGATTCTGATTCTAGAATCCTTCCCCTTCTCCCACAGCTGTGTTGTGCATTTTGTTTCCTTTGCAGAGAGGAACTCAAGATTACCACAGCTTACTTCTTCCTACAGTAACCTGCCAGTTCTTCTCTAGCATTTAAGATTCAGAGCACTGGGAAACTTTGATCACTGACACTAAGTCAGTCTATCTTGAATCTGCTTTAGCTGTGTTGCTGACTCTTCTCACTTTCTGCAAAATATCTTGGCAATGTTGTCTGGATCTCCTGGTCAGATTCTTCAAGGAGCTCAGCACATCTTCATATTCCTGTACACCTGCATCATTTCTGACATCTCTGCTTCCCAGCTGGATGGATGGCAGACAGAAGACTATGATCTGTGATCTTAGAGTCACGACCTTGTGATTATGATCTTTCTTGACCACCAAGGCTAATACAGAATGCATTTTCAAACTGCTGTGAACCATCACAGATTAGTAGCTTGAAAGATTTGTAGAAGGACAGTTGGCTAATTTCAATCCAAATAAAACAGGCAAATTTCAGACTGGATTCTGCACAACGCAGAACAGCACATTTTTTCTTTAATATGAAACTTCCCATTTATAATATCAAGATTTTACTTTCTTCAATGTGAGTGGTAGCAATAATAGATTCTTCTACAAACCCAGGGTCTGTTTAATGTCCACTGACTGAGAAAAAAACCCCACATTTATTGACAAAATAATTCCCCTGAGTATTAACTTTGTAAGCTCACAGATAGTACTCGTGCTATGCTGAATCAAGACACCTACTCCAAGCTCAAAAAAAAAGCAAATAACAGCACCTGTGTACAGATCAGGAATTCAAACATCTCACATAACAGGTTTAAGTCCTACCTGCACCTGCTTTCAGTTAACTATAAGTCAGTGAGATCCAAAAATAAAACTAAGTGATAATCTGGAGAAACAGGACATACTAAGAAACTGCAATCATCTATTTAATGAAAATGCTGTTGTGATTTCCATTGCAGGGAAGGATACTTTCTGAAGACCATAAACAACAACAGTTACCAAAAGAGCTGAAACAACAGGGCAACCTTACTGCACCAAGACTTACAAGTTATGAATATTTTTTGTACTGAGATTGCCTGACCTTAGGAGTTTTTTGCCATTCAGCAGGAAAAAAAAAATATGCTGACCTACAAAATCACGGACTGCAAAATAGCATTTCATCTATGTAACAAGGTTTCTTCCGGAACATCTCAAACTAGAAAATGTAATGTGAAGACAACATCACCACATCAGAATCAATTTAGGTTTGGACTACGAGGGCAAATAGAGGCCAGGTATTCCTGCCAATGTTCAGGATGTGAATAAAATGAGCCTTTTTGTTGGGTTTGTTGGGTTTTGTTTTCAAATTAGCGATGGAAGTATCTACATCCTCAAGTTTACCAAGAGCTTGTTTACATGCAGGAGCTTCACCTATGATGAGCCAAAAGCTGAAAACACACACTGAATTGCAATTCTCAACACCCTGAACAGGAGTTCTCCCAGGAAAGACAGAATTAGAAACAGCCAGTGGTGAAAGCCTTCCTACAAGACTACTCCGCTTATAATGCCGAGCACAGATCTTTGAAGATCCAGCTGCCTTCTTCCCAGCACTGTTCAGGTTTGAGAGTAATAGGCAAGACATTTTTTGTGTTAGTATTATCACAGCAAATTATGAAGGAGCTATCAAGGCTCTGGTATGGCATCCGAACCTCTGCCACAAACTAAGCCAAAGTTTTCCTGCAGTGCCTTTGAGGTGATATTCTGCTGGGAATGAGCCAGATGTATTTTTACCACATTTCACTTCACAAGAAACCAAAAAAATAGTTCCTTAGCGTCTAAAGGAATGAGACAGAGAAACATGGGATGACCTCAAATAAATACAGGTTGCTAACAGTTTTAAGAGAGGATAATTGAGCCTGTTTTATACAATATGTTATAAGGAAGAGATTGCCAAAATATTCAACTATTTGAAATTAGAAATTGCAGTCACTAACCACAGGATTTCTAAGTTTTGCAGCTGTTTTCCCCCTTTCTCACAACAGCAGCACTGCATTCTGCCAAAGGATATTCCCCAGGCCTCTCTCTTTTTAAAGTCTCTAAAAAGCAAGCTGTTTGGACAGGGTGAGCATTTTTATCAGCTCTGACAGCAGAGACTGATGGGTAGATCTATCCCATCTTTGCCAGAAAGTCTGTCAGAATGCCCAGATGTTTGTCTTGTCACAGCAGTCCATGTCGGAAAACCTCTCCTGCTGTCTCTCACCCCATCCCTTCCAATGGACTTGTAAAGCAGATGTAGAAAATTTTCTGAGCTTACTCTTGTGAGGAAACCACATAGAGAAAAACAGAAGACAAAACGTTGTGAAAATAGTTCAGTAGGACAGGGTGGCTGCACAACTGTGGATAACATCAAAGGTAAACTGTAGAGCTGAAACGCCACGTCATCTGGGGATTTGGCTTATAGTCAGAGCAACTCAGTGAGGAGTTATGCATACATCTGAGAGAAATTCCTCTGCTAGCAGGATCATTTTTTTGGCTCAAATGACATAGCATCATGATTTAGCACAACGCTCTAAACAAGGAATACAAGAGGCTTTCTTACTTTCGGTCCATGTCAGAAGCAGCAGCATAGTGCAAAGGGGTGCGTCCCCAGTCATCTGTTTCATTAATATTGGCTCCTGTTGTCACCAGTGTCTCAATACAGTGGAAATGACAATTTGCAGCTGCATAATGCAAAGGTGTCCTGGAACACAAACAACTGTTTGTTACCTCATATTCCAACACACACCACCGAGGATAATGATAAATGTTAATTGCTGCATTCCTACAGATTTCCAGCAGTCAATATCAGCACCTCATGTTCCTGTGATGAAATGCAAAGTTATGAAAAATGAACAAAATATTATGTTAATGAGAAGTTTTGGTGCTCCTACAAAGCCTAATAGGTTACAAAACCTCAGTCTGTGTCTTGCAACCAACCTGTTCCCAGTGAGAGCCTCTGCTTTTGCTCTGCATACATGCTACTTGCTTCAGTTGGGAGGCAGAGCAAAGCACAGCGTCCCTCACAACATCTGATTTAGCTGGCCTAGCAACACTCATAGCAACACTTCATATGGAGAAAAAAACCTCTAGGAAGCACGTCAAACAGCAGCAATTCTCCTGTCATAACCTGGGTGTTGTCTTGGGCACACAAGCACAAGAACCTAAGAAATAAGAGAAGCAAGAAAGAAAAAAACAACCCCAAAACTGGTACTTTTTTAAACAGAAAACTCAAGAGGATGGGATGGCTTTCATGTATTTAATGAAGTCTGCACCTGTCTGTCTGGCAGATAACTGCAGCAGCAAGAGTTCTGCTGGGAAGGCCAAACTCTTACTTTATTTTACTGTCATTTTTCATGGAATATATGATTTCCAGACTGAGGTGGTCTTTCTTCCTTGCAAGTTAGATTATTTTTTTTATCTTTATTAAATGAGCTTCATAATTTACGTACCTCCCACATTTGTCCTTCTTATTAAAATCTGCTCCACTGCTTTGCAAGAGTTTTATACATTCAACATTACTGCAAAGAGAAGTAAAGAAAACAAAACATGAACAAAACAGAAGTTTACATCTGTGTTGTCCCCTGCGCCCCAAAAGGAAAAGTTACTTAATTATTTCTGCACTATTTGCAATGCAAAAAAACCAGAGTACAGCCAACTACAACATGAAATTCAATCAAACAGAAAACGGAGCTTTAAAAAACGATTTCCTTTTTTTCCTAGAAAACCTCAAAGTTCTCTTCTGCAGAAGAAAAAAAAATTTCCAAAGAGAGCACATTAAACATCATCTGAAGTCAATGTGTTTGGAGATTGACAATGGGAGCTGTACTCTAATGCTTCCCACACTGAACTGGTATTTTATAAGAGAACTTTAAAAGAAAGTTTTTGCTAGCTCATAAAATGCCAGTCTAATACTGAAGAGGTGATATTTAATGAAATCCACCCCTGTTCAGTGAAGCATTCAACAGTAAGCACTGTGCTCAAATCCTGTTTACTTAGTGAGATTTAATCACAGGAGTTACTTTTAGGTTTATTGTCATTTGACTTGTTGACTATTGACAGAATTAAGCACATCTCTAAGTGCTTTGTTGAACAAGTGGTGTAGCTATTTAAAGTGACTGTCATATCAATATTGCATTTATATAAGTTGATGAATCGGGCTGCATTGCTTTGGATCTGTCGAAAGAATTCACTGCATCCATTATAGCTGCTGCTTACTCTTGTTTAAAGCCAGGTCATTTTTAATAGAAAATAAAGCAGAAGAATTCTCACATCTTTTGTAATTCAAGCAAATAAAGGTATGACTCCAAGCCAGAAAATGACATAAAGAAGCGCAGCACTTTCCAAGACTCCTTGTCATTCACAGGGGTAATAAATCATTTCCATTCACAATCAGATGAGCTGACCTTTGAAGTATGTGCTTTTCCTAGTACCCATGCAACTCCCATTAATGTAATGGGAATAACAGGCATGTGTCAGGAAAAAAACGAATGCTTTTTGTATAGCTCCACCCCAGGGGAAAAAAAAAAAAGACTGGATGCAATATATTGGTGTACATTGATCCCTACTCTAAATTGCTATTGCATAAAATAGCTGCAGAACACTCACCACAAAGGTACTAAAAATAAAAACACTTGTTAGGGATGACAATTGTAGTAAACCACTGGAAAAAATATGGTTTATTTTCATGAGCCACTTTTGCTTCTTATGAAGCCTCTCCTCTTCAGGGCTTCCAAGTTGTTTCTATTATTCTTTTCGGGTACAGCCTTATCGAAGAGGGAGCATTTGAACAACTCTATAATAATCTCCATCCAGCAACAATCATACGTCCTCTATTAATACGAGACAAGTATCAAGAAGAATAAAATCATAAGAATAATAATAAAACCACTATTTGGATCCATTTTAGTAGTTTTTTGTAATAACGAAAACTTTGTGATATACATTTTGGTTCACCGAGAAGGAAAAACAACTTCCAGAAAGCCTGCCAAGCATTTGCTGTGGATGGCCATTTCTGCTTGCTATAACCACAGAGAATCCAAGCTGGGTTTGGGCCAAGGCTCCATTTCAGCTGTTTTCGGAGCCATAAAGTCCTCAACAGAAGAGTCAAAATTCAGTTCTGGCCAAATGTTTGTCCTTTTGCTAGGTTAACTTCACAGCACTCCACTGACAATTATTTGGAAATATTTAAACTAAATAGATACTACATTTACAACTGAAATTGACATTTTCAGCTTTCATTTGTTTACGTTTCTGGCCTCCCAGCACTTATCAGGAATACAACAGTCTTTTCACTTTCTAATTTGGAGGTTGGGGGGTTGTTTGTTTGTTTTGGGGTTTTATTGTTGTTGTCTTGGTTTGTTTTTTCTTTTAGAAACCTTTAAACTTGCACCTGAAAAATGGGAGAGAAGGAGATGAGCTGCATTTGGACTCCAGAGTTGCAATCTGATGGGCACTGTTGCATAGCTGCATTTACAAACAAGGACGCAGTCCAAAGAGGGAGGCCAGGATTAACTGCCCTGCCAGCAGCATCCCAGGAGCCACAGCTCCTTCTCCTCACTTGCCCTGCCCTAGGAACTAATGATTTCCTGCTGACTGCTGGCCCTCAGCGACCGTTCTGGCCAACGGACTGACCTGCGTGAGTACGCGACACCTCCACCCAAAGCTGGAACAGTCTTCCCAGGGGCACGGAAAGGAAGGGGTTTACCCTATGTCTGCAATCCATGCTTCCAGTCACAACCCCGCTGCCTGTAGTAGAGGGAATCAGACCACCTCCTTTACTTTGCAAGCAACCCCTACTGAGGGCAGTGATAAAAAAACAGCTTCAAGTGACCCAAATTTGACATCAGACCGCTTTGCTTCCCTCGCACCGCAATAAATTCCTCTGTGGATGACACAGTCAAATTGGCTGGCACCAAATCTGCAACGAAGCCACACAATAACTTACAACAGCTACAGCCCGAGCTACTCACCCTCCTGCAGCGGCAGCGTGGAGGCACGTTCTTCCAAAACTATCGGGGGTGTCTATTTCAAAGCCTGCAGACAGCACGTGCTCATTACTAAACAAGGACACTATGCTATACTTTTGTCCTAGTTAAACCACAAGAAACATTGCAGAGACAGAAAAATCAGTTAGTTGGGAAAAAACAGAACGCAAGCAACTACAGTCAGAAAGAGGTTGTCACGGGAACGGCGAGAGGCTGCTCCAGTTTGGCAGCTCTATAAAAAGAGCTGCAAAGTTGACGAGCACCTATTTCCACATCCAGCTCCGTGCCACATCTCTATTTAGAACCATGTGACAGGCATTTATGAGGCAGATACTTATCAAGAGGACTGCAACAGCAGGATATGAAGACAGAAAACATGAAGAAAGGAGGAAAAACCACAGAGTCATCCTGAACACGAAATGGGGTTGTTTTTATTGGGGGTGGTTTTCAGGTTGGAAAGAGACTTTCAGGAATACACAGGGGTATCTATCGAGATGCACAAGGCCAAAGATATAAGCCTGGCAGTATTAACTCTGGTCCCCCAGAGCTCTTTCTCTTCCTTCCTGATGTAGTGGTCAAGGCCAGAGCGCACCAAGGTTTAATGTAATGGGGTGTGTAACTGCATTTTTTCCACACTTTTTATACATATCCTATAGCACTCAAGTTTAGGGAAAAGAAGTAGGAGATTTTATGTGATAAGTAATGAACCAATTTTCTAGAAAAAGCATATGATCTGCCTTGTGTTTTTTTAACTCACAGCACCTCTTCCCTGGAAAAAAAGAATTTGGGATTTGGCACCTGATTACTGCCTCTTTTGAAATGGTTGCATCAGCAAACTGCTTCTTCTGCTGAAATTCTCCTGAGACTGATGTCTCAACACAACTCTGTCACTTGCTTCTCCTCTCATGCCCACTGAGCTTTGGCCAGCCTAACTCCTTTACTCTGGCCAGATTCAGAAACACACTTCAGCTGTCTCTAAAATATATCACTGCCAGTGACATATATGTGCCTGCAGTGGCATACCTGTGCCAGTGCAGGCCCTGAGGAGATAATTTTCTTAATTATTCCTTTGGGTGAGGGAAAACCCAAACCAAAACAGTGTCTGACATTCCTACAGTTTGGAAAAGGGTCCTGAATTTCCTCCCTCTTCCCAGTGAATTAATATAAATGCTCTGAACCTGCCAGGAGAAAAGGGCTTTGGGCATGAACAATACAGGATGTGAGGAAGTAGCAGGATGCCGTTAGGAAAGGCTCGCACGCTTCCATGCACCACACCACACCGCTGAACACGGCGGCACAGGAAGTCTTTTATTTGAACAGTTCACAACAATGAGTAGAAAGGGGCCACAAGCAGCAGAGACGCACACACTGCTCGAGCTCCACAGACACCGTGGCATTTACTTACCCGATGACAACAATTTCCGGCAGCAGTCTGAGTGAGCGTTCAGCGCTGCTAAGTGTAAAGGGAACATGTTGTGGATCCCACACCTGAAAGGCACAACAGCCTCATTACACAGAGTGATGTGAAAATGCAGGTTGCATACAGACGCAACACATCAAAAGCTCCTTCCACAAAGGCAGCATTTTTGATCCTTTTTGAGGAAGATTCTTCCCGCCGTGTTAATTTTAACTGTATGTCCTTACCAGCTTTCTTGGGAGTTAAAAATACTCCGATTCAGCAAAATCTTGGCATTATGCTTTGAACAGAATGTGGCAGGAAGGTTTCTAAAAATTCAAGATGAAAGCCAAGGTAAGGGAGGAAGCGAGAGCACAGATATTGCTCAGTCAATTGCCCACTGTGGGATGCACAGATTTCTGCATCAGCTACACATATTGCAACCGCCATTCTCAGGTGGAAGTAAATGCCCAAATCTCCTCAATAGTATTTCTGAATTCCATTTTTCTTGCAGTTAACATCCTTTAGCCCCACATTCGTGGTTTTTTTTCAAAGCCTCCCCTTCTTTCCTCTCTCTTTCCCCTGGGACTGGGGTAGCTGATGACTCTTCTTCACGCTGTCCTTTAGGCTGCCACGACACTTATAGTTGTCTTCTGACATCCTAAGAATTAAACGTCTAATTTTCCTATTTGCTCCAGCAACTGTCCTCACACACCCTTTCACTTTTTTACCCCCCTTTAACACATGACCCTCTTTTTCAGTTACACTATAAACTTCTCAGAGCAGACACGCTGGGCAAGAAAAACAAGTAAGCACCTGTCATGAGGCTAAAGCTGTCTCACGCAGCCACATAGTTTTTTAAAAAAGCTGAACACTCAGCAGCTTTTATTAATATCAGCAAATCATCCATGTTCAGTTTCTAAGTACGCCACTGGTTGCTGTCATAGAAGACTTTTGTGTTTGGATATCTTGGCCTTTGTCATCTAGCACTGTTTTGTGAAAAGCATCTTGTTATTCTAGAAATACTATCCCACAGGCAGTCTTTGAAGTGCATATAAACACGGAGCCGCTGGAACCAACTATCTTGACAAGAGTATAATCCACTGCCTGCTTCAGCAGATAGTTTTGAAAAATGACCAACTCTCGAACAACAGCAGATGGATTCATATCTGCCTTTTGTTTCTACAAGACAATTGGTGGATGGGAGACTACAAGCAACTCATGAAAGAGAACTTCAGATATGGACCCAAAGATGAACTTTCCTTTCTGCAAGATTCACCATAAATCACAATTACTTATGAAGCTTTGGACAAAAATGAATGTGGATGTTTATAAAGATATCTTGCTCTCTCCAACATTTTTTATATATACATGTACTTAACTAATTTTGCTTAGTCTTTAAAAAATTTGTTCTTTCCAGAATCCACAGGACCATCCTTCCTTTGTCTTCACATTAAATTTGTCTTCCTTGCTACTTCACTAGACTAAAGAGTGACTTGTGGTGCTATACAAATTTTAATTTTGCTAGTGTCAGCATCTACATCTTAGAGTAAATCTATTAAAAGACGATCTCACGGCCCATTCTTTGATGGAAACAGCACAAGCTCCACGAAGCTGCTGCATCTGTATAAACAGGTTGCATTTTTTAGCTGCGGATTCATGTATTTAAGATAACATTGGACATTTTGTATTGCTGAGCTGCTTCCTACACTCATTTCCCTCCATCTGCTCCTCCACCTAGTTACCTAAAGCATTTATTTTCCTTCTTTTAGGTCAAGATTTCCACCCAGCACATGTTTTGGCCCGTTTCCATCAAAATACACTATTTAAGCATCTGCTGAGCAGTGTCACACTTCTATAGCACTGTTCACACTGGCTCTTCCCATCCCTTACACATTTTCCCTCTTAAATGCAGTTGCCTCAAAGACTGACTGAGCTGTCTGCAGTTGTTGCTAACAAGGCTGCCGAATTTTCTTTTCAAAGCCAGTTTGGGGAACTCAGCCAGAGTTACTTACATGCAGCACATATGAAAGCCCAACCCCAGTGTTTCAATGCTCCTTGTTTAGAACAGTAGCATCATTTGGATCTGCCTGGTATCTCTGAGCCACTTTTTCATCTCATTTATTTCTGCTGCTGGAAAAAGTGTTTTATTTGATCAACGTTCCAGTCACCCAAGTGTGAAACACAAATTTCTGACTGGATAACCCTGATTCCAGGAGTGGGTCATCCCACTGCAGCTCATTTTCCCTTTAGATAAGAGATAGATTGAGACTTACTGTACTGGAGAAAGAGCTAGGAAAAACGTACATCTATTTAGACACCAAGATCTTCATGCTAACTATGTTAATAAAATCCAGAGACATTGGCTGAAGCCTATGGAATTTCATTATCAATGCCAATTGAAGATCTGTTCCACCTTCCAAGTTTGCATGGTGGCAGTCAGATAAAGTAATAAGGGCAAATGTGGCACTTTCTTAAACATCCTCAAGCAAACAAACAAAATATTGAGAGCTGCAAGTATCTTCAAAATTAAAACCAGCTCATTTGCATATGAAAGCAGGTTTTCCTAACTAGGTAAGTCAAGAGAAGTCACCGCTTTCTGAGGTAGGTTCTAGGTAGAAGACTCTTAAATTATTATTTGAAAGACATGTGGAGCTAATTGCTGAAAACTTGAATTCATTAATTCAGTCATGAAATCAGATGCTACTATAAACACCTGGTACAGATATTCCTCATGGCACCGCAGGATTTTGCTCTTACACCCCTTTGTTTACCTTCAGCTTTGCTATTTTCTCTTGATAGATCATAAGAACCTAAACATAATGAACCAATATTCAAGTACTCTTAAAAATCAAGCACCTGCCAACGTTTGAGTCAAAAACACTTATCATATTGTGGGTGTAGTCTTGACGCATGTGCAAGAGGGGGAAAAAAAACCCAACAAAACACAAAAACCTCCTTGTCCTTCTATTCAAAAGACTCCCAAACCCACAAATCAGATAAAAACAGTCCTAATATTTCAGCCATGTGGATGTCAGAAACCATGCAACATCAAGACAGGGTCTAGTTACACTGATATCAGAAATATTAGTAACATCTGTTCTGCAGTACTGCCTTTCTATGGATTATCCTTTGTCATACCAAAAGATGCAAGACAGAAGAATGATCACCATGTACGGCAGGCCACTAAGCATTAGGCTGTTTTAGATACTAAGGAATATGCTCACGATTCCCTTGGAAGGCATACGAATTTTTTTCAATTACATTTCCTATATAAAGTCATTGCTACAGACTTTCTGGAATAACTGCAATCAAGATGCACTTCATACACATGTGTACTTCATGTACATTATATACCACTGTGCCACATCAATGCTTTAGGAAAAAGAAGCAGAACTTGTACTACTTGTAAGCGTGTAACTGGGCACAACAGGAACTTAGCAAGGCTTCCTTCCCCTCCACACTTCCCAAGTCCCACATCACCCACCGAACTTGGGGAGTAACTGTGTTTCCAGGCATGGGACATAACACGTGATCATTAGGAACAGCTCCACTTCAGCCACCTACTTGGCAGTATCAGCTCCGCTGGTTATCAGAGTGTTAATCAAAAGCTCATGTCCGTATCTTGCAGCCACGTGCAGGGGGGTGTTACCATCCTTATCAACACAGTCGATTTCCCCTCCTGCAAAAGACATTTTTATACAGTTTAACACTGGAATATTACACGTGAACCAGTGACATAAACACTATTTCGCTCTAGCGAATGCAGCATAACGAGTCCAGCGCAGAGACACTAAACTTCAGAGATGAGAACCAGCACACAGCAAGCTGCCACCTGTCAGCCCCTGGTACTGAACACGGTCCGACAGCAGTATTTTCACCTCCCTCCCAACTGCAGTGGTGGGGAAAAATGGAGGGAAATAGGTGAACATGGCATGAACATGCACAACATACAACAGTCAAGTACATGATTCAGACTTGCTCCTCATCTAAAGGTACAAACGGATGCCTTAAATTAATCTAAAAAACAGTAAACTGCTGAAACTATGCCCTCATTCGTAAAGACATTGTCACTCAACCTTAACTGTAAGACAACAACGTTAAACAGAGTTTGTTCAAGAGGCTAACAGGAACACACTGCAAACAAGAAGTGCGTTGTGTGCTTTCTCTGTGTCTTACCAAAGAACAACCACACAGTGCTTAAGCAGAACTTTTTGTGTTGCAATTTAAGCCTGTCATCTCATGTTTTATCTTCACAAACAGGAAAAATAGATTATTTCTTTCTTCTCTGCTGTGGCTTTTGACCCATGCAAAGATTGCTATCAAGTCCTTGTTTTCTTTTTGGACTAAGGAACTGTAATTTTTTTTCAGTTTCTCCTCATAAGTCAGGTTTGCTGCACTCCAACCATTCTTGTCATCCCCCAGTCCTCTCCAGCTGGCCCACCTCTTTCTGGAAGTAAAATGTTAAAAGCCAGAAACAGTACTACAGCTGACATCTTCCAATGCTGAGCAAAGCATTACTTCATGCCTGCTGGCTATGCTCCTATCTATACACTCTGTACACTGTACAGCACCATGTACATTGTTGATTTATTTTGTTGTTTTTTTTAAGCACCATGTCACTGTTGACTTGTGGTCAACAAGTTTCTGATCCTCTACATGCCCCAGATCCTTTCTTGAGGAACCGCCACCCACCTGGCTGTTGCCATTCTGATTCTTGTTCAACTGATACTCCTGCCTGAGTGGGGGATCCTTCCTTTGCTTCACTTGCATTATAACTTTTGTCTCCGATTTTACAGGACCATTTTCCATTCTGACTCCACCTTCTGCCAAACTATCAGTCTCTCCCAACTGTCAAAAATGTTAAAAGCACATTTTCTATTCCACTATCCAAGCTGGTAATGAAAATGCTGGATAGTACCAGACCCAGGAGGGAAACCGAGAACTCCCTCACTACACTTTCCATTTCAACAACAATCCATTTATTACTAAGCTCCAAGTGTAGTTTTTCAATCCATATTGTAATATCTTCATCTAAACTGTACTTCACTAGTTTGCTGTGAGAATATTTCATGAAAGCACATAAAAAGCCTTGCTAGCATCAGGATATGGCAATATTTATTGCATGTCTACTATTCGCAGGAGATAACAGGCCATAACTACAAGAAAAGTTCCAGTAAAACATTATACAGCATTTTCTAATGGTAAATAAAGGTCTGTGAAATGCTGGAACAGTTCTCTGGGGTAGAGCCTCCAACAGTGGAGGTCTCCATGAACATTACCTGCCACCAGAGAAGTTGGAGGACCATGCTGTATTCACAAAGCCTATTACCCTACTGTAGAAGGGCAGTATCTTTTGAGAAATCTATGCAAGATATTGCCCACTCCTCTCTGGGTGTTGACAAATAGTTTTTTCATTCACTCATTTCAGAATTTTTGGCTGACCTGTAAAATTCTCCAGCATTTCTTTTTCCCCATTTTTAAAGTAACACATTTGCAATTTTCCACTTTTAAGGTAACCCGCTCTTCCTCTGCAAGTCGCTAGAGACAGCAGCCAGAAATTGAGATGTCTTTAGCCAACTCATTAAGTACTGCAGAATGAAACTGCAGTTCTTTAAATCATTGACATTTCTCTCTTTACAATATCCCATGGCAATGAGGCATAAAGTCACTTGCAATCAGATCTGTCTACAATACTAAAATTAGAGGGCCAACAAAGAAAGACATGCGAAACCCAAGTAACGTGAAGAAGAGTAGAGAGGCGTGAAGGGCAGATGAAGAACTGCCAGTCCTTTCACACACAAATCCAACAGAGAGCAAACGACAGCTGTAAGTCAGAGAGTATATTTGACTAAACAACTCTTCTGGTTTGCCCAAGCTCCTTTCATTATTACTATTTCATTTATTCAAGGAGAGACATGACAACAATTTGCATGACAGCCTGAAAGAAACATGATGTACTGAAGACCTCTATTTTAAAATACAATCTTGTGTAAATGTGTCCTTGTATTTACAGTGCAATTGTTCAGCCACCTTCAACATCTCACACTTGAATTCCAAGTTGGAGATTTTGGAAAACAAACAAAAAACCCAACTACCCAACCAACAAATCCCAGACCATCCTGTCTGGTACAGTGGCCAAAGCTAGGAAGCGTAAGTAAACAGTCAGTAATAGCAACCTCTGTCAACTGGAAACAGGCCTCTGCCAGATCTCCAGCAATAATATTTGTTATACTCTGTAGTATTCTTGGAGAAAAGAGATACCTCATAAATGACTGATAATCAGGAATTCTGGCTATACCAGAACAAACAAGGTGGCGCTGGTCCACCCTCCTGTGTATTTATTCGACACTTAACAAAGACAGAGGCAAGGTATGGAGCTAAGGAAGGTGAGGTAAGTATAGCTGATGAGTGGAGGGTAGACAAAATGGTCTGAGAACACAAGGGCTCCCAAGGGAGGACAACGTGAAAATTTTCCTTTTTTTTTTTTTTTTTAGTTTTTAAATCATTTGAGAAAGAAAGTTGTGCCTGTTTCTCAGCAGATAAAAGGCCTAAATACAGCTTTGAACACTTATTTTCTGGTTAAGAATCCCAACAGATCAGCCAGACCACCAGCAGCTGTAGGAATATGGGATTTGTTAACAACCAAAATCTCAACTTGTGATGACACACTGGAGCGAGAGGTGCCAGCACAGCTCAAAGTCAGAAGTTGATGGAGAGCTAAGCAGCTCTCAGAGCAGTCCTTTGGCTCTCTGGGTCAGAACAACTGCAGTTGAAACCTTGGAAATGCCTAATCTTTTGGAGAGTTGTGGAACAGGCATAGAAACTCACCATTCTGAATGAGGGTCTGCGACCGTGTGAATCTCCCATGGACAGCTGTCATGTGCAGTGGGCTCTTCCCATCCTTACTCTAACAGAAACAAAATGGAAAAACAACCATTTAGCATGTAAAGTGGTGGTAACAATTTGAAGTCTCTCAGCTCATCATCCTACAGTTCTTTATTCTTCAAATAAAACCTCCACTGGCTTCAAAAGTTTGTAGAACTGAATCTATACATGACGATAAATGCAGAAGGTAAAACAGTTCCTCAGCAATGAGAAGGCAATGGGCTGGAGTGGGGCCTGTCCGCAAAGGCCTGGCTGTATACAATATCTGCCAGAAATGTACAGATATATGAGATATTATTCTTGAACAGAGATACATCCCAGAATAAAAGTCACTATATTAAAAAAAAAGTTTTGGTTAATAAATTTCCACACAATCAAAACCAGGATATCTACAAAAGACACTTAAAAAAACAGGGAAGGCATATGAAAGGAAAGATAGAACAAGTAGAGATTAGTGTTTTGGGTTCTAGAGAAAGAAGCTGAGCTTAGGCAAGCTGAGGAGCTGAGAAAATAGGAAGGGTACCAGCCTCACTACTTGTATCACGTCATGTTTATTGGCATGGAGCTTTGCATTCATTGGCAAGCACAATCCTAACTTCATTTTGAGTTTAAATAGTGCACTGACTATTCTCTAATCTCAAGGGACTTGCCAGAGGTGTTAAACGCTAGGCCAGCTCTACACATGGCAAACTGAAACACACACAGTTTAAAGTGGCCAAAATCTTACATGAACTCGAAGACCTCAAGTCTTCTAGTACCTTTGTCAGTACCCTCTCTGTTGGTTAAGAGCAAGTCCCTTTCAGCTTCATGAAGATTTATAAATGGTATCTCAAGAGCATTCATATATCCTAAACAGAATCAAACTTTGTAAACTCAGGCTCCAAGATAAGTAAACAACAAACCTTCAGTTCTTACTTCCGCAGGAAAGTCAGAAGTAACTTGTTAGAAACAGGTTTAATTAAATCTATATTGTAAGGGGAAGGAAAACACCAGAAAGGAACATTACCTTGACTTACCACCACTCCCTGAGATGACAGAGCTCCTGGGACTATATTTTATAAGTGTAGGATATCACTCATGAGAGTCACTGGTCTAGAGTTTAAGGCTGTGATTATATTTATCAATGTGCTAAGAAGTCCTCTGCTGGAAAGTAATCTCATGCAAACAGTTTAATGATCAACATTTTCAGCATCTCTCTACTTCCATCAAGGATGGAAAGCTATGCTGTAATCCTTATTATAGTTTCCAGTCTCCTGAAGTATGCAAAACAGGATAAAGTAAAACTGAAAAGTTGTGATGCAAGTTTTACCTGAACGTTAACATCTGCCCCATTATTCACTAGTAGTTCAAGACACAGTGCTCCGTGAGTGGAGGCAGCAGCAAAATGCAAGGGAGTGAATCCATTATTATTAGGCTGATTTACATTAGCACCATAGTCAATCAGCTCATTAACAACAGAATCTTGACCATTGTAACAGGCAATGTGAAGTGCAGTATTTCCATAGATGTTCATTTCATCAATCTAAAACAAGACAAGGAGACAGAGTTAAAATTACAGACATCAGCTTGCCATTTTACATAATGCATCACATACTGCAAATGGAAATAGCTGGAGGCTTCAACTGTCGTAGGGCATATTTCTCACCAGGAAATTTCATTGACAAAAATATACTCCCAGAAAGCTTAGTTTGGAATCCTTCACCTTTACTATTATTAACTTTTTGTCTTACTGGCAATTTCTAAAAGCCAGTCTGAAGCTTAAAGCTGATAGCAGGACTATGCAATGATAATGATGATGATGACTAAAGTCTTAACAAGCTGGAAAGCTTTTATGGAGAAATAATAAAGCTCACAATCTTTATTTAAAAAACAAAACAAAACAAAACAAAAAAACAACAACAAAAAAAACCAACACAAAACCCACACCACTGACTATTGAATTTTTGTGAACAGAATCAGGCTTAAGAGCTCCTTCCACAAATTTCTTTTGGGAAGGGAATGAAGGTGTCTGAGTGAAGGGAAGGTGAAACTGCACAGCCATTTACACTTCAATAAGAAACCACTTTCAGTAGCTCAGTATTATAAAGATGTAATTAAGATTGTGTTACTTCTTGATGACCAGCTTAGAATTCAACTGCTGTTCTGTAAAACAGGACAAAACAGATTGTACAAAGACTTGGGGATGACGTGAATACCCTTCCACACTCAAGGATCATATCCCCAATAGTGGGGAATGTGGAAGTTAGAGGTAGTTATTAGCATAGTACTGCTAATAACAGGAAACACCTATTCCCCTTCAACTTCACAGCTGACAGCCTGTGAACACGGATTTCTGACATTTTTTTGGCAGGTCAAGTCAGCAGGTTATAGAAGTGGCAAAGGCAATGGCTTTATTTGACATCTCTGATGAACCAGTGCAGACTCTTCTGGTAATCAAACTGCTGCTTTGTACCACTGAATTGAAAATATTAGATTAAGAGAAGTCTTTGCTCTAAAATAAAAGATCTTTTCGAGAGTGAAAATAATCCTTCTCTTTGCCTCTGTCAACTATGGAAGAAATACAGGTCCCTAAACTTAGCAACCTGAATTCCAGTTTAGTAAAGTACACAGTGTATACATCGAGAACAACAGCTCATCATATCAAAGAGAATGTTGAGCCAAGAGACATTTTGTTATTCCATCTTTCTCTGCAGGAACAGCACATATTTCCTGATTTCTTCAGCAAGGTGGCCTGGAATTTACTGTCCATATTAGACATGTTTTATTCCAGAATGTTTTCTGGCTCTTGAACTAATAAATCATATGAAGCACAAGGTGCTTTTCATGGTCCGGAAAATGGGAACTATTTTCTTTAAAAGTTCTGCCAATATCTGTAGCAGCACCCATAAGAAAGAAGAAAAGAATATCTTCAAATATGGAAAAACATGAAAGCTGCAAAGAGCACATCACCACATACCTCTACCCCCAGGTTAAGGAGGTGTTTCACAATGTTAATCTGCCCATTGGATGCAGCTGCATGAAGTGGGGTGTAACCCTTCTTGTCTTTGCAAGTCACCTCTGCACCGTGATTAATCAGTAAGGCAACAACCTCCAGGTGACCTTCAAAAGATGAAAGATAATAATCAATGAGTCACAGCATCACTTCTCCCAAATTACTGCTTTATTCTTAATGCACTGTCCCTTTTGCTGCTGTTTCACAATCCTCCCACAGTTTTACAAGGGGAAAAAAAAAGCATTTTTGTGAACGTTCTTAATTCTAGCTCCAGGCCTTGTCGAGAAATCCATGCAATATACATTCACCTTCACCAGATGTGTCTAATTTCTCTTTACTGAATTAATTTTCCAGTCATTAAAAGAACAAAACCATCCCTCTTTCCCATTTATTTATCTAAAAATAACAGTTTGTGCTTTATTCTGCCCATTACAGAAGGAACAGTGAGCACAGGGGCATGACAATTCATACAAGTCTCCCACAACAGCATCCTGTCCATGTCATCTGCAGACACAACTGCTAACACTTGTTGGGTTCTGTTAGCAATACAATGTATCTTTAAAAAACGATAAAATGAAGGCACCCTCTTTTCTAGCAGCATTGAGATAACAGAAAACTAAATTTCAAGTGTGTGCAGAATTTGATCTGAATCAGACAGGAATCCACTGATCTTTGGATCAGGTTTCTGACTCTGCAAAACTGTATCATTAATACAAAACCATGCAAAAAATCCTGAATATGGGTCTAAAAATGTTTGAATCTAAACTCATAGTCTGTACACACATACTTAGTCTGCAAGCTAAAATAACTGTAATAGCCTCAACAGTCACGCAGATTGAGAGCTGACTGCCAGATTGATGGGACATCTGTCTTCAGGAGTGAAATGCCTACCCCGAATTAGGACCTCCCTATGGAATACAGGGGAAGAGCTGAGCATCTCAAAACGCAACTTAAGCCACCTGTATCTTCAGTTTCCTCCTCTCCCTGAAGGTTTCAAACCACATGGTCTGCCTTCCCAGATAGCACTCTAACCACCAAAATTAAATCTAGGCTAAATCAGGAATAGTCATTGCTTCATGTTGAAGTAGAGCTGGCTGTCTTAGAATTAAAAATTTATTATGTCAAACACCATATAAAGTTGCACACCACCTGAGTTGTACAGCACTTTCATGACAGAGGCAGCTCTGGTCATGTGCAGGGCCTAGGACACTACAGAAAGTCCAAAGAGCCCAAAGATACTTAACCATTCAGGAAAATACAGGAGGGTTTACAGGATAAGATGCTCAGGTTTCATTATCTAAATTCTGTCCAAATTACACTACAGACTCCTAAATCCCATTGCTGATTTAGGCCTTAAATGTTATCTAAATATTTTGAAAAGTACATCATGAATTTCTGAAAAGGATTAAGAGCAAAACAGATGAGGGATTGCACAGCACAGAGTAAAAGCCTTTCACGTTTATAGAGTGGAGTTAAATCTTGCTAGCTCAAAGGCCAAATCACATTCACTGGCAAGAGTCCTTCCATCTGTCTTCGTATATAAAAAAGATGCACAATATGCTTTTCTCACAGTTTGAAATCTCCGATTATCTCATTTCCAAAAGTGCCAGGATTAGAACCAAGGTTTTGATAGGTCAGATGAAAGAGTTTCTGGCCGAGGACATACACCGTCTCAGAAACTATAATCTAGATTATGCTGCTTGGCCAACAAAAGCTCTTGAACAAGCATGACCACTATCACAGCAATCTTGTTCGAGTATTTTTAAATTATAATGCCCCACTATAATAAATTTTCCTTTAGCTTAAAAGGAATGATTTGATTAAGCAATACTTGGTAACACTGCTGCTGATTTGAGTAGATGAATCGGTTGCTCTTGTCTGCTCTGGAATAAAAGATGGCAATTTGCTCCTAACAGGAGGAAAGCCTATAAAGCACTTCCAAACAATCTAACAACTTAGCCACTTATAAACATAGATAAACAGCAAAATTTATGATTGTATTTATCTGCATTTTATATGAAGTACTATTCACAAAACTGAAACAAATACAACCTTTTTCAAGCCCAAATATACTTCAGGCTGGGATCAGAGTCAGAATAAAAAGACCAAAATGAAGAAAGCAACACAAAAGCCCACAATAAACTGTGTTAAAAAGGAAGTCATAGCCAAGTTCTCACCAGCTGCAAAACTGTAAATGGACAGTGTGTACTTAGGTCAGCTGAACCCCTCCCTCTTCAGGGTAAATACAACGCTAATTTTCCATGGCCAGGTCTGTTTTTGTCCAACGTGCTGTCGGTTTGTGAACAGGAAATTAAAAACAAGGAGCAACAGCCCAAGCCTTACCCATGTATGCTGCCCAGTGAAGAGCTCTTCTGTCCTTTTTGTCAAAAGCATTGATGTTTGCCCCCTTGGCTAAGAGCAAGTTCACCATCTACAAGTAAGAGCAGTAAGTAAACCAACCCTGTAGATCACACACTCGACAGTTAATAACAAATCATTCTAGGGATACAGTTGGGATCACAAAATCCTGCTTTTGAATTTGTGAATTACACAAATACTGTTCAAAGCTGTGTGCATTAATGACATGGACTGGTGATGGTCACAGATAAGCAGGACAAGTGCAGCGTCCACAGAGAGGGCTGAGAGCAGGCAGGGCGCTGCTACTCTAGCATGCTTCAAATTCAGCTTGGCAAACAGCCTGGAAGAGAAACAGACCTGGAAGAGAAACACAGCTCTTGTTTTTTACCGTTAAGACCAATTTAAGGGGTTTTCTTGTGGATTGGGACAAGATTCCTCCAGATCATGAGATAACAAACCCTAAAATCTGCTTGATCTTTTAAAAAGGAGGGTCTATTTCTTGCCACACCACAGTGATTTTCTTGAAGTTCCCATGTGCCCATGGCGGTGGGGACAGGCACCAGGCTGCTTTGTACATGATGCGGGCATTTTAGCATGGCTAAAAGCTGAAAAGCTGCTTTCCCCATTGACAATCATCCAACATTAAACATAAGAAAAATCAGAGGGAAAAAAGAAAGGAAACTGAATAGAAAACATATTCAACAACTATCTTTCCCAGCAAAACATTTTAAAATCATCAATTAGAGAGCTGGATGACTGTCTTCCTCTCATACACTGCTTTGCCACAATAAAGCGATCAGCTAATAACAGCATATATTCAGTTAACTTTTCTGACACACTTTATCCAAAAACTCAAGAACTTTAGATTACTATGGTTAGACTCAAGCATTACTATTTTTTCCTACAGTGCAGCATTTTAAAGGCCAAACATCATCGTTTTACAGGAACTACCATTTCTCTTCTTTTAATTACAGTATAATAGATCAACTTTTGTTGACAGAAGCCAGAAGTTCCAGTCCAAGAGTTTTTATTCCATCTTCAAGTATAGAATGTGCAAATGAGGATCCTTTCACTGAGATCTAAAGACACTAGTGAAACCTTTTACATACAAGATTTATATACAAAAGTATGTTTTTTCATAGAGAAACAGTAACTAGACTAGAAGGGTTTGCTTGTGTAAAATAAGAAGAAAAAAACAGAAGGACATTTTCTAGAAAAGCAGACCGACTGGACCTCAAACAGCTGAAAATTTCTTGAGCATTAAATGAATGGGGATTCATTTTGAAAAGCTAAAATTTTGTTTTCATATATTCTGTTTTATTTCCTCCTTTTTCCTATTTATAAATAAATCAACAGTTTTCCCTTCTTTCCATGCTGCCACTTATTTTTGCGGGCAGTGAAGCACAAAACAGCCAAGGACACCCCTGAGTTGCTGGAGCTGGTGACTCTCCAAGTTTGCCTGTGCACCTCACTTGCATGCCAACTCTGTGCAAGCACCTTCCAGCCACTCTCTGGTTTCTGCAGGTAGGAAAGCTGGTGCACAGTTTGGGGGTCAGGGATATGGTGCTCAGTCTAGACCCAGCCACAGCAGGTCAACTGGGAAAATAAATAAATAAATCGGCCAAGGATCAATCACACTTTTAAACTCACCTCAATGTGGCCATTCAGAGCTGCATGGTGCAAGGCCGTCCGCCCCCCTCGGTCAGAGACATTGACGCTGCTCAGCATGGGGATGATGACTTCCGCACACTTCACTGCCTTGTTCGCAGCCGCCACGTGCAACGGTGTCTGCCAGTTCTTGTCCCGAGCATTGACATCGGCAGAGTGCTTAATCAATACTTGCACTGCTTCCTGCAACGGCAACACAGTTATACCCATAAACAAGCAGTTCAAATAACTGTGGGGCCCGCGTTCTTGACAGCTCGTTCACATTACCTACGCGTATTACTTCTGCATACCAGACATGGCCGGGAGGAGGGAAAGAGAACAACATTTACCTAAGCAATCTCCTGGGCGAGGGAATTGGTGTTTGTTGTTGATTCAAATGCCAGAGTTCACACCACCTTTGCTGTCATTTAGAGCAGCGTCCACACAATCAAAATTTCCCCGTTTGATTTTAGGATATACAAAGCTGCCTATGCAGAGAGCCCAGCCTGCGTGGTTGATTAACCCTCAATACGTCAGTCATCACAGCTGTGCTCTCACTGAAGAAATTATTGTATTCATTCGAGCTCAGTTACAGACATTATTTACAAAATGAAAAGCACATCATTTTGGACAGTGAAATTTATTTATAAACAGGAAAAAGGAGGCAATAGAATATATGAAAACAAAATTTTAGCTTTGCAAAAATATGTGAATCACAGGCAAGGGTTGTTGCTGGTGTCCCCAAGTTTGCATTAGCATTCCTTCACTCCCCGAGGGCTAAGTATAGGCCAAGGGTCTTCACTGCCAAATCCATTCTGTCAGCCTGAGACCAAACAACATCTTTTAAGGTTAATTTTGTTGGTTAAAAGTGAGTATTTCCCGGTGAGAAAATGTACTGTTCTCTCTTGAGAGACTCACTGGAGAATTTACAATCAGTTCTTTTCTGCTTCTCCTCATGCATCTGCCATTAAGCAAGTAAGATTAAAAAAACCCCAAGTCTCTCTCAGAACTACATTTTGTTTCTTCTTCCTTTTTTCCCCACAAATAAACAAAATACAAAGGCACCACTGGGACATGGTAGGATTCAAGTAGCCTTGCCTGCTAATTACAACTCACAGCTGGTAACTGGGAAAGCCCCAGTCCTACATAGTACCTTATTCTTCTTCCATAAACTGAAAAGTTTTCTAGTAAGCCCAGCCAAAATTAATGAATAACAAACCCTTACAGTGTATTTAAATCTCACTTTTGTATCTAGAATGGCCCAGAAGCATGCCTGCAGTCCGTATCAATAATACGCCCATTACTAGAAGTTTTAGTTCTTTGTCCTCAACCAATCTCAGCAACTTCATTTTCTACAGCCATTTCACAAACTGTCCTCTGACAGATTGGTTCAGTTAGTGACACTGCATCTCTTACGGCACTAATAACGATATATCACTGTTGATGTCTCAACAGGATTTTGTTTTTTAAATTACAGGCCTACTACTTTAAAAGTCATTTAAATTTAATTCATTGGAGACATACCCAGCTGGGACATGAAGTCAGCGGGAAAATTCCTGCACTTTGGCTCTTAATAAAGGAAGGAAAAAGTTAAAGGAGAATTTTTAGAAGTAAATAGTAAGGACTGAAAAGCCTAAGCTAAAAATATTTAGCCTTTTAAAAAAACCAAACATTTACACGTTTTTGTTTACATCTGCAAATCCGCTGCTTTATCAGATTTGGGATTAAAATGTTAAAATCCTCATAGAGAAGTTCTAATTTTACTGCTTTTGAGAGCATGAGCTATACCTTTTTATTAACATAATTTTTACACATGCATGCAGCCCACAGCTATGGTGTAAGCCTTTGTATTCTCTAACTATCCCAAGCTATCAGAGTGAAATCCCTTTATTTTTTCAAACTGTATAAGGCTGAAAGCTGATACAGCCATTAACAATCCTGCACAGAAACACCTGAGGGTTGCTGATTTGTAAATAATCATTTAAATCCCTAAAGCCTACTTGAACAATTATTACGACTTAAGTAAAATTCTATTTGTGCTTTTAATCAATCTATCAAAAGGGTGCGAGGAGATAGCTTCTGTATTCTGTGAAAGCTTCAGAAAAGACTGATAAAAAAAACCTTAAAACTTGTAGATGATCATTCTAAAATGATCATATTCTAAAAGTGAGCTCACAGCAACTTAAAAAACCACACCGAATCCTACTGATGAACAAATTCATCTCCTACTATCAGTGAACTATGAATTCACCTACTGCTATGTACTATCACCACCAGCTTCATCTTATTCTATCGAAGCTGCACGTTTGTTAGCCTGTGCAATAAAGCAAATGCTGCACTGGAAAAGCCTCAAAACGCTGAGTCTGTTTCAAAATCATTAGCAAAAGTAGCAATGATTACATAAATAACAAAGGAAAAGGACCAGGAGAAGAAAGCTCTGTGTGCTTACAAAACAGAGAGCAGCCCGTGAATGGCATCAAGGGCTGGTGCCTTCCCCTGGTGCCTCCCTATTGCAGCAGGGTACTCACTTCGAGGTACCACAACTGCCGGCACACTGGGAGGCAGTTTCTCTTTGTGCAATTGGCCTTCAGCTGACGAAGAGTTAACGATCAGACACAAACCCATGGAAAGACATAAATTTTTTGTTAGGGCTGTCACCGACAATAAAAATCATGTACTCTGACACATAAATATAAAAAAAAGAAACCAAACACATTACAATTACCGCATGAGAAAGATTGTGGCTGTTCTTTAAGGTTTAAGTTTGACCTTTGTTTTCCAACATGGCTTTTTGTATTTTGCCTCATTACAGCATTCATACTCTATCAGATATTCCTTTCAGAGGGTTTCAGCGGATGCCAGCAGCTGGGAAGCTCAGCCAGCAGCCAAACAATGCCCGAGTTCAGAAGCGAGCCCAGGATTCCTGCCTCCAGGCTTGGCAAGTGCTGGGACTGTTACGGAGGTGATTCAAGTCCATCAATCTCTGGAAGACAGCCACCCTCTGTCTGTTCTACAATCCCTCCCCTTGCCCCCAGCAGCCAATTCGGTCTGCAGTTGGGCTCACTGTTAACTAAGTATTAGGAGGACAAAAGTATACAGGGAGGTCCAAAATGGAAAGCCAAGAAAAATGGTGTGGTTGAAAACACAGTCATGCCTGAGCTGCATTCCTGATAGTTATTGCTGCTGCTTTTTGAGATAGCAATGGAAAAAGTAAAACATGATGCCAGAAGATTTCTAGTTGTCAAGTAGAAGAAATATGGGCTAGCCGTCCTTTATGCATGAATCAAATGCATTAACAGAAAACCTAATGGATGCCTTGAAATGCAATTAACTGAAACAAACTATGTGGTAATACGTGTTGGATCACACACACATTCACTCCCTTCTGGCACACGCACAGCGTGCACGCATCCATATGGATTTATTCATCTTTATTTCACCACTTGAAGACGAGGTGGCCACTGTAGACCACCGTGGACTCTATCCCACTTCAGTCCTGGTCACTCCAGCTGACAGTTACTCAATATAACTTGCTATGGTAACGTAAAGCATTCCACAAGATTAAAATCAACCACATTAAAGCTCAAAAGCAGCTATAACTAACTTGTAAAAGCTGGCCTCCAGCTGCAATGTTAAAGGTCCTGCACACAGAAAATGCTTTCCCTGCTTGCATCACCGTGCTACCTACTACACCTCTCAATGGTTTGCTTTTTCCCCCAGCATGTAGTTTACACGCAAAAGCAGTGCAATCAAATCTTACTCACTTCACTTCTCGAAGCAACTGCTCGATGGAGAGGAGTCAGCCACATATTGTCCTTGGCATTAACACGAGCGCCTGCAAGTAAACAGCAGAGGTTACATCTGTGCCTTGGGTGCGACATTGAAAGCCTTGCCCTTGCCCGGCTGGTTTCCTGGTAACCGGCGCTGAGCCGTACATGGTGCTCTCGGCGCTCCCCACCACTCTCCTGGCGCCCTGCTCACCTTGGAAATGCACTTCCAGATCCCGCATAGGCAGGGGCTGAAGTGTGATTCGGAAAGAAAGGAACTGGATAGGTTGGACTATTATGAGGAATAGCCTTGTTACAGGACACAAAAGAAACAAGATTTGTTGTAAGGGATTACATATGCACATATGTATGTGTGTGTATGTCTATATGCATTTTTTCAGATCAGCTGCTAGAGCTGGGGAAAAAAACGTAACCCTTTGCTCAGAGCACTGCAGCTGTCTGCGGACATAGCGAAGGGAATGAGTCCGAACAACCATCCCTTGTTTTCAGCTCCATCAGGCCGACCACTTAAAGATGTAACTGCTTCCCTGCTTCGCAACTCTTGCTGGGATCAAGAAAACAGGACTGGGAAACGCACAGGTTGAGGATGAACCTGGGCACTTACTGCCTCAGCTTCTGTGGGTGTTACTCAGCAATGGAAAGAGGGGTGGAGGAGACTATCCGCTTGCCTTCTGTGCGGTTCAGCCCTAACGTGTGCTCCAACAAAGTCAGCTGTGCAAGAGGATGGGTCTGGGGTGGCTTGCCACAGTAAAGGAAGAATATTTAACAGCTACAGTCATGCTGGCTGACTGCAGACCAGAAAAAAAAACAACCAAGAGGGTCCTGTATGTTTGCATGATAAAACACACTTATTTGAAAGAAGTATTAAAGCTGTTCACTGATGTGATACCCCCCAAAAGGAAATCTAGCAAAAAGGACTAGAGAAACTAATTTTTAAAAGGGCTTAAGTTGAAAATGTTGTACCTGTCAGGTCTGCAGGCAGCTGTACTAGTCTGAGAAGACCAGCACATGCAGGAAAATTTTAGAGAAACACAAGCATCATGCACATAGCCTGGAAGAGCCTCTGAACTTCATGAACAAAGGGATTCTTAAGCTTCATTTTGTACCATATCTTAAGTGCATACAAAAGCCTGTAATTAATAAATCACACTCTCTGAATCAGAAGTACTTTCTGAGAGCCATTTCTCAGGAATATTAAGGTGTTTGCCTCTGAATCACAGTGGTTACTGGAAATTGTGCGAGATAATCAGAGAAGAAACAAGTTCTTTCCTATTTCCACAAGTTGGAATATAATTTTTTGGCTGCAAGAAAAAGAAAGCCACTTTCATAACTATTGCAACGATCAGAGGCAATCCTCTGAACTCATCTCAGAACCTCATACCTGGTGGCACAAACCAGCCCTCTGGAAAAAACACCCTTTAGAAAAGACAGCAGTTTCAAAGGGTTTTCAGATGAATCTGTATAAGCCAGGAAGCTGTTACCTTCATGAGCTGTCTTGATGTGAAGGCCATTATGGTTGATAGAACTCAGTCTCCTGCCCTTTGCCTATGCTGCCGGAGGCTCTAGGGACAGGTAAGGCAACCGCCTCCTGAAGCTGAGACACAGGACTCCAAGGCACCTCACATTGTACTGATTTGGCCTGGTAAGGGTCTTGGGCATGAAGATGCCTAGATGATTTCCTAATAATTGCCACCAAATACCTCTTTTTGGGTTTAGAAATTTATTTTGTATTTGCCTTGCTTTTTTGCCTTTATGTTCTTAACTAAAGTTTCCTCCAGTTTATTTCTACCCATTCACTAGCTCCTATAAGCAGATGGCTGCAAATCAGAAAGGCTTATGTATGGAGTAGAAAAGTGCGACAAACATATTCAACAACTCCAGTGGCATTGGTGAATACCGAGATGATTAGAAAGCCTAGGGAAGTGTTGCCGTCATGCCTTTGTTGATACACTCACACTTTGAGAAACTGAAATAGTTGCCAAGAAAAGAGGTAAAGAAAATAATAAAAGCAAAACAACACCAGTATAAATAAAATAATATACAGCACGTTGTCAGGCTTTTCTTCCTCAGCTGTTTCCCACATTACCTCTGTGCTTTGGGGCTCTTTACGTGACAGAGTGAAATTGCTCTTACACATCTAATTCAATGTACCGACTAAATACGTTTGTGATTTCTGTTCTTTAAAGGCTGCACAATTCAGCTCTTGCCTGTAACAGAAGCTGCTGTTGTCCCTTTACTGGGGTGTACATTTTCTGAAGAGCAGTTTTGAAATGTTTCCCTCTGTACTGCCCTTTTCCTTCACCAAGATTCGTCTTTTAGTTTCCCTTGCAGGCAATGGTTAATGACAATAAAAAACTTCACCAGAACTGATGCGCTCCTTCAGAGACAGAAAAGATCTGACATTTTAAAGGAAAGCAAGCAGAGACAGCCTGGGAGCAAAGCTCACACTTTCAAAGGTGTCCTCTACCCTTCACAATGTTAAGTGTCCATCCTGTGATAGCCCGGGGCGGGGAGCAGCTCTTTGAAAGCACAGAGCAACACAGAAATCCAACTCACAAGCTCTACAACATGCTAAGGCACCTAAAATCAGCTGTATCCAAAAACCAGAACCTTACATTTTCAAGTCTGTCCTACAACACTTTCTCAAAGTCACCCAGAAATTCAGTGTCCCTCTCTTCACTCTGGACAAAGTACCTTAATCAGGTAGAAAGTGTACTTTCTACAACACTCCATGAATTAATCTGTGTGTTTACAAGGACAAGAGGGCTGATAACACACTCAAATCGGTGTACATGGTGTCCTTCACAGTACAATCTTTCTTGAAAAGATAACCCGCTTTCAAGATTTCCCTTAACATCCTCCCAGGTAGCCACAGCACCCACCCACCCCCATAAAATATCCACTTTTAACAAAGCCTCTCCAGAGAAGAGCCTTTTCTCAGCCCCACCCCCTGAACTCTGCTCTCGGGGATGCTTGTACCCATGGGCCTGAAGGAAAGACTTGGCCGTTGGATTTACTCTGTGAGGCTGAAGTAGACAATGTAACATATAACGTTACAGATAAAATCAACAGAGAGGAAACTTTCTGCAATCCATTCTGTTTTAATATGGCTGTTTTGTAATCTCTGCCATCTTTCACTCTCCAATTTTTCTGCCAAAAGAGGAAATAAATCTGAAATCGTCTCTGTTCTTTTGCGATCTGAAATAAACAACCTGACGCTGGCTTTCAGGAATAAAGTTAACATCTCTTTATCCTAACCAAAGCACAATTTCCAACCAGCACATCTGCCAAATCCACAGGTCTCCAATAAATCTAGATTCTTCAGTCTAATTCTCTGAAATTAGGGATGATCAACAGAGGAGGGAAACTCTACTTTTTAATGTATTAATGACATTATTAACGCACACCTTTCCAATGGTGCAATGCACACACAAAACTATAAAGAATGTCCCCTGTGACCCATCACACACACAGCAACACACAATACAATACAAGGCAAAGATCAGCATGAATAAAGTATAACAACAGAGTAGCACCAGCTGATAGATGGAACCAGGACGCACAACACCGTGCTAGATGTGAACCCGGGAACCAAAGAGCTCGGGAACACCTACATGGTAGAAACAGGAGGTCGGGCAGGATCTTCTCAGAGGCAAATCCGAGTCACTTGCTAAGGAACAATATGGCCTGAGGATGGCACCAGGTGAGAGCACATAGGTCCTGGGTCACTCATGCACGAGAGAGGAGATAGTCCTGGGTCATCCTCCAGATACTCCTAATCCTGAATGCCAGGAGTCTCAAAGCCATGGGAATGGCAGAGAGAAGGCTGCCTCTCCTTAGCCTGCCATAAAAGAGGAAGCCCTGAACATGGGTTCAAGTTACACAGCACCTTCCCTGGCTGCCTACACACCAGGGATGGACCAGAACCTGCTGTGCACGTGACAGTCTCGCTTGCAAATCAACATGCCAGGGCTTACCAGGAACCCTGCCAAAGCAAGCTGGGGTTTGTTCTTTTCCTCAGCTATTATGCAGTGTATGAAGGATGGATGTCAACATTGCATGCATGCCCCCAGTGCATAAACTTCTTGCCAAGAAGCTCAGAACCTTCTGAAATAGTAAGGCATGGTACTATTGCCAGGATTGCAAGCTCCTGGGGGAACAAAGGTAAGGAACTGAGCTCAGATGTCATGCCTTCAGTGCCAGTTCAAAGCCCAGAAGGGAGAGAAATACCGGCACACATGAGAACAAAGCCTGTATTTGCTCACACAGTTGTTCTTGCACATCCATGAATGTGTCACCACACAGAGTTTCATTTAAGTGAGATGGTTACCCTGGTCCTTCTTCTTGACAGAAAGAAGGTGAAGAAGAACTGCTCAAAGCTCCAAGCTTTCATATAGCCTTGGGAAAAAAACAACACCACAAAAACAAAAACCAACCCCCACACAGTACATTTCCCCAGTTTGAACCATGTGATTACAGATCAGACCTTTGAGCTGGTGTACATCCACCTAGCTCTGACATTTAACGGGCCAGGGTGATTCATACCTGTTGAGGGATCTGGCACTCTCTTTCCTGTATCAAATCCAAACAGACTCCATTTCAGTGGCTACCTAGAAAGCCATTTCTGGTTTGTCTCCAACCAGCTGGGCAGAAATTTTATTCATTAGAAACTACATTTATTTGTGCTACCACCAGTTCATGGGCCGCAAATCTCGGAATGTGCGCATCTCATTTAATGTCTCTCCTGAGCCCTGTACAAAATGCAATGGGTTGTCACTCCTCCTAGCTTCTCCTCATGCTGAGAACAGCATTGTTTGACACCAACAGGAAGCACTTCTGTGCTTTCTCTCTGTGAAAACACCCTCTCATTTTAAGTCAGACAACAAAGTTTTTCTGCTTATGTAACTAAATTTTACTATCAGTTTCATCTTTTGTGAAACACTTATACAGTTTACTGAATGAAGAGGTGAAGCAAAGGGAAGATGCTGCTATTGTTTTTGGAGCCTAGTTCACAGAGAGATCACAATAACAAAGAGGTGTTTATAACAACTCATAAATCTGCTTCTCAAAACCTCATAAACCTCCAAACTTGCTCTTGGGTACAAGTACTGATGATTCTCACAAGTAATGATACTTCAGAGATTAAAGGACAATGAACAGGTAGAATATGCAACACAAGATTAATTTTGACTCATGCTGAGCTAGTTGGGAAAAATCCACACAGTTCTTGCAGACCAAACCCCAGCACAGTCCCGCTGACACAAAGTCCAATTTTTAAAAGCCCACATTGTAAGTTTTTCACACTCACTTGGATATATAAAAACCCCAAGGTATATCACCTGCAATTTATGCTGTTGACTAGACAAACCCTATAGCCCATGGGTGATATTTTGGCAGTGAGGTGCTGGAACTAAGAGTCCCAGATGAATGCTAGAAAGTCTCCTTCCCTCATTAGGAACCTGATAGAAAACAAGAATGTTCACCAGGACATTTTATGATGCTATTGGGATTCAGGGGAGAAATGGGCAGAACTGCTTCACCTTTCTTTTTATGTGGATATTGCCTGTGGCTATTCCTTGCAAAACCTGAAGAAAGGCATTGCTCCAGCAATCATCTCACACCACAGTGGAACAACAGTATGTGACAAACACACACTGCAAGAATGTGTGCACAGATGAAGTTTATTAACTCTTACCTCCCAGTGAAGAAAAGCATGTTTGCATTTAGCATACTGAAAACCCATCCAAGCATAACCTGCCCAGCTGAGGAACGTTCATTTAAATCATTCTGCTGGCATCAGGGTTAGAGCAGAAAGATCTGATGTATGAGGCATGTCCTACTAGTTACCCCTACTGAGCAATCAGACAACTCCAAATGCCCCCAAATATGTACAGAAGAAACGCATAGCTGCAGCAAACTGAATTGTCATTTTCTGCCTTTTCCAGGTGGGGTCAGGCTGGTAATCCAACGAAATATGTTTGTGTGGTCTGCACACATGCATTAGCGGCCTGACCTAACTTTGGAATTGGCTGGTGCTCTAAGCAGGGGGCTGGATCCAGCAACCTCTAGAAACCCCTTCCAGCCTGACCTATTCTGGGATTTAAGGTTGGAAATTAGAAGGTGCCTCGCAATCACAGGACTGATGGTTCTGAAATAACTTTCTAAAAAATCTAATCATTTGTGAACCCAATCATATAGGAAGGTTGCTTGCAAAGGGTTAGACGTTTGTACCATAAGGTTCCTTTCAATCCCACATTCTTAAACCACCATAAGCTTTACTCTTACAGTTCTCCAGTTTAGGAAAACACTGCCTATGAAATCTGCAAGCACATCCAGGAGTTTGCCATGAATTATGT
This sequence comes from Psophia crepitans, assembly GCA_013399095.1. Taxonomy (NCBI): domain Eukaryota; kingdom Metazoa; phylum Chordata; class Aves; order Gruiformes; family Psophiidae; genus Psophia; species Psophia crepitans. The sequence goes on along the minus strand of VWZZ01003432.1, from coordinate 506,068 downwards.
GTACTTCTCAAGAGACATCTGCTTTATGCTTTGTTCTGACATATTTTGATCATGTTTTTTGTCACTACAACAGTTTAGAAATACTTTTGGATTTTTTTCCCCACAGCGCTTCTGAAAAGGTAGGTTAGCATTACATTCCTACTGTGAGATGGAAAAAAATATCCAGGGGAAGTTAAATTAGCAGAGACAGCATGAGGGATTAAAATGGCCCTTAGTCCAATATTAAAACTGTACTTCAGTTTTCACGTCACACCCACACACAATAAATAGAAGTATTTTGAGCACCTATGGCAAAACCTCTATCAGGCTCCATGTATATGCATGAGAACTTTTGCTTTTGTTCATGATTTCTCATGCTGAAATGTTAGATGACAACATACAGGATGAGCTTTTTGGCAATGCCCCAACAAAGCATTTAAACTAATATACGAAGTGATTTATGCTTTTTAAGGGAGAATGTAAGCATTTACAAAGCTATGTTTAATATACGTTGATTTTAACTAAAGTATCTTAAGATAGTTTACAAACATAAAATATATTGTGCGCGCACACACACATATACACATATGTTTCTACCCTAAGAATATACAATGTTTAGATAAACTTTTTTTTTAAGAAAAGAAATTTCCCCTTTTAGGGACTACCCACACAAAGATCATACATTTCAAAAATATCTTTGTTAGTATAGATCAATTCCAAATTCCATCAATTGTTCTACCTCTGATTTCCAAGTTCTTGGGTTTACATTTGTTTGGATAAATCCTATTGCGCAGTTTCTCGTCTCCAAATCAAATTCCCGACCCTTAAAACCACGTTTCTAATGTAAATACCACTTACAATTCATTCAAACTCATTCATAACTTTTTTGCTATTATTCCATAATAATTTTAGCTTAACAGGAATTCTTCACTTGGACTTCAAGACGTGAGCCCACATTTCAAATATGTACTTCAGCAAATTTCTGAAGCCACAAATCTTGTCAGTTTGAATGCTTTAGAAGTTTTTTAAAACTAGTTGCTCTGTTTACTAATTCCACTCAGTCACAGCGCATGTTTTAGAACTGTATCACCCAATTTAAATGTATTTTCTAAGCTTGCAACAACTGCACCCAGTTCAATGAAACTGAGAAACAGGCACTGCCTAAAGCTCACTCATATATGCTTTGCTGGGTATTCCTTGTAGCTTTAAAATGAGGTAATTTACCAGTTAATAACAGTGAGAGACGCTGCCTTACCTGACAAAATAAGAAGCTCAATAATGTCTGCATCCCCGAGGAATGCTGCAACATGAAGAGGAGTTCGTTTCTCGGCATCCTACAAAAGCATAAATTGTGCAGTTACAAAACGTGGTCAATAACTGCACACATTAGGGTTACAGAGCAATGGATTTGTATATAGCATTTATTTTTCTATGTATATTTCTGTTTATAATTAGAAATGCAATCTCAATGAGTGAAAGAATAAAATTCAAGGTCTGAATAACACACTTCCTCCCAACACTCCTCAACTTAGCGCTTGGTTCCACTCTGATATCCTGCCTACATGTAGATCAAATCAAATCTACAATGAGGAAAGATGTCATCCTTGGGTTTCTCAGAAACATTTTCCACTAGAGGAACATAATTCAGATGCTTCTGGATATCAGAGTCTGTAATGTAGTTTGCGTCAACCATATAACACCAGACTTTTCGGAAGGGTATCTCTGCGGAGTAGTTTGGAACCACACACAAGGACAAGATGCCATCCTCTTAGTCCAGCGTTTAGCCTGGTTGTCTACAGCAGCCCAAAATGAGCTTGGACACCTTGATCGACCTTTGAAGACAAATAATGAAAGTAGTACCCATCAGATCTGCGTCTTTAAACTTAGAAGAATTGCTAATAATGATATACACAACTTCTGAAATACACCTATTTTTATTTGATAGCTGAAATTTTCAGCCTTAGGGAGTCACATTTTCAAGATTTTCTTTTCTAACTTCAAGAGGTGTAAATTTCAGCATTTACAAAAACCTCTTTTATTGCTTTATTCAGAATAATATGAATGAATGCAGGCCTTTAAAAGAAATGACTAAACATTATAATATGGGCAACAAAAATCACAAGAACTGCTAATATTGCCAATCACGCTATTCGACTCCTACTTCCAATCCTAAATGTATTGCATTTCAGTTTCTTAACCACTACTACAAAAAAGTGGTAAGAGACTTATCAAACTTGTCAAATTACAACATATCAGCATTAAATACTTGTAAACTGGTAACAGATTCACCACCACCTGCAAATGCTACCAATGCAGAAACCCTATCGGTATTTACACTCTCTCCCTGAAACATATCTCTGAGCCTGTCAAGTAAAATAACGCTTTTAAGATGCCCAAGAAGTCATGAACCACAAGCTATTTTGGACTATCTTCAAAGTATGCTATAAACGTGGACAAATCAGTGCAGCAGAACCATTGTCATGTCAATGCTGAAAATTGTTTTCCAGCACTGCAAGGCACAGAGCCACTGGTCACCAGAATAAGTTACACATAATTTTTATATTTGTACATTTTTTTCAAACATACATGATGTATGTAGTCCTTGAATTCTGCGGCAGTGATCTTACATATCGGGTATGCACATACAACACACAAAAACCCAGATGCCGTGGCACCCCGCTTGCCACAGGTCAGAGGGAAAGATATCTTGCGGCACTTCACCTCCTCACGTGGCAGGCAAATGAAAGCAATATTAAGCGGTGTCGATCCAGCAGTGTTTGCTCAGGAATCGAAACCACAAGCCAGATTCTTGTTCAGTTCCTAAGACATACTCCACCACAGACTAGCTTTTACAGGCTACAGGAGCGCGTATGAGACCTACAATAAGTATTGCATGGCAAAAAATATGCTGACAGATCGAACACTTGTACAAAACTAGAACTGGTTTTATTTATTTTTGAGCTTATTAATTTTAACACATGGATCTCTCTTTAGCACAATGCAGCATTTGTAATCCATCGTACCTGTCAGCGATAATTTTTGTGGCAGCTTCTTGCAACACAGCCAAGTTTGGCAACAGAGCAGAGTAATTTGAGGTGGGACGCTAACGATACAAGATCAAGTACTTATCTGTATGAAGGAACCAAGGCTATGCAATGCTTTACTGATTGTAAGCAATATTTTATACTAAACTGTAAATCTGATGGGAATCTGATAACTGACGGAGGAAAGCACATGAAACAGAAAAGTAGAATTTTTATCCTACTGTAACAGGAATAATTCTCTGTAAGTATTCTCAGCTTTCACTTTTTAAAATCAATGCAAAATTCTATCAAATTAAGTGAGAATCAAGTCTTCAGAAAGAGATAGGGTTAGTCACGCAACTGAATTTAAGCTTAATTTCTCCAAGAGGAAAAATGCTAAAATTTCTCCATTCATCACAAGCAGGCACAAATCAGAGTTTACCCTCACAAGAAGCAGCAGACAAGAAAAGCCGGTGTGTGCTACAGAAAATTAAATCACACAGAAGAGCCCTACAGACAACATTTTCAGGAGTCTGGCGGGCAGAGTTCTGCACACAACACCTGCAGCTGAGCGTGCAGCTGAGCAACGCGGTGGTGGAACATCCTCCAGTTCCTGTTTACGCTCTGCACAAACCTGACGCAGAAACAGGAACCAGGGCACCCAGCCACACACCTTGCATCCTCCTCAAAGTTGTGTACCACTTCAACACAACTTAAATTGCTGACTGCCTTTGTCTCTGGCCCATGCACCAACATCTACGCAGCTACAGCTGTAGAAGTAGTACAAACAGTAAATTAATAATGATCTAAAAAGTGAATGGTAACAAACAGAGAGGAATAAAAAGAAAAACGAGCATTTCAGGGAAAGGCCTGGCAGTACCCCAAATCTGAACACACATTATCAAGGCAAGGAAAGGAGGTGGGGGAAAGGAATGATAACAGGACTGCAAATAGCATTAAGACAAATAATCAGGCCTGCTTCAAGCACAGTTCTCAGAGGAACAAAAGGTCAGTAAGAGACAGCAGATAAGCTAAACAATGGATAGAAAATCTTGCTGAGATGAGATAAACATGCTCTCCCCAAAACTCTATTAGCGACTAACATCAGTTCACAGGAAAGATGATGCCGCATTTTAACATTATCTGCATACTTCTAAAAAAAAAAAAAGTACAAATAAAGAAAACTAAGAATGAAACAAACAGGCAAACGAGGACAGAAGGCCTCAGCAAGAAAAACACTCAACACATGCTTAAACTGTTCAAGTGATCGCGGTGACACTGATAAGGCCCTTCACAGCCTTAAAGTTTGGCTAGGCCTTAAGTGCTTTACTGGATCAGAGCCGTAGAGTACATGAAGATTAGCACAAGGGTGGCTTGAATGAATCATATCAACATATGTAAAACGTTCAGGCCCATTAAGAAAAAGGCCCACAACTTCTTCTCAACATAGCCTACATCTGGAAGGAGATAATAGACTTGAACTTCTATCAGCTGGAGCTGTTTAGATCAGAAGATGTTTGGGACAGGGTTATTTACTCTTGAAGTGTAAGCGCAACTTCTACAGAAAATAGATGTCTCTATCCGAGTTAATGAAGTTTCACTGCAAGACGTGTTTGGATTCCCACCATCTTCAGGCAATCTGCCCGGGTGGCAGAATAAACTAAATGATCCTAGAGGCACATGAATGGCTAAGACACCCATTGATACAAGTCTAACCAAAACAATAACAGAAACAAACCTCCTGCTCATCAATTCCATTTACTGTTGCTATATCTGAGTACACCTTATTTAAATAGCACAAAGTAGCTGGTACCATTAAAAAAACCCCAAACATTCAGCTATAACTTGACTTCAGGAAAATTAGCTATTGGGAATCGGTTAGGAACTACTAAAGAAGCTGAAAAGCAAATGAGCAGCTACTTCTTGGGCCATTTACAACCATTCAGAGCCAAAAGCTCATGCTGTACAAAGAAAATCTCTGCTGCTTCAGGATTTCCTCCCTCTCACAGATTCGTTTATTAAAGCCTGTAATTCACAAAGCAAATCGAAACGCTTAACTGTGAGCACCAGCTGGGAGGTGAAAGTCAAGCTGTGTAACTTATGCCTGATGTTCATTCTTCTGCTATTACAAGCACAGAAATTCCCATTTGAAAACGCAGATCCAGCACCTCTCATCACCACAGTCTTCAGTTTAGCCTCAGAAACAAAGGCTTTTCTGGGCTGAGTCTTTAATTGCCAAGTGCCCAGGAGGTAGAAGCAGCAAATATTTTGATCTTCTAGAGACAAGAAAAATTATCTTTCCTCTTTCCTTCCATGAGGCTAACAGTAGCTTTCATGCTAGAAAAAGATTAACTTTTAAAATTAATTACTAATCCCAGATTAAGACTGTAGAAGTTATTATCCTAATTAATGGAAATATTTTAATGTTTACAGCAGTGAGTTTCCAATGTAAGGCTGAAGAGACAGACTTAAAAAACTCCTCCATTTTTATAAATGCAATATTGACTTGGCGGTGGGGGGGTGGCATGGGAGCATGCATCACTCGTGAGTTGCTGGGAGAAGCCAATTTAGAAAACTCAGGTATTTCAGGCTGACGTTGCTTCCTTTGAAGAAAAGAAAGCAGCTACAGCCAAACCCTGCCATGAGCTTTTAACGGCCTATGCATCCTTAACTGTCTCAACCATTTTGAGGACCCTGATAACAAGAGTCACCAGCACAGATATATATATAAAACTTAGTACTCAGTAGCACACTAGCATGCTGCACAAAGCAACTCAGAATATTTCAGACTCTCAGTAAACTCCAGCAGAATCTTAGAATCATACAATCATTTAGGTTGGAAAAGACCTTTAAGATCATCAAGTTCACCAGTCAACCTAGCACTGCCAAGCCCAGCACTAAACCACGTGCCTAAGCACCACATCTACGTGTGTTTTAAATCCCACCAGGGATGGGGACTCAGCCACTTCCCTGGGCAGCCTGTTCCAGTGCTTGACAACCCTTTTGGTGAAGAAATTTTCCCTAATATCCAAACTAAACCTCCCCTGGCACAACTTGAGACCATTTCCTCTTGTCCTATCACTTGTTACTTGGGAGAAAAGACCTACACCCACCTGGCTGCAACCTCCTTTCAGACAGCTGCAGAGAGTGATAAGGTCTCCTCTCAGCCTCCTCTTCTCCAGACTAAACAATCCCAACTCCGTCAGCCGCTCCTCATAAGACCTGTGCTCCAGACTTCACACCAGCTTTGTAGCCCTTCTCTGGACACGCTCCAGCACCTCAACGTCTTTCTTGGAGTGAGGGGCCCAAAACTGAACACAATACTCGAGGTGCGGCCTCACCAGTGTTGAGTACAGGGGGACAGATCACTTCCCCGGTCCTGCTGGCCCCACTGTTTCTGATACAAGCTAGGATGCTGTTGGCCTTCTTGGCCACCTGGGCCCACTGCTGGCTCATATTCAGCTGGCTATGGACCAACACTCCCAGGTCCTTTTCCACTGGGCAGCTTTCCAGCCATTCTCCCCTAAGCCTGTAGCATTGCATGGGGTTGTTGTGACCCCAGCGCAGGACCCAACACACAGCCTTGTTCCACACACTCCAGGATTCTCCTAAACTGTTTCCTCTCTGCTGTATTGTATTTCCAGCAGACATCTGTTAAGTTGAAGTCCCCCACGAGAACAAGGACTAGCGATTGTGAGACTTCTCCCAGCTGCTTATAGAATATTTTGTCTGACTCTTCATCCTGGTCAGGTGGTCTATAACAGACTCTCACCATGATATCTTTCTTACTGGCCTTTCCCCTGATTTCTGCCCATAAACACTCAACCCTCTTGCCACCATCATTATCTCTAGACAATCAAAACACTCCCTAACAGACAGGGCTACCTCACTGCCTCTCCTTCCTTGCCTATCCCTCCTGAAAAGTTTATAGCTGTCCATTGCAGCACTCCAGTTGTACAAGTCATCCCACCATGTTTCCGTGATGACTATACCATAGTTCTCCCACTGCACAGTAGCTTCCAGTTCCTGCTCTTTGTTGCCCATGCTGTGTGCATCAGTGTAGATGCACTTCCTTTGGGCTGCTGATCTGACACATTTTTGGGGGAAGAAGCCCTAATTCCTACCTGACCACTCCTTACTTCCATAGTTTCTAACACATCAATAACCCTTGCATCTTTGCTGCTGCATGGATCTCCATCCCCTACCTCCACTGAGACAACAGCCTAAAGGATCTCACCAGCACACTGCCCCAGGCTTGCAAACCTGGTTTTACCTCTTTCCCCCTTCAAATCTAGTTCAAAGCTCTTTCAACAAGCCCTGGTAACTCCTGTGCAAAGATCTGTTTCCCTCTTTGAGACAGATGTACTCCATCTGCTGCCAACAGGCCTGTTGTCACATAGACCAACCCATGATTAAAAACCCCAAAATTTGGCTGACACCAAGCTTGAAGCCATGTATTGATCTGCTGGATTTTCCTATTTCTTCCCCCTCTTCACAGTTCATGTTTATAAAATATTAAAAACTATTTATTTTCCAAAAGAAAAATATTTATTCTAAACAAAAGTCATGCTGGTTGCCTTGCATCATAACCATCAATGCAATTTCATATTCATTTTCCTTACATAACTGAGAACTGTTCATGATTTCCTTCTGTATGAAAAAAAAAAAATCTCCATCACTTCCCACTTAAATTACCAGCATAAGAAACAGCACTATTAGAAGCTAAATACCCACTGAAAACACAGCTATTACCTAGCACCAAACTGTCATACTGTGTCAAAGCAGAAGCCTTCCAAAATTCTTGGCTAAATCCTCCAGAAGACTTTCCAGCGCAGCAGAGCTACAGAAGAGGAAAATGTACTTCCAGGATAGCTTTATTCTCCTGTAAGACAGGAGACAGTGCCAAAAAGTAAATCATCATTCCTTGGAAGAGAGCAGAGATGAGGGTCTGGTTCCCAAGATTACTGAAATACCACATTACTGTCTCTCTTAGTCCCAAATCAAACATGTCACTCCAAACTCAACAACAAGCTGTTTTTCACATTAGCTATCCCAAGTACGCAAAGTCTTTCAGACTCACAATCCTAAACATGTGCACACTTGTACCCTCAAGCATTCGTACCACCTCAAAATGCATGCTTAACGATACTACAGAAATATGTAACACCTCTGTGTGTCTGTGTGAAGGCCTTGAAAAAGCCTGAATACTCCTAATGAAGGCAGCCCCACAAATCGATGCCTTACCAAGTAGGATAATGAGAAAAAGAAGTAATAAACGGCATATGTTCATGTCTGTCCGTAAGAACTTCCTTCTTGCCCTCCTCATCCAGTAATAAACCACCCTCTAAATACATGGTCCTGCATGTAAGACGTTGCAATCTCTGCAAGCTTTTCTAGCTGGCAGACCGTCAAGCGAAGAGGTTACAGGGATCAAGCCCAAAAGGCTGTATCAGCAACTGTGCCCCAACAGCAGAAACAGAAGCAACTAAGATTTGAGAAAACAGATTTTGCCTTCAACAGTCTCACTGCTGGGGTGAAGGGGTATATTATTTACTTTCCCAAAAAATGAACAAAATAGAAGATATTCTGGGGACATCAAAGTTTTGCATATATTTTGGGTTTTAGGGTTCTATCCAAGAAAAGATGTAGGATTAGGGGATAAAGAGTAAAAATGCAGGGGAAGTAGTATCTGGTTTGGCTTGCAAACATCTCATCAGTTAAAGGGAAGAATACTGGAAGGGTATTTGCCTTTTTCTTTGATTTGAATATTTTGAAGGGAAATGAAAATGGAAAACTGAGATGTAAATGGAAATTTTACAGAAAGGATTTTGGTTTAGTAGAAAATCACGACACTGCACACAAGAACTGGACTCTGCAGATGTGGGGTGCTGCACAGCTGCGTGTATTACAAATCCCAGCTAACCAGGAGTTATCATTGGATCCAGAATCATCTGGGGGTCATTCCCTGGCACTCTTCCCAAAAATCCCCACCTACACACACATAGCACAATCACGCTGGTATTTCTGAAAGTACCCAACAGCAAGTGTAGAGGATGATCTGGTGGGCTGGATGGTCCAACCCAATATCCCAAATGCCCTGGGAAAATAGGCTGCTGAACACTGCCCACAGGCAGACCACATTTCCCACAGAAACAGTGCGTATTCAGTATCCGCGGTAGGGGATCGCTCACTGCCAGCCAAGTACAATGCTGTCCATCCCCTCGGGGTGCAAAAGCAGCATCGTGTTCCCCCAAAGCATAGCTAGGGACCGCAGAGGTCAAAGTGACAAATTAGGGTGGCAGAATGACCTAAACCCACAATTTTAAGTCAAACAGTTACAGCTTTCGCTTTGCTGCAAAATAGAAGCTAACTATAGCAGCATCCAGAATGTAGCCATTTCCATCAACACAGGCTTCCTGGCTTGGAAAGATACTAATTATTTCACCAGAAAAAAACCCCAAAAACAAAAACAAAAAAGCACCTTCTAAACCTCTGATTTGCTTTAAACTCTTTCCTCTGAGATTAATTTTCTTTTAGGAACTACGAATATACAGCCCTAATTTTGCACAGTTTCTCCACGTGCTTTTTTCTTCTACTTTCCAAATACCTCTCCTGCTGCAGATTCCAAAAAACCACAATTTTTAAAACAGAAATCCCCAAAGCTTGCTGCAAAACCAGAGTTTTATTTAGCTTCCCTGTCCTACCTATATTTGAACTATTCTAATATTAACACAGATAATCAAAATGATCAAAATAGCACAAATTACTGCCAAACAGTGTCAGAGTAGCCTCTCACGTGAGCAACCAAGCACTACAGAAACACTAACATGGAAGTAATTAAAAACACCCTTAAAATAGAAACGTAAGCACACGGTGCAAATTGCCAGCCTACAGCACGAGGGGGGGAAATGCCAGCTTTTGATCTTTCATCAGTGATATTTTGAGCATTTGGCACTTGTCTGCAATCACGATTCAAAACCCAATCTTCAGAATCCATGTTGACTGGTATTTTTCTAATTACTCCAGAGGACAACTTTGATGTTTGCTCCTGACAAAATAGCTGTCTGCAAAGCATTCTTGGGTGGACTTTTAGCATCTTAAATGGGATTCTGGGCAAGACCATTCAAGCTCAATGACTTTTCTATTACATACTATGGTTCTCATCTATAAAACACATATTCTTCATTTAATATTGCACCTGACAGTAGAGAATATCTCCCTAGCAACCACCACTACCACATTTGCAGCCAAAGGATATAAAAACATTTGAGAAGCCTACAGTAACCTTGTACAGGAAATGCTATTTTGAAAAACCAACATGAAGTACAGCGGAAATTTTTTAGGACTATCATGTTGTTCTAGGTTTGGGGTTTGTTTATTTTGGTTGGTTGCTTTTGGTTTTTTCTTTGTTTTTTTAAGACCATCATGGAAAACAAATAAGGAAAAAACTCAAGGAAGATGATACTTTAAGGAAGCGCTTTTAAGAACTTGTTTCAAGAAAACAAACAGGTATTGATAATCACTGGAAAAGCCTAATTACAAGGTCTTCTTTGATCAGATTCCTCATTTAAAATAACAGCAAGTCCTTCCACATGACAGTGAATGGAGTGGAGTCACAGTTAAACCAGATCTGCAGGATCATTTCTCCAGTTCCTTTCTGCAGCTCTGAACCAGATGGCTGGACTCCACTCCCTGTAAAAGCTGCAGTGCCAAGACTACATCAGACAAACTGTGGGAGTTAGCTATGAATAAACTCATGGCTTTATGTTAGAAGAAGACAAGAAGAAAAGGAAGGTTGATTGAAAAGTCCGGGAAACACCTGGAAATCACCATTCTGCTTCTGCTTTACATTCTCACCAATTTCGGAGTCACAGAAGGTAGCAAGATTGGCAGGGTTCATTTCTAACAGTATGGATTTAAGTTAAAATCAAAGAGGGAGGGAAAAAACCCCAGCGTGTGCAAAAAGACCAGGTTCAAATGGAGATTTTTTTTTTTCACTGTCCAAACACTTCACTACTATTTGTTTACAGCTGCTCACCATTGTTCTGGCTACAATAAGCCAATCTGCAGAACAGTAATTCCTTTGTGGCCAAATCATGGCCAAGATACTGCTGCCTTACTCTCACTGCTGAGACCTATAGTGAAGCTTTATTTCAAGTACAGACAAATGCTGAATAAACAGCTCCTGATCTGCAAAGACTCTTCTTAAAAGGAAACTCTACAGAGAGTAAAAATATGCAGCTTTCAGCTGTTTTCATTCATTTTCTCAGTAAGAGAGAAAACAATGTCCCTAACTGACCTGTACATTCGCAATAATTACCATACACTTAGAAAATTTCAAGTCACCTGCTGGAGATAATTATATTTCAGACTACTAATTAGGTTTCCGTTAAAGCCCCAAATCTCTAACTTCCAAAGAATTTCCATTCTGTTCCATGTTAATTACTAAGGACATGATTAATACTGTCATTGCAACAGCTCATCAGCATGGTGCTTATGTATCACAGGCATATAACGTGCCAAGTCACATACCAAGGCATTGACATCCTCAGTTTTGTAGATCAACATCCGTATCTCTTCTGGATCGCCGCTGAAAATCGCTTGGACCAGTGGTGGCTGGAAAAATAAAAGAGAAGGAGCAGCATTACAGGTTGGTTTGTTTTCTGTTTAAAAGCAGAGCATATTATTCCTGCTAACATTTACTAATGCTGCCCACAGACACTGCATGACCCCGGTAACAAATCATCAGTAAGGACTACCAGTTTGCTTGAGGATAAACTGAAGTCATGAGTATGTTTGTAGGTATAACGAGCATGTGTGTGCACAAACAGGGACGCCCATTAGAATGGCAACTTCTGTCAACAACACGCAATTAGCCCAGATGTTCACCTTGGCACGTAAGGGGAAAACTAATTACATCAGATATTGCTGCATGCTTGCTGTTGGCACAGATTAACGGTCATGCAATACACATTTAGAAACAGAATATTACGCAGATAATGAACTTCTGGGCAATTACTAAACCTCTTGTATCTTTTTACTGAATAAATATGCAATGAGTATAGTTAATTTTAACCACCCAAGAAGCGAAATAATTATCTTATTGTTTCAAGTCTGTTATTACGCTATTATGGATCGGAATGCATAAATAAATAATCAGGCATACAGGAGAAACAATATGCCATGCTCCTTCCTCTGGCAATGCTGGCGTCACTGCCCGTCGGTGGGAGGGAGCACTGCATACGCTCAGCTGCTCCGTTACACGTCCAGAGCTGGCAGTTTCAGCCCTTCTGCCGAGCTTTGCTCTGGACCCCCAGCGGCAAACATCCAAGTCATTAACCAAGCTGGCAGAGTGCAATCTGCTGAATTAAAAGAACAACCACCTTACTGCTGGAGATTCAGAAAAAGAAGGGGACAAATTACAAAGCTACCTATCCCCTGAAGCACATCGTAGAAAGAGGTGGCAACCCCACTTCCACTGTCCCCCCTCCTCAAGGCACTGTGTGCCCCCCGGAGCTCACTGCCCACCTCCAGGCTGCCTCATGGTCCTGCTGGCAAAAAAAGAGTTTGCGGTGCCATGCAACCAGCAGGATTTAAAATAACCCTGCAAAATGGAAGCATGCATGACTACTTAAGCACATAAAACCACAACAGTTCTTAAGATTCTGCAGGATTTAACTATCTTGTAAACAAGTTATCTCAAAATTCACAAACAAGCTGGAAGAACAGAGACAACACCATTTTCCCCAATCATTTCACTGCAAAATTCATCATATTCAAATGTGGAAAATACATTTCTAAGCTGATGGTGTCTATTTTAAGACATACTAATCCCTTAAGTCCCTGAGGAAGATTCACACTGGAATTTTATTCTTGCCACTTCTCCGAAGGAAAAAGGACTAAAGAAGCATCTTCTATCACAACTGTTTGCAATCTTACGTATTGCAGTGGATGTTTGAAAAAGAAAGGGGAAAAAAATTGCGTTTCCCTTGAATCCTTTAGCATGCTTCCTTCCCAGGCCATGTCAGAACGGCCACAGACTATTCCCCACCGGAGAACGGATCAGACTCTGAGGTCTGGCGTTTGCATTCTCCCTCATCTGTCAAATTCAAACACATCAGAACTTAACTAAGAGTGAGATGGTCTCATTTCTGCATTTTTCTCTACCAAAAGAAGTAATTTCAAACAATTCTCTGGTCTTATGCCCAGTGGCACACTAATAAAAATGAGTATTTCTTAGACTTAGCACAAACCTAACACTAACAGCTATGAAGAACCATAGCTGTTCTTATGAAATAAGAATGCTACCAACAAAATATTTCCATTTACCATAAGATTTAAATAACAAAATAAACAGAAAAGCAAAGAACTCCTTAATTTCAGGCTGAATAGCACCACAACCCAGTGGTCAAGAAGCAAATACCTCCAGCGGCTCAGGTTAGTCTCTGAACTCACTTGCAGGTACACCCAGCACCCAACGAAAGGTATCAGCCAGGCTCTGAGGACATGTAAGCTGAGACTTCAGGCAGAGGGACCATCACCAGGAGAAAAATTCAACAAACTTCAAAGCTATTTGATTTTTTGGAATGTTCAAATACTGTTCCAGGTAGCGTTTTTCTTTTAACCAGGAGAGAGTAAAGTATTGTGGATTGCTACATTAAAAAAAGAGGAAAGCCTATAATAAGACAGCTTGACCCTTCTTCCATCTGCCAGAAATTTGCATCAGACACCTGGTTTTACAGGAAATGCTTGACCTTTTTAATTAACATCAGCTACTTCACAGAGAAAGCAGATTGAGAATAACAGCATATTCTTTAGACCTGTAACATGCATAAGATCCTCATCTCAGTTTTTGTCCCCCATACCACAGTCAGATCTACATGCAGTTCCTTATGTCAAAACCGGTATTTATTGTGACTCTGAAGCAGGTTACAAATCTCAGACTGCTGATATACATAACCCTTGCTGACAGGAGATCGCTGCCATATACCCATTTGCAATGGCCTTAGTCCTTCAGCCCCTTTTTTCCATGAGATTTACTTTTTATCAATTAATTACAATAGAATTTATCACCACTAATGGTAACACTGAGAGAGAGAGAGATAGCGAGAACGATCAGAGCCTGTAAATTGGAAAGCACAGATAAAACCAGCAGAGGCTGATAACCATCCTGAGTCACTGCGGTGCCGCTGTCTCCAATTAGCCAGTTTTCTAATCTATTATTTCCTGATTTTACTTCATTTTCAAAAAGTTTTAGTTTTGAAGTGAGAAACACATTATTGGTAAGGACTTTTTATCACATGTAGGAGATATTTCTGTGCAAGATGCACAGTCATGTATAAGGACCCATTTAGGAAAAACATGTCAGAAGTATGTCGCGGTGTTGTTCCCGCAATTCGAGGTCAGAACTGAGAATGTACATCCGCATCCATCCGCATGATGGAAAAAGTATTGCTCCATTCAGCAGCTGACAGTGATGAAACAGAGCTTGTGCAGTTACGTATGCGTTGATGATGGATGTCCAATGACCTGGACAGATTACTTTCTTGATCTTCAGTAATAACCATGTTCATGCATGAATGACCTCAGTTTTAAATAACTTCTTTTTTTAATTCTAATTCCTGAAGGGCAGATAATGACACTTCCTAATTATCAAAAAAAGATACAGTATATTTTTGGAAATTATTTCTAAAACCTGTGACATCATCATTAACAGAAATATTTTGCTTTAAATTCTTCAAATTCAGAGGTGGTTAAACACTCAGAATGAAGGAAAAAAAAAGCACAGAGCAGATTATGTATATCTATTATTAGAATTAAGCAAGGGTGCAGGTTTTGGAATGATGAACAACTGTTTCATTAGCTCAGCTCTCTGGAGCTTCCAAATTCTTAAAGAGAGTTTCAGTTGGGAGTGTTCACATTTTTTTCCTGAAAATATACGCCAGCAGCTAACAAAAACCCTTACATGTTACTTTTTCTACAGAGTTACTACTGCAAGTACAAAACTCACCAACAAGTTGTATTAGATTGTTCTTTACTTTGTGCTCTAACAAGTGTTATAGTAAAAATAGTAAAAATAGAATTTTATCTGCAGACATCTTCCAGTGTTGGAACACATCCCCATCTTTACTGCAAACGGGGCAGTTGCAAGCTGGACTTTACTCTACCAGGTAAAATTAGCTCATGAAACTTAAGGTAGAATGGTAATTTCAGCAACGGAGGGCTTAAACCCACATGGAAGAATGTCCTGTGGCTCAGCTGGTGTCCGTGGAGCCAACAAGCCACTGGTAGAAAAAATCCAGCCTTGGGAAATTTTCCTCCACGGATCTGACAGTACGGAGGAAAGCCAAGACTATTACCAAGCAGCATTTCCAGGTCTCTGAACCCCAGAAGAGATGAAGTATTTAAGTGGACTATCTCAAGTATCATTTTAATTACGACATCCGAAGTGGGCGCAAAGCAGTTAGCATTTTCACCAAGTGACTGTGACATATATTAAATACTTTGTGTTGATTTCAGATATCCTGACTCACTAACAAAGACTTAGTTAAGCCACTTTTTCATTTGACCTGGAGGCAGACTGGGAAAGGATGATCAACTCCCATGCTGATTTGAAATAATACACTATCATTTGGTCTTGTGAGTGAAAGGAAGTTACATATTGATCCTTTACTTGTTCTAACTGCATTACATCAAGTTGCTGGACTAAACACTTCGATATGTCCATGTAACTCATTTCTCTAACTGGCAAGACAACATAGCAAGACACATAATCATTTCAAAGTGGTATTGATTTTGTCAGTGTTTTGCCTAACACCTTTTTCCCCACAGGTACTCCCATCAATCAAGATTACAAGGTTGTGCAGTGTCACATCACGTACATCGATTTCCTTCCACTGGTCACAGCACAAAGACTACTCCTCTTCCTAATTTTAATTTTTCTCCCTCTGAGCATACAACACATGGATATCTGAAATGCTGGTTAAAAGTCTGTAGGAGTGAGCAGCCATAAACTGGATTTCTCTTAATTCTTAGTGTGCATTTCCCTAGTGCTTCGTATTTATACAGTTCCGCGTACAGAAATTATTCAACACTAATCGTTTTTAACAGGCACTTGCATCAGTGGTTAGCCTTTTATGGCATTGTAGGAATTAATTACTGGTAAATACAAAGAGAAGTTTACTCTTAATTTGTCCTTATTATTTCAAAGATTGTGTTTCTGTTATTGGAACTCCCATATACTGGATTCTGACAGCAAAGTACGTTCACAGAGCTGGTATTTGGAGAAGAATGTCTTTGGATGGTTGCTAAGGGGCGTTTAGGAGCAATTACAGATTTTTACTGAGCAGCTCCTAAGGAAAACCTGACCAAGCTACTAAAAGGCCAACGGAGAGAATCAAATCCTTAAATAGGGTGTACTGGTCCTCTGGAAGCACTATGGCAAAGTGACAGCATTAAGTGAGTAAAGGTACAAGCCTGGGACATTTATACTGACCAGATCAATAAATACCCTGTACACTGCAATATTTCAAATATGGTAGGAAAAAAGCTTTCCAATTAATTTAATTCTGTCTTCTTATGTGCTTCCACTTTTCACAGGCTCATCTAATTATTTATAAGGATTGCACATAATCCACAGCAGAAAGGACCGCATGTATGCCTACGCATTGCTACTTCAATTTGTTCCACTGTTTTTCCATGCTCAAGGACCAACAAACTTACATGACACAGAGAGGTATTCAACAAAACACAAATCAACACTCCTGAAAGTAAGAAAAACTCCAGATAGATGGTTCTTACAAATTTCAAGAGATTTTCATGTTGTTTTTAAGCTACTGTTTAAAGGACACAAAAGAACTGCGCTTGACACTTTCGCCAGACCAATGACTTTGTAACTCACTGCCACACTGTGCTCTGAGTTGCTTAGAGAGATGTGCTGGGCATTTCAGTTCCACTGCAAGTGTCAGTTTTTCCTGTGATGGCTCCCCATTTCTCTCCACGTCATTTGTAACAGCCGCCTCCTATTTAGCTTCTCCAAAACCTCAGGCTACGTTCATCCTTCAGACCACAAAAAGGACTTCAGCATCAGTGACGCAGGGCACACAGGAAACGTGTTCGGAGAGCAGTGGGGAATCAATCACTGCTTCATTTGCTGTTACTCTCTCCTGAGATTAGGAAAAACCGCATATATAAACTGTAACTAGAGCATGTGTTTAGCATCAAGAGCAACTTTGTACCTAAACTTTTTAAAGAGGAGCTGGAGGGGAGTGTCTGTGTTTTGCCTGGGCAGCCCAGCATCTCCTGAACCTGCCCACAACCTCAGTGCCCGAAGGCCTGTCCCTCCAATCTGTTGATTCTAATGGCAACTTCAGCAAAACGCGAAGAAGTGCCCGGTGACCAAACGCAAAAATACCCCAGTGCACACCTACGGCTACCGGCACGGTCTCACCCCGGGGGACGGGTACTCAACGGCATCAAAGCATCAGGCAAGGATGTCTGAGGAGTCGTTCAGTGTGTTACAAACAATGTAAGTTCTGTAGTCAGTGCTTTTTCCCCACTCCCAATGATTAGTTACAGGAACACATAAGTGGTTCTGGATTTTAAGTAATTGTTCACAAATGTCTGAATAATTCATGTTATGCTAACATGGTCCGTAGGTAGTTCCCACTTAGGCATGCACTCAGCCTTTCCCTTAGTGGCTTCACAAATGAAGACTTGAATATTTCCAGAAATACTTGGTGCAGAAATAGTTGGAATATGGTGATTCTAACATGACCATCAGACATTGTCATTGCTGGTGACATTAATATAAAACCTGAGTTTAATTACTGGTACACATTCCTGCTGGATGATGATCAATTGCAAGCTACCAAACAGCTACAGAAACAGAGCAGCTCCAAGTTTAGTCCCCTGGAGAGCAGACTGCAAAGCCTCCGGGCAGCGTGGCCCAGGGGAGGGCCTGCACCCTGGCAGGACACCCACCTCTCCAGCTGAATCCGGCCGTGTGCTTGGTATCCAGTACTGATCAGGTTTAGAGGCTGGAAACTAAGCAAAACACCTTTCTCCTCTTGAGGATAGAAAAATCAAATCATCAGTTTTAGCTGAACAAGTGTATTTTCCAAAATTACAAATTCTCCTTCATTACAGCTATTGTACATCATTAGGGGAAGGGGAAAAAAGGTACGATTGATGGCAAAGGGTTGAAGTGGTACCAGCAAGGATGCCTGAAAGAAGACTGTCTGATAACAAGCTGAAAAACACCTTCCAATAAAGCTCTTGTTTTGAACATTGCTTATGCTGTGTCTGGAAAATGACAGCCTGAACAACTTAGAGCATGGCTCAACCCTGAAAAGGAGCCATCAGAACGCAAAGAATCATAGAACTGTTTAGGTTGGACAAGACCTTTACGATCAAGTCCAACCATTAACCTAACACTGCCAAGTCCACCACTAAACCATGTTCCTAAACACCACATCTATGTGTGTTTTAAATACCTCCAGGGATGGGGACTCAACCACTTCCCTGGGAAGTCTTGCATCACCTGCTTTTAAATTATTTCCCCTCCATACCAGGGCCTTTACAATGGCAAACTGGGCTTGGGACCGGTAATGCAGTCTGGGCTCCCACGGGCCTCTAGCTCCCTGCTCCCAGCCAGCAGGACCCTGACAGCTTTTGCTTATACCCCACCCGCAAAACTCCACATCTCCAGCCAGACGGAGAAGACAACAGATCTGATTCTATAATTAAACATAATCACAATTAATCATTTAGTAAGTGATGTGCAAACCAGAATATACTTGAGTTCGCTTTCCCCTAAGCATGCAGGTATAAGCCTGCTTCACACCTCTGCCTCCTCACCACCCCCTGCACCCTCACGTTATAGTCTTCTCTGTGCCCGTGGGAGCACATAACTCCCTTTCCCCACCTCTGGTCACCTTCTCCAAGAGATTTAAACCTTTGCCTCTCCCTCCGCTGCCCAATTTCCAGGTTGCTGAGCAGGGAAGCTGAAGTTCTCAGGTGATGCACACTTGAACACCTTTAACTGCAAATACACACCATCAAATACACCCGTGCACTTCAAGCAAATGCAAAAGAACGAAAACCGTAAGCACAATGAAAACTGTCCCGGGAAAAAGTATTACAACATTTTGAGACATCTGAAACTTTAGTACAACGTTTATTTAGTCAAGCTTTCATGATACTTAAAAAGGAAAATAGTCAGGATTGACACTGCCTGTGCAATGCCGGATCAAGCCCGGTATTTCTGCTCGCACAGTTTCTGATACGCCATTCCGGAGCTACAAAACAAGCCTCTCGGCAGATCTGTTTCTAGCTGCTAGCTTGGCTCCAGATTTTGGCTGCCTCCCATTTTTCATTATGAAGCCTATCAACCGCCCCAAGAATTGCTTATGTTTCCAGGTGAAGCAAAGGTTACATCCTGCCGCTCCTGGAATCCTGAAATTCCTCTACACACCAAATGCACTGCGAGTGGCCTATGTTTTGTTAAACCTATCACTTAAAGGCACCAAAACAACTCACAGTACGTTAAATTTAGATCACTTCTGAAAAGGAAAAAAGCTAAGCATGTTTAATTCAGCTTGCCCAGTGTCCTTTCCTTCATTCTCATTACTGTCCACTGGTCTCAATGTAAGTGATGCGTTTTGGTTTTGGCATTTGGGGTGGAGTGGTTCTCTTAAGTGCCTGCAGAGCATATCAGAAAACTAGTTAATAAATACTGTCTTGAAGTTACATTAATCAAGTGGAGACAAAGACTCAGCATGCTGCAGACTAGTTAAAATAAGAAAGTGTTTTTTAAAGGAGACAAAAATAAACACAGAGGCATAACATTTGTTATATTCACCAGCATTCATTACCCATTTTAGTGGAGAGAAGTCTGTTGAAGACAGCATAATAAAGTCTGTTGGAATATCTACAAAGATTGAGGATAATCGACCTAATGGTATCCTGAATTTTTCTTGTCCTCTTGAATTTGTTTCTTTGAAGTTTCTTGGGGGTTTGTCCTGATACAAAGTGTGTGTTGTGTAATATCTCACAACAGACATATCAACATCATCATTAAATAACGGTCATGGGATTGTAATGGCACTACCAAAAAAAGAATACAATTCTTTTTATGTGTTCCCAGCAGTGAGTGCTGCACTACTAATCCATTTGAGTACTTCTTGTCACATTGATATTTTGACTCTGAGCTTTTCCCCTTTTTTATTTTCCTCTTTTTTCTATCCTCCCCCATAATCCATCTATCATGTAGGAAGGAGCAGGGAAGAAGGCCAGGCTCCAAGGCAGTGTCTCTGAACAAGAGGACAGCAGAAAGCAAAATCTCTGGGGACATAAATTCCAGCTGGTGTAAATCAGTTTAAGTGAATTCCCAAGAGAGAGGCAGTGTGCCACACTACACCACCTCTTTTTTGAAGAGCCCTGCACTTGCTCCCTGCCAGAAGCATGGCTGAGAGGTGGCCAGGCAGAATAAGGTTATGAACCTCAAAAGGAATAAAATGGCCAGTAGCAGGGCAGAGCAACAGTAACCCCGGTGACACATCTGCTCTTCGCTAGAGATCTAAGAATAATGCAGTTAGGCAAGAAGCTCACTTGAAAAACATCAACCCTACCGAAAGCTTCATTTCCTGCTCACTTGCCCCGCAGCAGTTCAAACACATTTCAAGCACACCAGCAATTTTTTTTTTTTTATTTTTTTTTTGGCAATTTCATAGCTCTTGTATTCCAGAAGGGGGCAAAAAAGCAATAAATACAACTCCGTGTGCAAGGGGAATGCTCTGGGGAACAAACAAGTTCATGGCAGCTGCAGCTGTCCACCTAAACTGACATGTCTCCTGCGTTCAGTGGCCCCACATCCTCTGGTGACCGCTGACATCCTGCCTTCATCCAACTGCACCAGCAGCAATGGCAACCAAGAAGAAGACAAAAAAAAAAAGAAAAGGAGAGAAACGGAAATGTTGCAAGTTTCTCTTCCTTCAGTTTATGAAACCATGACTTACCCCTCCGTTCCTTGCAAAGGTAAGCATGAGCTAGGACCTCTACACACACAGCAGCTGGTTAAAGCAAATCTCTATCTGTACTTTAATTAAGTGCTATATCTGATATATGCAGCATGCATTGATACTCATCATACACTCTAATAAAAATCCTTTCATCTTCAGAAAATAAATCCTGATTCAGAGAACTATAAAGTGGCATCTAATCCTGTAACATCTTACTCGGTAAGATTAGGACTTCCGCTGGTTAATGGTGTCTGTTTCATATTAAAGTACACACAAAGGCGGCAGCTATGAAACAGAGAGTGCCGTAATAAATTTGCAGATACTTCCGAACTACAAGTGACTAGAAGGATGTTGGAGATCATGATCAGAATTTACAACCACCTCAAATTATACAAACAACCGGGCTGGACGGAGACGAGGACACTGTTCAGTGTGGAGAACATTTGCCTGTTAGCAAGAAATCCAGAGTTGTTACATAGCAATTTTGTATAAGAAAGAATTTGGGACTGCATTTTACTAACAGAACGTACGTGAACAATGTTATGAAAGAGGAAGAGACCTTAAAACAGGAATATGGCTTGCAAAACACACAGTAGTCCTTCCATGTTGCTCAGTACTGCTTAGGCTGTGACTGGAGTGAGACATTTAGTTTGGGGCACCACTTGACTTGAAGACCAAAATAGAGCTCTAAAACATGATTTACAGGGAAATTCTAAGTAGATTGGAGCTATTCAGCCTATGCAGAAGAAAATTTAAAGGGAACATGAGAACAATTTGCAATACATAGAAGGGTGTTACTAAAAGAAATCATCTGTTTTCCACATGCAAGACATACAGAGCTTGAATGGCTACTCACAAGGAGGATGCATTTCTGCTCCATTAAAGGCAATGCAAGCCAGGACATTACCAATTCGTCTGAGTTACAGTGAACTGCAGAAGACTGCCATTTCCAAAACAGATCTAGTCCAAGATCACTGAAAGTCAAAGGGATTCTTTTCTGCAGGCTTCAGTGGGCAAGGGATTGAACGTACGAAAGCAAAAGAGCCCAAACTACATTCACACCACACTTACATAAATACAAAGCTTAACGCAAAAAAGTTAAGCTACAGCAGAGCGGACTTTGGATAAAAAGCGGAGAACATGCATTTTCTAGCATTTCAGCTAGGCATTACACCACAAAGGGAGCAATTACTAAAGAGTGTTCCACATGGTTTAGAGAAATTTCTACATAAATCAATAAAAATACATGTATTTCCAAAAGTTCAAGGGGAGCCTAGTGCTTTGTGTAGAAACACCCTAACATGTGGCATGACCCCAGCAGAACTTTCAGACCTGGTTTCGTTCACTCGTCAGAAGGTAATTGCAGCTATGGTTTTCTTCATGTGAGTTCATGTGCTGAGTTTCTGTTAAGGATGGATATATTCTGCAGTCACAATCTCACATGTTCCTGAATCTCATCTTCCTCTCAGCAGTGATCCGGGTGTCTAAACCAAACTCCAAACAACAGCAGCCCTCTAGGGTCATGGAAGTGACATAAAGGAGGGACGAGACATTTTAGGGACTCGAGCAAAATCTGAAACATCTGACTTGCTCGGTCTTACCATTATATTACAGGTGCATCTCGCTCAGGTTCAAGGAACTTCCCCTTGCCTTGTGCATCACACACAAAGCCTTCCCACCGCCAGTCTCCTAAGCACTACAATGCAGCTCACTCCCTGATGAACAAGCGCCATCCCAACAGCCGTCCTGCTACTAGCCCCAGAAAAACTCAGAGAACCTCCCAGTTTACTTTCTTGTACATAGCCAGTGTCAAATATACTTACATTAAACACTGGAGCGTGTCCAGAGAAGGGTAACGAAACTGGTGAAGGGGCTGGAGCACAGGTCTTATGAGGAGCGGCTGAAGGAACTGGGCTTGTTTAGTCTGGAGAAGAGGAGGCTCAGGGCAGACCTTATTGCCCTCTACAACTACCTGAAAGGGAGTTGTGGTGAGCTGGGGGTCGGCCTCTTCTCACAGATAACTAGTGACAGGACAAGGGGAAATGGCTGCAAGTTGCGCCAGGGAAGGTTCAGGTTGGAGATGAGGAGAAAATTCTTCTCTGAAAGGGTGGTCGGGCATTGGAACGGGTTGTCCAGGGAGGTGGTGGAGTCACCGTCCCTGGGGGTGTTTAAGGAGAGGTTAGATATGGTACTTAGGGACGTGGTTTAGTGGGTAATAGGTGGTGGGGGGATGGTTGGACTAGATGATCCTTGAGGTCACTTCCAACCTTAATGATTCTATTCTATTCTAATCTATTCTAATGCCTATGCTTCCTGATTTCTCTTAGAGGGTCATGGAGGTCACAGTGCTCTTCAGGAGCACCGTGGTCAGTTATAACTGTTTTCATAAAATAGTAAAATGCTTTGCTGATTTTAGTCACTGGCATTTGCCTTCTGCACAGCTAGTATATAAAATTCAGATTAAAAACGTTTAACTGCTGAGGCTGATGACAGTATTATTTCCATTAATAGCAGAGTAACTATGTGTGAACATGCAGATCAGTCCATAACAGCATTTCATCTCTTTCTTTGCATTGGCATGCTACAGTTGGCATGGAGCTCTGCTCAACAACCGAAGCAGATGTTTTACCTCTATTCTCAATCTGGAACAGATTAGCAAAGTTAGCTTGATTCAACATATCCTGATAGTATCCTCATACTCATCATCAACCAAACTATTGAAGCTGACAGGAAAAAAATAAAAATCAAGCTTTGCTGATTGCAACGTCAAGAGGCCAGGGCAAAGAAATGAAACGGAAATTTAAAAAGGTTTCAAAATTGGCTTCATTTCAGAAACCAGTTCAGGATCTTCCAAGCATGATGCCTCTGACTGTGACGAATCCAGCAGCTTCAAGATGACTTTGTACAGACCCAAATTAAACCAAAAGCTAAGCCTGAGAGCTGTAATGAGCCATTACACTCTTTCTTCTGACAAGTTACTATCACAAGTTATGAACACCTTTGTCTGGATACCCTCTGGAAAAGCTGCAAATTGTGTCTGAGACTACTGTCACGGTTCAGAGAGTCAGTGCGAACCTTCTGTGCATGACACACAATCCTATGCCTTAAACACGTCTCCGTATCTGAGAAAAATTAATCTTGAATGAGAAGCATCAGCCAGAAGTGTAAGCATAAGCATTCTCATTAACTGAGGAAGTAAGATATAAATCTTCCTCCTTCTACTTCTTCTCAAGGGGCTTCCAGCCACAACCTCTTGCTGAAACCCTTCAGCACCAAGAAGCGAGGCAAGAAAGGGGCTCAGGGCCCCAGCTCCACACAGCCAACACATATTGCACATGCAGCTCTCTTCACTATCACTTCCAGTTCCTGCCATAGAAGCCAGGCAATAAGGTTTGCAGTCAGACAGAGCCCAGCTACATTAGAGACCCTCTCTCTGTCCATATCACATCTAGACCCATTGATCCCCACTGGCCTGGGATAATCGTTGCCCAAGCAGGGGTCAAGACAAGCCCCACTCTTTTCCAGAGAGAGGCTCACAAAAGCTTCAATGCAACAGAGGAGGACAAAGATTCATCAAGCAAACAAAAGGGAAGACAAGAGAGGGAAAGAGTGCAGTCCCCTTCCAATGTCCCTTTGTGACACAAGGTCTCAGGCAAGCCAGAAAGGGGGGAAGGAAAAAAAAAAGAAAAGAAAAAAACCAGACAATTTTTACAAAACCCTTTTTAATTTCAAACTGCAGGAACCATTTGTAATCCAAACCCCATTTTTTTATTTTTGCTGAAAGTTAATTGGACTTACATAGCTTAACATTTCAGCTTCCTATTTATTTTTTGTGAACCATTCCACTTCAAAAGTGAAAAATTTATTATTCTGCGTTGTTTTGTTGATGCCAAAAGGAACACTTGCAGAAAGGAATACTTGAAAAAAAAAAAAAGTGGGTTTTTTTTTAAAACAAAGGGTTTTTATGAAAAAACAACAAATCTGTATCTTGAATCTCTACAAACTACAGATCATGATCTCCTCTCCAGTTCTTTTATAAGTATTCCTCTATTAGCCCAGTAAACATGCAACCTTACTACAAAACCAAAAGCAAGCCAGCACCCCATTTAATCAGTGAACACATGTAACTGCTTGCTGCCAAGGCACTGGTGGAGTGCTTTACAGTCAGTTTTGTCTGTGCTGGTGAGAACAGCAGAAAGAGCTAGTAACAGCTTGATCAACTGCCTAATGAGATTAGGAAAGCTGAATTACAGTAACCTAGCTAAACGATAAAACCAAAACAAACTGGAGCATTTCCCACCCAGTGTGAGTTTTCAGTTCTTTCATGATTCCTTGGCCACCCGCTCTGGCCACACCACTGCAGATGCCTGCAGTGTTTGAACATTTCCCTGTAACAGGGAGCTCTTCATGTCGTTCTGCCCATCAGAGAAGATGATGTTTGAGGAAGAGCATAGGGGACACGTCCACACTGCCAGTAGTCACCCCAGACGCCTTCTTGGGAAAGGAGAGGCCTTCTTGGGATCATGCTATGGGGGTATGAACCCCCCTTCATGAACTCAAGAAGAAGCAGGGGTTGACCTTACAGTTTCCCTTCTAAATCCCATGTAAATGCCAAACCAGAGTCTGTGGAGCTAAATTAGTAATCCCCTTCATTCATTTTCGTAGCTCTTTACAAGAGACTGAGGTAAAGCATCAGAAGCTAGTGAAATCTGGGAGCATCTAAGCTAGGCCCAGGCTTAGCTCTTCCCTTGCTCATCTCTTCCTCAAGGAACTGGTTTGGTAAACCACTGTATTGTCCTATTTTGTTGTGTCGTTTGTTCACTCTCAGGCCACCCTCTCTCTCCGATCTGCTACGCCAAGAAAATCTCTGTGTTTGACAGCATCCTCCTCTCAGTTCTTGTGAAGATCTCACGTGCTTTTATGACAATGACCGTAATTCAGGACCTGCATGTCTCCTTCTCAGATGTCCTGTTGTTTATACTGGTATATGTAGCTCACCACTCACTGTCTGCCCAACACTACAGAAGAATATGTAGGAAAGCACAGTCTTGCTGCGTTACAGACCTTAGATTTTCAGATAGGACAACCAAAATGTATTTAACAACTACCTGACCCTGTTTGCAATTAAGCTGATGGCAAAAACTTTCAAACTACACTAAGAGATGGAGAGCAATGCTTGGTGCTTTTAAAAACCTCACCCTTATACATACAACATACATACATACAACATACAAACACTCCGTCCCACGTACAACATACGATGCTGTATGTTCTCTTTGAAGAGATGGGAAAGGTTTCAGAGGGGTGGGAAAGGTTCTGCCATCTCACCATCTTAACTCACCATGACTGCAAGGAGTTAAAAAAAACCCAACAAAACCCAAAACACAAACGAAAGAAAAAAAGAAAGCAGCCTGTTCCCAGGAATCTGCCAAACTGCTTTCACTGAATTTTGCATGGGGAAGTACAGGACTCTTCTGGCTGCAGCCACTTCAAGTAGGTTCCAGATTCCCTTTACCTCTGGGGTAAGATGAGTAGGATGACAGTTTCTCTATCTGCAAAGTCTCATCCACCAACCGGAACTACACAGTGAACGGGACTTGCCCAACAAGAATTCAGTCCCAATGCACTCAGCAAAAATGATGGCTGACAGAGAACTTCTTAAGCCACAGGAAGATGGGTAATGTCAGCAAAAAAGGCAGATGTACCCTTCTCCATCCCTGATGGAGATGTACATCATGTACAGATGATTTCAGGTTGTTTAAACCCAAGCAGAATCTTGAGGCAGTAACTAGAGAGAGGGGTGGAAACAGATAAAAGCCTTCCTGGTGAGGACAAGCCATCCACAGCACCCTGCCCTCCAGCTGTGGACAAGCCATCTCTGCAGTCAACACTTAGATGTGACTGGACCAAAACTGGGGCTGCACTGGTCCTGCTCCTCCAGGCCTCAACAGGAAGGTGCTGTCCTGCTGCATGCTTTCAGTAAGGCAACCCGGATTTTCAGTGCTCTCATTTACAACCTAATTCAAACTTCTAACTTGTAAGCTGGACATCTTAAATGAAGGTGAAAAAAAAAAGGTGAAATCCATGAAACCATAAGCAGCTGAGCAAAACATGGGAAATCTCTCATCCTTTTCCATGGCGTAGCAGTATATAGACCATGAAGGCACGCTGCACATTTCTGATGTATTCTAACTCCAGTATCCCTGTTCCCTGAAACCGTTTGGGTCCTAGAGGCATTTTAAGTATTTCTCACTTCTATTTTATTTCTATCTCTACAGGAAGAAAAAAAGAAAGGAAAAAACCCAGCCCTGAGCATATTAAATATTTGAACAGATTTCTGCAAACCAAGAACAAGGCATTTCTAATCTAGGTCATTTTATAAAGATATTACAGTGTCACTGTGCTAAATTTCTGCTCTCCGAGACAGAGCTGTCACTAGCTAACTTGCTGTGCTGACACAGATTCTGAGAAAAGCCTCAGGAAATACTTTAGGCAGGTTTCAGTGAAGAAAGAAAAACACAAATCACATTTCTAAATAGCTGCACCCGACCCCACCAGCCCGCTCTGTTTCAGATAATCGAAGTACCACACAACACGGCTTGCCCTTGTAGGGAGTATCAACTGGTAATATGCCAGTCTTTTTGCAGTTTTTCACTGGAGGGATACCTGACTACAGCTTTCACTCAGCTTGCTGTACTAAGAAAGCAAAAGTTGGCCGCAATGAACCCTGAGTTTGCCAAGCACTGTTTCACAGAGATAAGGGGGGAAGTAAATCACAGCTGGACGTCACTAGTCAGCCTCCAGCCACACTCAGCTCAGGCTGGATATGTGAAGTTACGTTCAATCCCAAGCCAATGTACCCTTCGCTGTGCAAATCCTATATCTTTTCACCTTCACAACCAACCTAAGCCTTTCTTAATGACCAAGTTCAGCTCCCTTCTCTTTCTCTCCTGGCAATTAATGTCAAACTGATCCTTCCTGCGAGCTTCCTGAAGAGTAGGATAGCACGGGACAGGAAGAGGCCCAGGGAACTACAATTTTGCAGGGAAGAATCATGATAACTGAAGACGAATCAGTGACAAATACTGGAAAGCAAAGAGGAATAAATATTGTGTTCTCCCACATTTGCTACATACATGAAAGCTTGTAGATATTCACACACACAAGCTCTCTGATGACTACCACCCGTGCCCTCTGCAGCATCCCTCCTGGCTACATTCACAGGGATACGGACTGCACCTTTCCAGAGTCACTTGAAAAAAGGTTTGTCCTTTGCATATGATACAGCAGAAGTAACCAAAGACATATAAGGCAGGCTACCTGCACACAGCAACAACTTTTTTTTTTTTAATTACATATCAAAAATTGTATTCGTTTTTAAAAAGGGACAAAAGTAGAATCGCCAGATTTAGGGCTACCATCGAAAACCAAGTCCTGAAACGCAGAGTGTAAGGGAAGTTCACCATGCGTACAGACAGAAGTCAGACCTGTTTTGCCTACTGAATGCGTTCCTGTTAATTATCAGCGTTACATGTGCCACCAGCACCAGGGCAC
Source organism: Psophia crepitans (assembly GCA_013399095.1). NCBI lineage: Eukaryota > Metazoa > Chordata > Aves > Gruiformes > Psophiidae > Psophia > Psophia crepitans. The sequence goes on along the minus strand of VWZZ01003432.1, from coordinate 477,492 downwards.
TGAGGCAGGGCAGACAGTGAGATGTTCTCTTGCTCCTATCATGAAACATGACTCAGTTTTCATGCCTTCATGAAGAACCGTCACATTCCTCAGCTTAAAAAAAACCTACATGACCTGTCATGAAGGTGAAGCAATTTTCCTCGCATGAGTACAACTCACAGCGCTTTTCCCACAAGCCTCAACTGAAAATTTAGAAAAGTAATGAAAAGGCGATTAAGAAATGTATACATTAAAGATCACATAGCTTTAAAACAAAAGCAAGCCAGGATGGATTTATGAAAACTATCAATGTTATCCAGCACCCAGAATGATCACATCAATTCAAACCACCACATACTGCACTATTTAAGAAGTCTGTGTTACTGAAAAGTCAAGAATTATACCCTGAATTATAGTCTTCAAGTAATGCCCAAAGCTTGCTCTATGATGGTGATGTCTCTGTATACCTCTGCCCAGAGTTTATTTTAGAGTTTCTAATTTGTGCTGTTTTTAAAAGAAGGTGCTAAGAAATTTTATTCTCATGGTCAGCAAACCACTTCTCACGTTCATTTCTCCTAATGGTTTCTCACAAATATTGCTGCTCAAACACCATCATATGTGCGAAGTGTAATTAAGATGTTCTAGATAAATGAACCAATGACAAGTCTGTTTGCATGATGGGAGGGGAAAAAAACTGAACGAGCTGGAGGTTTCCAAAGCCTGTAAGGGGGTAACTTTGCTGGTTTATGGCAAATCAGAATCACGCACCTTGAATACTGTGTTTAGTTTTGGGCCCCTCGCTCCAAGAAAGACATTGAGGTGCTGGAGCGTGTTCAGAGAAGGGCTACAAAGATGGTGAGGGGTCTGGAGCACAGGTCTTATGTGGAGCGGCTGAGGGAACTAAGGTTGTTTAGTCTGGAGAAGAGGAGGCTGCAGGGAGACCTTATTACTCTCTACAACTACCCTAAAGGAGGTTGTGGTGAGGTGGGTGTTGGTCTCTTTTCCCAAGTAACAAGTGACAGGACAAGAGGAAATGGCCTCAAATTGCTCCAGGGGAGGTTTAGTTTGGATATTAGGAAAAATTTCTTCACTGACAGAGTGGTCAGGAATTGGAACAGGCTCCCCAGAGAGGTGGCGAGTAACCGTTCCTGGAGGTGTCCAAAAAGCCTGTAGACACGGCAGTTTGGGACATGGTTTAGTAGACACGGTGGTGTTGGGTTCATGGTTGGACTTGATGATACTAGAGGTCTTATCCAACCTTAAAGATTCTATGTTACTTAAAATCAATTGACAGGTATATGACATGTTGCATTTACAAACCTCCCCTAAGGTGACACTGGTAACTACAATGAAATCCATAAATCACAGGAAACGGACAGTTTAATGCTGCTGCCATGTTGTTCTGCCAAAGCCACTGCAGGTGTCTCAGACAGACAATGTTTCATACACAGTGTGTGCTACAGCAGTTGAGCAGAGGAGTTGGGAAGTACTTCCCTCCGAGCTGTCCGTCCCTGGGGCTTGGTTCACCGACACACAGGTACAGACTGCTCTTACTCATTTGCACCGTCCATTGTGACAAGTGCCAAAAGCCGTGCGCCAGTAAAAGCGTGCGCTGCTACCTCCAAGCCAAACAGGTTGCGCTTTGTGAGCGGAGCTAGACAGGTAGCAGGAGACAGTCAGATCTGCATGCGGAAAAAAAAATACATCTACTGAGTATGACAAATGTGCAGGTGCTTTAAACACATCTTCCAGCATCAAAAATGACCCATGACTGGGTTGTCCCGAGGCCTTCCAGCCACAGACCTAATGGCCAGCACTAGTGCATGGGTTTGAATACCCACTGCGTACTGCAGACCTCCCTTTTACTAGTTGAACAGCTCAGCAGAAGCCATCTGAATTGCCACATTTCCCTTTTCCAAATGGTAGCCCAGAGGCCTCACGCTTTGCAGTTGGGAGACAGCAACATTTTTTCATCCCACAATCTCAAAGCACTTCATAAGGGTGGATCCTAACTTCACAGTCAAAGAAACAAGCACAGAGAAGCAAGTGTAAAATTGTAGAGGAGTGATTCTCCTTTCAAGTCTTTTCAGGTTTTATGCTTTCAACATTTGCAAGGCACTGAAAATATTTTTCCAATACTTTTTGTTGAGTGACAGCATTATTAAATTTCACAGGTAAACTGGCATTTATAGAAGAGTTGGTGATACAATCTGTAAATGAACTCCCAGGCACCACAACAAAATGGAATTACAAGACGCTAGGAAAAAGGGTTTGTGCTCTCCTCTTCATCCACCCAAGAAAGGCATTTATGTGAACAAGAGTGCCAGACATTCAGAAGTCTGTATGGCATCATAGCACTGGGGTCACATCTGTGTACCCAACGTTTATTCAAAAAGCCAAATTTCAAAATCCTTACTCTCTGCCATGACCGTTCATTTCCACTCCCAGCAGTCTGCTTTCTCCTGTGGAAGCAAGGGATTAGCTTGTGAAGGTCAGTCCCAGCCCCTTCCCAAGGTAGGTACCACAAAATCAAGTCAGTGTTGTATGAAAAATACCACCTGACTCTCAATCCGGTTGCAGAAAGATGCATACGTCCGTACTTAAAACACTTGTCCTTAAAGGCCATCCATCAGAACATCAACCGCATCAAGTGACTGAAAACCACATTCATACCAACGAGGCAGAACCCAGCATAGGGGTGTTTCACAGCTCGGGCAGTGCAGACATGGTGGAGCAGGTGGACGAGGGACCCAGAGAGCACTGAGCTGCCCAGACCTCTCACCCTCCACAGATGCAGAGCATCCCCTTTACGTCAGAGGAACTTGGGAGGCGAGTGCCCAGCTCGGTTAATCACAGCTAATTAAAAGCCTGAAGAGAAGACTCAGGAGCTGAGGAAAGGTAACGACGAATTGCTTTAGGGAATCTTTTTGCACACTTGGTTCCCACGGCCAACATAACATTTTATTTCTATTACCCCCAGGCGGACTCCCCAGACACCACTGCTTGTTCCCACACTGGCCTGTGCGTTGGAAACCCAGCCAGAGGGAACGCTGAGCAGCCCAGGGACTCATCTTCCCTTCCTTCCTAAGTGGCCAGCCATTAGTCGTGAACTAGTCCCAAGGAAAGGAACTGGATGAGTGATTGTTCACTTTCTAGCACACTGCTGTCTCGCATCACACCAAAAGTCCCACCAACGCCCTCAGTTGCGCAGATGGCACAAAAATTAATGTACTGCTAGGGGGAAAATTATCCTCCCCACCCCTTCTCCCCATGGGACTGATTCAGAAATCAAAGCTGAAGGTCTGCACCGCCAACACCCACACGTCACAGGGTCTGTCACTTAGGTACCAATTACCACAGCTGTCAGCTGCCCAGTACTCCGAGAGGACAAACACATCCCTTACCTAACCAGTCAGCATCACATTAGAGAAATAACCATTTCTCAGGCCCACAGCACACACAAGGAAGGAAGGAAAGGAGTAGGTAACTGTACTGTGCTATAGATACAGAAGATGAAAAGCACTTCCTGGAAAGTACAAAGCAGAACGCAAGAAAGATACACTGATTTTAATTTCCTAAAATGTTTAACTATAGGTTGTTTTTTGCAACTATATCTCATCAAACTGTCTAAACTACCAGCCATGGATTCATCAGCATTTCCAGGCTCGTAGTGCAATTCTGGAAGCACTACATCATACACATGGTTTGGTCACCAAGACATCTGCCAAACATGAGAATCTGGCTGCCAGCATGATTGCACAGCCACTGCTGATGCCTGGAAGCAATCCCAAGCAGCAGGTAACACTCTGCAGCCTCCCTCGAACACGGGATTCACCAATAAAGTCCCTTTGTAGGAACAGAAGGGTTAATTAATCTCTTTAAAGAACTATAATTAGTCCAACAGGAAAGTCAATTCTGTCTTCCTGATCCAGCAACAGCGAGTGCCAAGAAACCCACACACGCATGCGGGCAGGGCAGATGCACACAGCCTTCGAAGGCAAGCCCTGGTACAGCGCTGCTGCCTTTGATGTAAACAAGCACCACGTTTGCCTACCTGCTCTGATGCCTCAGTTTAGGCTGATTTCTCTTCAGCAATCTCTTTTTATAAAGGATAATGCTTTGCTGGCTTTAGTTTGCTTTGTTATTCTTCTGTCTGACTAGGAAACCCAAACTGTGCCATACCCAACTCCCCTGCACCACTGCTGCTTGCATTTCAAACGCAGGTGATTTTTTTTTTTTTTCAAAGACCAAGCAGCTCTCCTATAACACAATTACAGCAAGTGGATTCCTATTAAAACCTGAAGGAATTATCAGGTCCTGTAGTTGATATATGCAGCTTGCTCTGTAGATCTAGTTGAATAAAACATTAAAATTTAATACTGGATGAGTTTTACAATACTTTTTTTCCCCCATGTAAATTTAATTTCAGTTATCAGTTCAGCCTTAAGTCAAGAGTTCAATATTTAGTTCCTATATTTAATTATGGCTTTTTTTCATCATGGCCTTTTCCAGATAAATGTTTAATCAGGGTGTTCACTGTAATATAAAAACTACTAGAGTGAAAAGAATGAAGTAATAATGTTTTCATCCCTGTACATAACGTCATATATTAACTTCTAGAAGGTTGATTAAAAAAGGGCAACATGTCACTGAACGAAGAACCTGCTAATAAGCCCTCAAGAAGAAAATGAGCTAAGTAGTGGTAAAAATTAACAACCAGAAAATGAAACCATCATATGCTTTAGAGGGTGTCAGGGACCCATTCATGCTTCAATGAGATGCAATAAAAGCAAAATATAAATTTAAGTTCAATGCATCCCAATCTCACCCATACTATACCAGTGCCAACAATCCCACTGCCAAAACTGCAGCAGGGATTTACCTGTCTCTATAACATGCCAGGTTTGGATGCAGATTCAGCAGTCCACGTAATGCACTATCAGAACTATTATCTGGTCTATTGCTTCTGCACTGGGTCAGAGACTAGAAGTCCAGTCTTTGTTATTCCCATAAAAAAACTACATGTCCTGATACAAATTCCTCATGACCCCAAACCCTCTTATTTTCACAAGAACGTGAGGAAGGGTAATGCTTATTTTGACAATGTCTATGTGCAATGTCAGCGATAAGCATTGATCCTACTGTCAGCACTGTTGCCTATCTTTCACTTTGTCTCTGCCCACAATGAATCACTTTGTTTTCCACGACTATTCAAAATAAAACTTGCTATGGACCAAACATTTCCATTATTAGAAAACAGGGAAATTTACTGTAAACCTGCTGCATAAAAAATTATCTATTTTCTATATATTTCCAGGTAGTTCTTCCTGGCTATGACTGTGTAATATATACATATTTTCTCTCCCCGAGTTTTGTCTGATTTGCAGTCCTGTTTTCTGCATCTCTTCTTTGTTGCAGTCACATGAGGACACTTCTTTCTGCAGAAATTATTCATTTTTAATGGGCACCATCAGTCTTTTGGTACTGTCTTTGCTTATTCTTAGTAGACCAAATTTCTAACTCTTCTTTTTCCTAAATCGTGTAAAGACACGTTGTTCATCAAACCCTATCTACGGTGAAAGCTTTGTTCTGAACTAGGCAGGAGGTAGCTGCTTTGCTTCATAAAACATGAATTATTACTCGGATTTTTCAGTATTATTTTTTTATTTACTATCAAATAGTTTTTTGACATTTAAACTTGGTGCAGCCACATAAATCTACTGAAAATGTAAACATTAACTGGATTTTTAGACAAGTCTTCTTTAGGATGCTCTGCAAGGTTTTTCTTATCCATCAACATTCTCCACTTAGTAGCCTGAATAATGCATGGCTTCATTTCTTTCAGCGAGTCTTCTGTGCCTCCTAGAAGTTCAAGCTGGGAGTCTACTGACCACCACCTTAAATTGGGAGATGTCAGATGACAGTCACACACACTGCTCAGACTGTTCCCAAAGTTCAGGCAACTTAACTTTCATGGGCTTGAAAAGATGGAGACTGAAACCTCCAATTTAGCCACTGCCTCTGTTCTGGAGATCTAAACTGCTGGAGTCCTTTGGCATTTTGTTTTCCAGTTAAAAAAAACCCACTTTGTCTTAGGGTTCTGGCAAGCCAGGGGCAGGGGTGAGCTGTGACAGCCCCAAGCACCTACTCTGCACCCCTCTGGTAGCAGAGATGGCAGAACCAGGCATGTGCCACATCTGCAGCCTCTCAGCCACTGGCAGCACAGCACAGCTGGCTGTCCCAGGGGCACAGCTGGCTGTCCCCAAGAAGGGACAGTCCCACTCCCCCTCTACCCTGCTCTGGCCACCAGTTCCCCTGCAGACTTCTCTGGCACTCATGCGGACCTACTCCCCAAGAGGTGGCAAGTATTTTTCTGCTGGTTTGAGAGTCTCAGAAGCTCCACCAGCAGCCTGGTGAACTCTAGCACTAGCGTACAGGATGAGATACCAGTGCACGGCAAGGAGCAAACTAGGGTCCAGGACCATCCCTTCCAACCAGACAGTGCATCAGTTCACTGCTAACATGAAATCTTGATGGCATGTCACTTGGGCTGTGCCAGCAGGGACAAGCTCTTGTCAGTGCGACAACCAGCACCAGCAAGCCATCCATTCTGTTCTCACCGATCTTGGGACAAAATCCACCAGCCACAAACCTGTAGCAGAGGGAGGAATTCCTTATGCTGCAATCAAATCTGCCAGAACTTGTCCATCAGAGCCCTTATACAGGACAAAAAATTCCTCTCTTGCAAGGTTCAACCCAGTTAAAATTCGTGTTGAGAATGCTTCAAATGCTCCATCCTGGATTGCTGTTAATGCTTTGAAAAATCAACACAAAGTGATTCAACTTTGCATTCGGAGTTTAGCTTTGCAAAAGGAAAACCACACTGGCCAGTAAGTTAAAATATTTTCAAGGACTGAGATCCAACATAGCACGTTTAAGACCTCTGCTTTCATAACAAACACTTTAACAGCAACATTTCATTCCTTTGATTGAGTAGAAAAAAACCCAAACTGCCATATATGGATGCAAATGACAGATTTCTTGTAAAGATTTCCTCAAGTACCTGGTGGACTAAAAGCCCTAAGGATGACTGCTAACCTAACTCAGAGCTGTCTACACTTTAGGACAGTATCCCTTTTCTTGCGATTATCTTATTTTCTTCATTGTCAGCAACTTCCTCAGCTTTTCTTGAGATCTCTGAAAAGGTCCAAGGAAAAGAAGTCAGGGGAAGAGATAGGCAAACAAAGGAGAAAGAAAACACTCTGAAAGACCAAACAGCAGCAGTACCTTCAAATGACACAATACTTCATCTCATGAAAGATGAGGACAAGGGTAATGGGTTTAAACTAAAAGTGGGGAGATTAGATTGGACATTAGGAAGAAATTCTTTACTGTGAGGGTGGTGAGGCAGTGGAACAGGTTGCCCAGAGAAGCTGCGGAGGCCCCATCCCTGGCAGTGTTCAAGGCCAGGTTGGATGGGGCTTTGGGCAGCCTGGTCTGGTGGAGGGTGTCCCTACCCATGGCAGGGGGGTTGGGACTAGATGATCTTTGGGGTCCCTTCCAACCCAAACAGTTCTGTGATCCTAAAGTAAAAGCCCCCATCCACTAAACCATAACTTCAACAAGTTTCACAGTTTAACCCCAAAGGCAAAATGCCCAGCATTTACGGCATGAAAGGCAATAAAAAACACTGAGTGGCAGTTTATGTGCTCTCCTTCCTATAGGCATAGAATCTAGACCCAAAACCACACATAAAATGCATTTTTATAAGTGGTGGAAATTTGTTTTCACAAAGTAACTGGGAAGGCACAAGAGAGACAAAATAGAACACGAAGCTCTTGCTTTTCAGAACAGCAGCCTGCATCCAGCCTGTATCAATGACGGACAAACCTGTCGCATGAGTGATACCCAGTGATCTGGATAGGCATCCATATTCCTAAAAAGAATGTCTCTTCATAGAAAATTCAACTTAAAAGAGAAGTTCATTTGTCAGAAAAGCCAACTGTGGAAAATGAAGAACAACTGTGGTGCTGTTTCTGCATGCCTACAACCAATGTAAATCGTGTCTAGAAGTAAGCATTGTATGCTTAGGTGACTTCATAGCCCAGAGACAGCATAGCTGGCATTGGTCCCACACTAATCTCATTTTCAAGAAATCACGATTACTGCTACGCACTAGTGCAATTCTCTTAGGTGGTAACTGAATTTAACCAGATTTTTCCAATACGCTAACTGAATTTAGCCAGATTTTTCCAACATGAAACAACTAAATAAATAAATCAGCAGAGAAGACAGCAGTAGGACAAGAAGAAGTAAGTTTTTATCTACAGGAAAGATGGCTCTTATTTCCTCATCCCTTACAAACACTCTGAGAATATGTTCTGCTGAGCATTAAAATGCTGTAAGACACTCGACAATAACCTTTTATTTATGAGCCATCCAGGTGAGGGAGAAGGAAAATGATATTCTACGTGTAGTTTTAGTGATGGGACTGCATAACAAAAACCTCCCAGTGAAGACTGGAAGGATTAGGAGAATATTCAACATTTGGGGGGGGGGGACGGGACGGGGACGGGACAGGGGGGATAATTTTAATTTTAGTATATGTAATTCATTGAACGAACTAAAATACAGCAGCACTAAATCTGGAGGGATCTGGTAGAACTGCTATGATTTCTTTTACCCCACATGCCTTGTGTTAGCAGAAATTTCTAGTGTATGCAGGATATTATGTAAATATTACAATTCAGATGTGGATATATGCATATGTGGATACATGCATATGTGGATACATGCACTGTATATGTTCACCCCATTCCACAGAAATAGCCCTGGCCCTGACACCTGAGGTGACTACATTGATACGGTAAGATTAATATACTAGAAAAATCTTCACTTTTACTTTTCCAGAAACATTGCATTCCTCCCTAAAAACTTACGGCTTCACAGCTCAGATATGTGATTTACTGTTGGACCAAGAACAACTCATACTCCCCAGATCCTCAGGTCTTTAATGTTTTATTTTAGTACTTTGGGAGCTGGAAGAGAACCCTGGGGATAACTGAGGGAAAAAACCAATCAAGGCAATGGGGCTGTGCCCAACAATGCCAGCAAAATGCAAGGGATACCAGAAGATGTGCAAGAGAAACAAGCTACCTCAATACAGATATGACACAGACACACACTTACCAAGCACCTTTCTACTATTTGCACACGCTCGTTATGTCAGGCATCCATCCCCTTGAGCCCCCCCTCGGGTAATCCACCTCTGTGAGCAGCTCAGACTGCAACAGCTTTTTCCAAACTTGCCAAAGACATACGTGTCAGATACAGAAGTTTCCCTGAAAATTACATTTGTGAATACCCAAGCCAAGCAAGATTCCAGGCCTGAACCAACAGCAAATTCTGCCTCTGAAAGCATGGTGACAATATGCCTGTCAGCTCCCCGGGCTTCAGGCTGGAAGTGTTCATAGATGAGAAAGACCAGATGAAAAATCAGCACCAACAGCGCTGCGTGACTCATAGCACTCACCTCCGCCAATACAGTCCTGACAAAAATATCATGGAACTAAAAAGAGCAAGTAATCCTTGGTCATCAGGCAAAAGAAAAGGTAGCAGACACAGAGATCTTATTTTCTTCAAAACAGTGCAAGACTGCCACGTGACAGCGCGATGCTAATTACTCTGTTTCAAGAGCCCTTCAGTGTAATGGACAGGAGGGAGCGCAGAGAGAGACAGAGAGTAATTAAGGCTTTATAATTATTATTTTGAAACAAAAGAGTGCTCAGTTGCAAGGCTAAGCCTGTCCATGGCAGCTCAGGCTCCTGCAGCGGGGATTGCTGGGGCTCAGCCAGCTACAGCTCCAGGACAGCGCTGGCAGGAGCAGTGCAGGCAGGAGCAGCAGGGCATTGCCAGGCAGCAAGTCTCCAGCCCACAAAGTGGGAACGGGAAACTGGCACCACGCCACCTTAGACTACCAGTTACTATAATGCACTACTGGCAAAGCTCCTGCAGCCATAGAAAGAGAGGAGGAAAATTAACTCAGGTTTAATAAACACTGTAGGATAAACATGATTCCAGATAGACACCAAATATAAATACTCGGGGTTTTTCTTAAAGACACAGTCAACTTCTAGGCAACAGCATTCAGATCTTAAAAGAACAAGGTCTCCCACAGCTTTTCCCCATGTCTACCTAAAAGATAGGTCTCTAGAAGGTTTTGGTTTTTTCCTCCTCCATTTCAAACACAGGATCACAATGTCTCAGCTGACATTAGAATGAGATGAGAATAGGCAACGGTGTGTTACTGAAGGCAGGTGTCTGTTACAGCCCAGCCGGAGTATCCTTTGCACCGGCTAACCTTTCAGTCAAGACAAACAGCAGAACTAGGGCAAGCGTGTTTGTAGGGTCAAGACAGGAACAGAGACCCACACAGAGAGTTTGGAAAACTTCACCCCGATGTAAGAGGGCTGCCAAAGAGCAGCCAGTAACACGATGGACCTCGACTGCACAGATCAGAAGGATAAACACATCTCCAAGTTGCACGGATGACAAACACTTTCTACAGCTTTTGCAAGCTTGGAGCCTTGATATTTTGGCATTGCAGAATACCCACAATGACTCTCAGACAGCAAAAAAATTAATAAATGTAACCAGAAGAGAAAAGCATAGGGGCACAAAAAACACTTAATTGTCATGTAGTTGTTAGAGAATAAGAGACAATCTCTTCCAGACAGATAGCAAGAAATTACGAAAAGTGCAGCATCTGAAGGAATAGCAAGGTAACCCTCAGCCTACAAGTTTGGTACATGTATTATGTTCCATTAATCTGTTATAAGAAAAGATATTCTGAATCTTAAACTATGCCTTAAAATCATCAGCAATATCATTTTTAGTGCAACACCACCAGGATTCTTCCACTCATGCAGGTGCCCCTCTCAGAAGACAGCAACATTAGTGCCTTGATTTTGACACTTCATGAACAGAAAATTCCTGCTATAAATTACACTTGCTGTCACAAACCATTTGTGCTGTGCCACACTGTGCTGGCCCAAAGTTTCTCCCTAGCATGTAGTGGACAAGTTAACAAAAAATGCATCCCCCAGTTCAGATGAGCTCTTCCTCTAGAGCAGCAAGATAGAATCATAGAATCATTAAGGTTGAAAGAGACCTCAAGGATCATCCAGTCCAACTGCCCCCCCACCACCTATTACCCACTAAACCACGTCCCTAAGTACCACATCTAACCTTTCTTTAAACACCCGCAGGGACGGTGACTCCACCACCTCCCTGGGCAACCCATTCCAATGCCCGACCCCCCTTTCTGAGAAGAAATTTCTCCTCATCTCCAACCTGAACTTCCCCTGGCGCAACTTGCAGCTGTTCCCCCTTGTCCTGTCACTAGTTATGTGCGAGAACAGGCCAACCCCCAGCTCACCACAACTTCCTTTCAGGTAGTTGCAGAGGGTAATAAGATGAACTGCAAAAGATGACATCTTAGAAAGTTTTGATATAGCAAGTATCATAGAAAGCCGAAAACACAAGATAAATGAACATAGCCATACCAAAACACAGAAAGTAGTATTAAGTGACAACCCATTCACTTTGCTCCAAAGTCATGTTTTGACGGGTAAGTACAAGATCTAGCAATCTGTTTTGGAAGGGAGTTACAGTGCAAGAGGCTGCCATCCAACTAAGTCCCAATTAAAGCAAGACTGAACTCTGAGGGAAAAGAGGGAATAAATCATATGAGTAACTGTGGGTTACTGTTAAATGCCAGAACATTTCATGGGATAAGACAGCCAAAATATATACAAATATTAAAAAAAAAAGGGTAAATTGTCTGTGAGACAGAACAGCAAGACATAAAGGAGGCCCCAGGAAATTTTGGTCTTGCTTCCAAACATCATGGACACATTAGGTTGGGGCAGAACGGAACCGATATGTCCTCACAGCCTCAGAAGTCCACACTACAGCAGAGCCATAGGATAACGAAGACGCACTGCGGATAGGAATTATATAAACAGAAACTTGTCTAATGATACAGTCTCTGCTGACAAAATCAGGTCTACAAGACCAATTTACCTAAAGCTAGTGAATAAATTAGTGAGAGGGGATAAAAAAAGAAAAAAGAAAGGAAAAGGAAAAGGAAAAGGAAAAGGAAAAGGAAAAGGAAAAGGAAAAGGAAAAGGAAAAGGAAAAGGAAAAGGAAAAGGAAAAGGAAAAGGAAAAGGAAAAGGAAAAGGAAAAGGAAAAGGAAAAGGGACAAACCATGCATCCCCCTGCAACAGCAGAGTTACCACAGAAAAATGAGACTACTCTCCGGGGAGTTTCCACTCTGCACACGCTTCTCAATTGTCTTGAAAAAGACAAGAGGGCTCTGTCCCATCTTACAGTCCAATTAACACATGACGAGTCTGAGGATTTCAAATTCCTTTCAGCTGTTGATCCATGAATCCATCCACCTGCATCCCTACAAATATTCAAGAATATCAGAGAGCGATAAACTGACACGTGAACACTCCCACGAACACCATGTCAAAAAGAAAGCTTTTACCTCCTTCACTTTGGCCAACAAGATATCAACAGAGCTTCCCACTTTTAGACCTGAAACTGAATCTAGGCCACTACCATTATCAGAACAAGCAGATCAGTTTTCCGTATCAACAGAGCACAAAAATCTGAACAGGCATAAGGAAGGGACAACACTTATTTTGAAAAGAAAGGTGACAGAAGGCCAAAGATTGACCAGATCAGTAATAGAAAGCCATTAACTCATATGGCAACTCCTATATTTCTGTTATTTGTCTCAATTACCAGCAATTGCTTTTTGCCACTGAGCAGCAAGACAGTATTTTCACAAAGGGAAAATGCTGACATTGAGGAGATCTTGCTGGGTGACCCATAAGCAAGCCATGGCTGACGCAGCTGAGGCGGAGAGGTTCTCCAAGGGCACCGGTGCTCAGTCGAGCCATTTTGCATTCTCATCCAGAGTGCAGCCTGCTGTTTCGCCGTCCTCAAACCTTTCCTGTCACACATACTTTACAAAACCCACATTCATTTTTTTCTTCCCACGTCTTCCTGAAAGAAGAACCTAATCCTGTATCGGTAGAGACAGGCTGTTATTATTATCTACAGGAAAAACAAAAGATATTCATCTTATCTACGGTTCAACGTAAACAATGGATGGGGAGAAGGGAAGTGGAGACCGCAGTGCTGCCATTTGGTACAGTCCTCACACACCGAAGGTCTGAGTGCTTCGCCCCATTTTGCAGCCAGGGGAAGAGAAAGGCACAGAGGGGGCACCGTCCCAGAGGGGCAAAGGCAGAGCCTACCATTAGCAGTGGGACCTGCAGGCCATGCTGCCTGGGCAAACCAGGGTTACTTCAAGCAACGCTTCCAAGATCTGGAGATCAGCACATGGATGAATCACAGTTTTCTTCACATAAAAAAAAAGGAAAAGTTATTCCCATTCCACAGGCAAGCAATTTCAGCCACAGCACACTCATACGATTGCAGCTACATGGGACAAAAAGAGGCGCTGTGCAGTCAGATACAGCCCAGCCCAGAGCCAAGTTAATCGCTTCCTCAGCCGGGCCACGCAGGAGGGGTGCTGTCACAGATGTTTACACCATCCTTCCCTGAGGCAACCAAGGGACCTGCATGAGGCATTTGCAGACAACAGAGTAGGGGCCACCATCACTGCACCTACCCTGCCTGCTCTTCACCACAGAGGGCACCTCTCCAGGAAGGAGGAGTATGTCCTGCTGGGAGAAGTCCTTGTGCTGTTTTGCGTTTGAACATCAGCTGGCACAGGAACAGTCTAATTCAGGATAAGGGCTCCCTGGCTGATAGAACAAACTGTCCATATTTATTTCTCTGTTTTCTTTTTAAAAGAAAAAAAAATCTATTACTTTCTATACAATATAACATGAAAAAAGGAGCAATCACTCTGTGTTTACACTGACTTTTGTGCAGGAACAACTAGCTAGGATATTATTCCAAAAGAAAGACAAAATCATTGATATAGCCCCTTTTGAGACAGCTGTTTCACTTCCTCCTAAATAAACTAAAAATACAACAAAAGTGCTTGTTGAAATACAAGATAACTTCTTGTTGATTTTGAGACGATAAGAGAAGGAGGACCTAGAGAACAGCAGAAATCTTTTGTGAAAGGGCAGAAAAACACAGGAGAGGACAATACGTTAGTGTCAGGTAAGAATTCATGCAATAAGTCTCCAGAGGAATATGGGTCTCCAGAAATTCAGTTGCTCAGTAAACTTCAGCTGTATGAAGAAAACATTCAAGATAAACAAAACATGCCAATGTTCAAAGTCAGGTTCACGAGCGACTCCATCACTTCTTTACGCTGGAAAGCAGCAATAGGAAAGACGCAGTCATTTCTACAGGTTTTGCCACCACTTCTTTCTCGACAGCACAGAATTACTTTTCACGGGCAGCCATTTCAGACCTGAAAGAGAATCAGATGTGCTGCAGCAAGGATTTATAGTTTCTTCTGAAGGTCTAACGTTGCTTCCTGCCAGAGCAGCTTGGCTGGCATAAAAGGAAGGATATGCTGCAATATAGCGGCATTTACTTGCAATTACCCGTTTGCCTCGAAATATTAGCTTCGTCAAAACATCTTGAGTGGGGGAAGCAGGTGACAAATCATCTAAGGGGTGGCAAGAGGAGGATGAGAATTTCCATTACAAACTACATGTTACGTAGTTCCACCCCAAAAAAGTGATGATGCTATATTAGGATGTGAGAAAAGAAAGATCATGGTTTGTGTGTGTCAAATTACAAGAATAACATTCACATTATTTTAGGGCAGCTCACTTCCAAAACCTGCGTGAACACTATCAACTCTGAAGAAGGTCAGCTCCTAAAATCCTTACAAGTGACCCTTGCATTTCAGCCCACCTTGAAGAGAAGTTTGGATTGGAGCTTTCTTCAGACACTGGAAGAGTCTATAAAAATTTTCACATATCATAAGCACTTACTTTCAATCCCAACTACAGAAATGGACCGGGAAAAGGTACAAAGTCATTTCCCAAATAATTTTTTACACTTGTAGATGCCCTATTAAAAACCTCACAGCTCTAAGGAGGCCTAGAATAAATAAATGATTTGACTCAAGGCTTAGCTCACCACAAAACACTACCCCATTCATCAAGAGACTAAAATGAGAAAGCAAGCCAGGCAATTTACTTCACAGAGGCTACCATTTGCTGTCTGAATCTCTTACCCATTTCAGACAGGTGGAAAGCGATCCTTCATTTTGCCAGATGAAGTAGTTTTTTTTTGAAGAAGCTGACAAGCGCTATTTTGGAACACTATTTTGAGGATATAGGTTATGTTACAGACAAAGTAACCTATTCCTGAAAGCTTGCTAAACTGATTTTTTAATAAATTGAACCCTACCACTGCACCACTTTCTCACATATCTTTGCTCAGTTTTCCCTCAGAAACTGAAATCATAGAATAATTTCAATCTCTGTCTCTCAGTTACAGACATGAGGAAAAAAAGAGCCCCTGTTAAATTTTAAAATTTTCTTGAGTAAGAAAATTTTTTAATTGAGTAAGAAAATTGAGCTGGTAGATTCCAGCTCAATAGACAGTAACTGGGGAGCAAAAGACAACTTCACAAATGCCCTCAGCACAGCTGGCATACCAAACCAAAGTCTACAGGTCTCCACCACTAAAACCAAAACAAACAAAAAGTAGTAAATTAAGCAACATAGCAGCAAAACAAGAGTATTTCCTTCACCATGCTGATAAACAGCAAGCAATGGCAACTAGCCAAAAAATGCATCGCAAATAGAAAGTTTTTCACTACCAAAAGACAACTGTGAGATGAGTTGGACTAGGGGAACCCAGCTGGGAAGAGATTTTTACAGAAGCACATTCATGGATTTTTAAGTTAATAATTTCAAACGTGTACACATGAAAAGGTTAACGTTCTTCTTTTTCTTCCCTTTGGAGGTCATGAAGGAGGCAAAAATGAAGCACTCTTTGATACTATCACAGCCTACATGGAGATGCTATTTAACAGGATGAGACTCTGGAGAAAGACTGACTAATTTTCTTTAAAGCAAATCCCAAAGTCTTCTACGAACTCTTCACATAACAAACCTCTGTTTCATGGTTTTCAAGATAAAATCTGGGGGGGAAAAAGTCGTTACTCTAAAGTCTGCAAGTCCTTGAATTCCTGTGTTAAATAATAAGCATTAATCACTGCTTTAAGTTAAACCTAGAAAAACATGTTTTAAGCAAATGCAGCTTTGTAGCCTTCACAGATGAATGTGCTTGGGTTTGCACTTTGGTCTTTCCCCTCTCCCAACAGCAATTTCAAAATAAACCTTTAAAACAGTTTTGTGTTGTGTTGCAATGTGTTCTAGCAAAAATGGAAAAGTTTCAATCTAGTAACACATAATGTGTCACGATATAACTATGTTTTAAAATTCTCCATAAAGCTTAAATTTTTCTCTAGCAAAACCTCAGCTATGAAAAGTCTCCCTTAGTTCCTGTTCCAAATGCTGTCCACAGACCATCTGGATGACATCTAACATGCAGGCATTCCTATCCACGCTGCACAGCGGAGAAACCGAGGACCTGAAGGACAACTGCACGTCACCAAGAGGGCTGTGAAGAGCTGAATCACAAGACTGTTATCCATTATATGGCAGGGCCAAAAATAATTCCATATTTCACTCAGATGTCACCGTGAGAAGAGATGGCACCCAATTCCCCTGCAAGAAATGGAGCGTTATCTCAAGAGATAGATACTTGGAATCAGGGTTTGCAAGTACACTGCTGGGTTGTTTTTTTCCTGCTGCCCCTTCCACGCCAGCTGAGGGAAGTCCATGTGCACATTTACATTCAGCACTGCCTCTATCCCAGAACAACTCCAGCATGAGAATCACTGCTAGGATGTAAGGGGTGACAGGCTGGCAGGTCTGCTGAGGATCCATGGAACGTGGTGATCCAAAGGTGGTGGTCTGGGCTTCAGTTCTCTCAAAAGATCTCCAAAATGCAGGAGAGCAAAGCCAAGACCAGAAGGCTCCCCTCTCCCTACCAGGTGACAGGCAGGACACAATGACAGCCTACTGGCACAGGTTTTGGGCGTCTGGGTTTTTTCCTCACTTCTTGAAACTAACACCTCCCTACAGCTCTCCTCCTTCACCGCTGGTCCTTAGGCAGCTTCATTTAGCCAATCACTGGGAACTGGGCTTCGTTCAGCACCTTAAAATCTGCTCGCTCAGATCGCTCCTTGAGGCACTGGCAAAGTTTTTAACTAATGAGCAGTTGCCTGCTAAGCTGAAGACGGAATTACTTATAAAATTAATTATGTACCTAACACCTTGCTGGTTGAACTGGTTTTCATTAATATCTGCAAGAGAGGCTTGATAACAGCTTAGCGTTTCTGCCTGTTTCCACACAGGCAGCAGCCAGTTCCATGTGGAGGGATGCAGACAGCCCTGGGCACCAGCAGAGGCCAGCTTCAGCCACCAGCTCCGGCCACCAGCGACCTTTGCAACGCACGTGGAGAGATGGAGCATCGGCATCGCAGCCTGGGGACAACCAGTGGCACGTTCACCATGGAGGTTTTACCTGATGAAGGGCTAATGCCATTACTTATCCCTGTGTTTTCACACACTAGCACTTTAAAGAGAAATAAGAATCAAATCTGACACAGAGGGGAGAAGAGAAAAAAGAAAGAGATGGAGAAGCGAGAGCTCAGGTTCTGTTTGCAGCAAGAAAAAAAAGTAAATCTCAGTTCTGGTGAAAAAAAAAATTACCGGAGTTGCTTGAACTTCTGCACACATTCATCTTGACAGAGCAGACAAGAACTCCCAACAATTCACTAGGCAATACAAATCTACAAACTCCATGTATGCTTTGAAGCAAGCACTGAGCTTACAATGCAGGCTGAAAACATCCTCAAAGTCCCAAATGAAAGGCCTGAGTTTTCCAGAGTTAAAGGAAAGTAATCATGCATAAAGAAGTCAGCTTTTATTCTGGAACTCATGGCTTTTCCCTTTTGTAACTAAAAAAGGATCAATATTTTTTGAAGTATGAATAAATGCTCAGATAAGCCCTGTAATACTAGGCTCACAACAACGACGACATTAATGGAGCTGGTTGACATTTAAACAAGAAGTCATTTTCTTGTTTTTAAGCCACATAGCTGCAAGGCTGGCGTGGGAGGGCAGCATCTAAACTTCAGATATATAAGTAAAACAGTATCAAAGTAGTAATTAGCAACAAAGTAGCCTCAAGAATGGTAGTATCAGTAATCACCATTATGAATATTTACCTGCAAAATTTGGAGTTGGTTTATTTATAATGCTATTTTTTAAATATTATTATTTCAGCTTTGGCCAACTATTTGAAGGCATTTGAAACTATCCAAGGCCACTGAATGTTGCTTCGGGTTCATTGTCAATTGAATTCATATAGGAAAGAAACAATGAAGTATCTATCTCTCAGCAAGTATGTTAACCTTTAACATCCACAGTACGACCTTCCTCATCTTAAGACAATGGTGGGGGGGAAGAAACCCTTCCCAAACTGGCCAGGGCTTCTGAAGATCAGTGATTAACACGCCAGAGCATGAAGCATCCATACAAATGCCATATCCTACCTAGTCCCTCCAACATGCTTTCTGTGTCTGCTCTGCAGCTCTTGGCTCACCACAGACAGATCCTCTGCCCACACAGAGCCAATTATGAGTTTCTTAGTCGCTAAGAAATTATACCAAGCAGAATTTACCCTGTAACTGTCTGCTGGGATGAACGATTCATCTTCTCTTTCAACATGGACAGAGGCAGACAGTTTTGCAAACTTCCAGTAATTATGGGATCCTTTCACTGTGCTTCCTTAGGTCAGGGAATTTGTTGTATCTACAAGTCAAAACTTTAGAAGTAACATATGCAATATTTCGTATATACACAGGTATAGTCTATATACGCACATGTACACAGACACTTATATACTATATATACCACAAACATATTTTGAAAAAGATCTATGAAGTTGGATATCAGGCCTTAATCCAGCCCAAACAATTGGGGCATATGAGAAAACCTTTGTGGATGGGGAGATCATCCTCCAGGAATGTTCCTTCAGCTAGCTTGCTGACCGCAACTAGGAAAGGGGCAACGGATTAGGAGAGGATCCAACTCCATTAGATGCTTCTTATGCTCTTTCACCCATGCAGGTTTTTGTGGGGAGAGGCAGGGGCAGTTTGCTGGGGGCAGGTTGTTTGGGGTATAACACAAGGTACAAGCACTGTCATGTCCTAAGTAGTAGATGAAGGCGATTTAACCAGAAAACAAGCAAACTACTACATTTACTATACATACCCCACTGTTAGAGGCTCTGTTAAAACGAGCTCTCCAGCATTGAGATTTGATCAGTCAATAGGTGAGATAGATTTCAGATGAGTATCATACCCTTCTGAGACTTAAACTGCATTGGAAGACAGCTGCAGTCAACTATTGCTAATAAATATCTTACTGTAAAATAAAATATTATACACAGTTTTTTGTGTAAACATAGTATTTTCTTACAAGTACCCAAAATAAAAGTCAGATTTTGCTCTACCATAGCATCTAGTAGTGGATTTAGGAGTCCTGTCATTCTGCATGCCTATTGCATCACAACAGAGGAGAGTATAGTACAGTATATATAGCATACAGTATTCGAGGGGAAATTATATCTTAGAGTTTCACTACATTACTAGCGCAACACACTATAAGCATGCCAGAAAAACTAGCTCGGGCTGCTTCAGAGTGTACCAGCAGTGCTATTGAACGGGCAGGGAGGAACAGCTCTGCAGGCACTTTAGGCACTCAGGCCCCCTCCTTGGTCACCAGTGGGCAGTTCCGCACCAGACGCTCCCTGTCCTCGCTAGCTGCAGGGCAAGGGCCACAGACCGGCCAGCCGCCCTCCCCTGAAAGCAGACTCAGCTTTTATATGTTTTTTTAAAGATGTGAAAGCTCTCTGCCCACTGTTCCTTCTGCATACACCCAGCACCAGACTCTCCTCAGTCCAAACACTAACAACATCCACTGCATTTCCATAAATCTCCCACAAAAGTTTTTATTTCTGAGAACAGCAGCTGAGCCACTGCAGAAGTCAGACACCACGCAAGGCCACTGAAATGCAGCTTCTGCTAGTGTACATCCCCAGAAACCCAAAGACACTTCTTGCAATTATCATTAAAACAAGCATAGCAGCATAACTAGCTCGTTCTTTATATCCCATGCCATTTAAACCTAGGGCTATTAGTAAAGGCCAAATCACTAGATCAGATAAATTACAGAAGACACAGTGCTTTTAACATTTATGCACCTGCTGAACTTCAACAACAAGTCAAGTCTTGCTTATGCATGTATAAAGATTTAAGAGATGAGGATGACTAACATCAGAATACAGGAAAGAAAGAGGAACGGCGCTGTTTTGCCTGTGACAACTTTAACAACCATCGCAGGACAGCTCGCTCTGAAAAGAAGCCACAGAAATGCAAACCACCTGGTTTGGCTGGATGCCTGCTTTGCAGGGCACTTGACCCCAGGACTTCCTGAGCTCCCTGTTACACTGGATCTCCAGCAACAGCCTAATGAGTAACAACCAGACAGCACTGACATGCGGCAGCGGGGTTACAAACAACTTCCTCCACTGAGACATCTCCTGCTATAATTATGATCGAGGAGAGCAGCACGGACAGGGAGAGCCTGCTCGTGCTGCAGGACAAGGCATGCCAGCTCCTCGTTCAGAATCAGCTACTCTGTGTGCATCCACTAGCTGCACAGGATCAATCCTGCTCCTCTAACTTTTCCCTCAAGTAACCCTAAAAGTCTCTTTTGTGCAAAGTTAAGCAAAAGAAAAGAAAATTTATTAGGAAGTGGAGCAAACCAAGATCATCTCTTTGAGACTTGTGGTTTACTTACAGGCTTCTTGCTCATCCTTCAAAACAGAAACTAGCAGAGCATTCAACCATAACAGCCAGGCAGCTTAACAGTAACACCAAACAAGCAAAACAAAACCAAACAAACAGCTTTGATGCCTGCAGCAGACCCTGGCTATGCTTTTGGTCAGCAGCCTCCACCTTTCCCCATCATGACTCAAAATCTCCCTTCTGTGTCATCGCATCTAACTGCTCATGCCAAACTGTGCTCAGGGCAGCACCCAGCTCCCAAACTGAAAATTACCTGCTTACACCAGTTGTGCTTTTCTTTGGGCCAAAAAAGACCAGAGATGTACAGGAACGCATGCATGAAGTACCATAGAAAATAGGTGGCAAGAATAACAACAGATTTTCCTCACAACCCACCGCACAGGCACAAAACAAAAAAGGAAGAGTAGGGTGGTGCTAGGACCACAGTCACCAACCCCAACAACCACCCAGGTACAGGAGGGCCAGCCTTTGGAGGAGCCAGCTGGAGCCCCTATCCCCAGGTAAGAGCAATCTGTAGACATGCAAACTCCCATACAAAATTAAAATAAATTTGCAGCTACAATTTAGCCTAAATTTCTCTTTTAGAAAGCTACTGGAAGTTGATTGGGGATTTTCTGGTTTTGTTTTTGTGTTGGTTTTTTTTTTAATCTCTGTTCCTCATGGAAACAAACGCACAAGCACACTTCAGTATCAACAATAATTGGGCAGTATCATTGTTATTTAATGAGTCCTAATAAATCCGGGTAAGAGACTTACAAAGATGATATCTCTATCCCTTCTGCAGAGTTCACCAGGTAATTCATAGTCACAGTCAATAATTTGCACTATTCCCCATGCTAAAGAGAGAACAGTATTTTGCCAAATTTATTTGGGGGAAAGGAGGCAGAAGCAGCTTTAATTATATAAATTAAGTTAGACCGAAGCCTGGAACAGATTGACCTCCCAGACCTTCAATTATATAACTAACCCTGCCAAGTTTAGAACTGGATCTCTTCCAGTTTTTCTTGTGAAACTTGTGATTTTCTCCCATGTTATTACAATTCCTTTAATATAGTGATATAATCAGAGCTCTGTGTTTTTGCACAAATAGTGTATTTTGTGCAAGCAAGTTCTTGAAATATAATTGAAGCTCTAAGGGTGGGTGCAGCCAATTTGTTTTGATAATGTTTCCTGTTTATAATAAACCTAAATTTTACTGCACAAGGGAATGAGATCATCACTAAGGCATGGAAGGGGGGAAGTAGGATGTTTATAGCATCCGATTCATTTTACCTGAACTTACAGACTTCATCACTTCGCAAACCTTGAATAATCCAACTGAACTGAAGGTACATACAGAAAATACAGACTCAACGAGCAGAACAGAATGGCTGAACTGTATCCGCACAGAGTAAAGTCATCACCCATTTTCCAAACCCCGTATCGTAAGCGTCCTCTGAACATGCTACAGAACAAGGGAAAAAGAGAAAGTTGAGAAGTTTCAGGAGAGAAAATGCACAGTCTGAACACATCTGAAACTTGTTATGGGCTGAAGATGTAGCTTCTAGAATTTATCTCGGCAGAAAACAACTGTAGTATTTGAAAACTGTGCTATACCATTGCAATTCTGTAACTGCCTGAAACATAGACCGATTTCCACCCTCCATCCAGAAGACGGAGGTCAGCTTCTACCTGGCAAGATGAGTCTCATAATCAGAGATCACTTGGATCAAAGGCGGGATCTCACAATACTTAAAAACAGGGAAGAGAGAAGGACACAACAAAAAAGCTTAGCACTCAAACCTGGGGCTTCAGGTTTCTCTAAGTCAGTTTCTCTGACTTAGGAAGCATTTTCCAGATAAAAAGTCTCAACTCACATAGCTTAGTCTGAGACTCCTATCTGCCTGATGGAAGAGGAGACAGTAGGAGACAGTAAAAGTGGTTTTCAATTCAACTGGAATAATAATGAGGGGGGGAAAAAAGGCAGAGTCTCAGTCACTTTTACCAACTGCATGTCAAATCCAGGCCACTGCTGCTACTGTCAGACATTAGCCCACAATGTATTATTCAGTTCTTTCATTATTAATGAGGCACAGCAAAAGAAATCATGGCAGCACTAAGTCTACATCTAACACATATTTAGTACGAGATACAGAAAGTGCCTCTCAGTGCGAGCTTGCTGGAGCGGTGACCAGCATTTTAACACAAATACTGCTACACTGCCTTATCTTTGGGGCACTGATTGCTGCCCACACGGTTTGTTTGCCCTTGTATGGAAAATTTGCAAAACCTACCCATGTAAGCTAAGTTGTGAGAAAGCACAGAAGCCAGCCCTGCACCACGAACACTGATCCTTTTTGCCTTCTAAACTCTGAGAGTTTACTTTGAAATAATGGTGTATTTGAGAGTAAGCTTCTGGTAGCTCTTTTCATCATGTGTAGTTATTTCAGTGTTCAGTCTGTTCCACCAGAGTTCTTCAGACTGCTGGCAGGAACATCCCACTGACTGGAAATATCAGATGTTTCTTCTCAAGAGAAGGCGGGGAGAATTGGTGGCAGCGCATAGGGAAGCAGAGCCACGACCCACTCCTGATCAGCAGTTTAGTGATGAACACGTTCCACCAAGTCAGTGTTAGACTTTCCATTGAGTTTTGCCAGGATGTAAAGAAAGCAGCAAAACCTTTCCATTGCGATGGTTTAGGGAAGAAACGGAGAGGTTATACCTACAGGCACAGAAACAACAAGAACTAGTGAGACAAAACAGAATCAATCAACAATCAATCAATCAACAGAATTGATTTAAGACATTGTAACATTGTCTTCCAACTCAGAAATACAACACAACCTTCAAAAGAAGGCAAGCTTAAGCTTCTATACATACTTTGGTATGTGACAACTTGCTCACACTATTGTTCTCTGTAGAAAACTTCCAGCCTCTCTGTTCTGTCTTTTGTTGTACTACTCCTGGCGTTACTCCAGTTGCATTTTGACATACAGTTTAGTGTCACATTAAACGCTGCATTTTGAAAACAGCTTCAAAAGCTTTCCATTCCCAGCACACAGAAACACAACACAACATTACACTTCTGTGCCTCACAAACTGCACCTGTTTGGAAAAAGTTTACTCCCAGCTTAATAATATTTCATGGAGGTGCACATGCTACTCGCAATACTCCTCATTCTTGAAGGTTCCATGAGCTGCTACATCAGGTATTTGTGTTTATGCACTATATTTCAATTTGTACAGAGTACTACTAAAAGTAAAATTATTATTGGTCAGTATATACGCAAACCCACTCCAGTTCTTTTAAAACTACCTTGCTGACACAGTCTAAACACATACCTTTTCGTTTATGTAACGTGGAAGTAAGTAGACATGAATTTTCACAGTTCTGCTAAATCCTGGGCTTCTCTTTCTTCAGTACAGGGTATCAGCATCACACAGCAAATGCACCACACACGTACACATGCGAATATCATGAGAAATAAACATGCAGTTTAATGTATTTTAGAGACTTAGTTATTGATTTTCTTTTTAAAAGCAACCTGCTTTTATTTTAAAAGGCAATTATGTATTCATTAAGTGCGCACAAGAGGTGGGTCCTCTGCTTAAAGAAACAAAACAGCTGCATTTTTCTAAAGGCTTCAAGAGTTTTCAGCAGAACTGCAAGCAATGAGCTGCAGAGGATGGGCCTGAACCACCACTGACGCAAACACCAATAGCTTTGGGGTGTTCCAAAATCTCCCTTAATCTCATCTCTGCCATGCTGCACTGTAAAAGTTCATCCACAGAGCCTTCCCTTTTATCTACTGACTCCAGGACTCCTTTTAATTTCTCAATGCATGGTAATTTCCAGGCTGAACCTCAGTTCTCAGCTGTACTCCTATACAGTTGCTTTATTTCTGCTGCAATCACAAAAAGAGAACCTGTGACTTGCAAAGCAGAATAACATCAGAGAAAGTTTCAAGAATCAGACCCTTCTTTTCTTGCATTTCCACTCCCGTCTTCATCTGGCATTGCCTTCATCGCGGTTTGTCTATACAAGAACCTAGAAGCCCCAAGTCAGCTACCCAAACCACAAAGACACCAGCACAAACAGCCAAGCCTATACAAAAAGGGAGCCGTCAGGCCAAGAGATAGATGTTGTGATTCAGTTCATTTCCCCACACTGTAGTCTTACTCCCTCTTGATCTACCTAGACTGAATTAGTCAGTACCTGTCCATCCAGAAAAACAGACAGCTGTCACTTCATCCAGTGAATTTATTTGTATATCTAGGCAGCTAGGCCAGAACATCACGCAGCATGTCAAGTTAACATATAACTAAGGTCATTTACAGCTGAACAAAGGCAAGCAAAAACCTCCAGCAAATTGCATTACCAAAGTTTGTCACAGAAAATTAGGTAATGCTAATACACCAGGAATAGTCACACGGATCTGATTTCACGGGCCACTGATCCTTGGATGCTAGAAACGATGGTGGAAAAAACTATGCGTATAAAATTGTCTGTCACAATGCAGAATACTGTGATTACAGAATGTTGGTGCTGTTAACTGCAGCAAATTGATATATATTTTACATGTAATCAAAGACAGCAGAGATTCATTTAAACCTGCAGTTAATATCATGAACAAGACACCTTAAAATTTTATTTTTACTAATTAAAAATCCAGTAAAAGAGACTGTAGTGTTTAAAATAAGATGGTTAACAAATAACTACTTGGCAGCTGCATCATGTTCTCCCCCTTCTTATAATGTTAAGACATAAATAAATTCATCCTCAAATAACTGGAGGAGGTTCTTGAAGTTACAAGCCTGGTTGGGAGGAAAAAAAATTCTCAATTGAGTCATTAACAACAAATTAAACTCAAACTTCTCATCATATGGAGAAAGGGACAACTCTCAGCTTTCAACCAGGTGTACAGAGGGAAAGGACAGTATATGTTAGTTCTAGTCCTGTCTTCTTTAACCTCAGGAATGACTGGCATTTCTTCGTGACGACTGTCAGATACACCAGTATCAGAATAAAGTTATTCACAGGGATCTTTAAAGGGTCATGAATGATTATACACACGGTTGGGTGCAAAAAGACAACTGTGTAACAGACGAAAACACCATTAAAGAGGTTAGGACAGGAAGTGAGTAATGGTATTATCAAGAAAATTCAAAGTAATTATTCAGAAACAGCACCACCATCCCCACAGAAGATTAGACTACAAAGTATATTGCACACACACAACGTTTACCAAAATAACATCCATTCCTAGTGTCCTCCCAAGTGCCCATCGCTCACTGCATCGAGTCTCCAAGAGAATGCTGAATGCAGCAAAGCTCATCACTTGAAAGCAGAGATGTCAGGCAGAATTCCTGAGCCCATGCCATCTGATACACTCCCTTCATTTTCCATTCCATTCAGGACCATCCCAAAAAACACTCCAGTTGCAGGCTGCTTCAGCAGCCACAAGACAGACAGAATCAACCACAAGCGAAAGATCGTGTTCAGACTTGATTTTCTCCTTCTGGCAAGCGCAAAAGCTGGTGTGATGGCCCAGCAGGAGCCATTTGGCACAGAGATGGAGGACACCTCAACCGTAGCCGTGGCACCACAGTGGAAATATCTAGTGCACAGGCAGCAAAATGCCAGTGGCTTGGGAAGGAGAGACACCCGGTCGGTACCTAAGCATGGGGAAACATGTAAAGACAGTACCTGCAAGTGTCGCGCCAAAACCTGCCTCTGGCCGAGAGCCACACAGCAGGTGCCAGACACTTCCGAGAGGAGGAGAGATCTCCTGAGGTCCCATGGCATGGTGGCCACCACAGTGGGGGCCACAAGTGAGGCTGGTGACCAGACTGAGCCAGCGCTGTAGCTGGGACAGGGGCTCGGGGTACTCAGCCACCCCACATCTGGCACCATGTGCCCACTTACGGGTGGAGGCCAAGCACGACAGCTGCAACCAAAGTATCTGAGAAGTGCACACCACAAGGAGCCAGCTGAAAAACAGACCAACATTTTGTGCGCCACTACAGCACTATTTTCTACCCAACTCATTTCTGTGTGTTTTCAGCATTACCAACCGAGCAAAAGCTTTACTGATGCCTATCTCAAAAGGCACCCTGGTCTTTTCAGGAGGTGGAATCTAAAAGCCCACCTGTTGTCAAACCTCCATCTACCCCTCCAAGATGCCTCGCACAGCCAGCAGCCAGCATCAGGGTGCTTCCTCCAGATGCTTTGTTAACATAAGCAAATTATGAAGGGTAAGGTAAAAGCAAGATCTGTCCGCACTGTCACCATGCAGGCTCAAGGGCTGCACAGTCAGTTTCAATGCTCAATTTCAATAATTCCAACATCGCCTAAACTAAGGACAAAAGCTAGAAATTAGGGATGATCTGCCAAAATTCTATTACCTTAGCCCCAACTACTCTCCTGGATTAATACTTCAGTACAAAAGCTTCAGCAGGTGCTCCAGAAAGACTGCAACTTCAGCGCGAGGAGCTCATGCCAACGGACAGGGAAGAAACGCAAACAAGACTGCCTCTCGAGCACTCCCAGCACCGGGAGCCAACTTCCAGGGAGGGATTTGCTGGTCCCACTCAAGGTAATGGCAACATGCCCATAAATTTTGGTGGAGCTAAGCTTTTATGTCTGCACATCTAAAAGGCAGTTCCTGAACAGCAATAATATTTACCATTATCATTACAGACTGCTAGTGTAAACCCCAAAAGCGGTGCTGGGGGGGAAAAAATGCCAGAAGGTTTCGCTAGGGTACTTTATGAGAGGTTAATTGTAAAAAGTAAGTGACATTCAAAGAAATTGGTTAACAATCAGAGAAGAGAGATTTCTATTTACACCACAAGCAAACAACTATATTTTATGTTAGTGCTACGGGGCTGCTGTCTCTGCCAGCAGAAGATAAATGCATTTATTCTGCTAGCCTGAACCTGCCCATACCGTATAAACACATTGCAGAGTAACAACGCATATGCAGGGAGTTTATACCAGGCCGGCAAAACAGATGGCCCCACAAGCCGGAGACAACCCTCCAAACGACTCCTTTGTCCTGCCATATCATCTTCACCTTCAAAGGTGAAGCAGGAATGCATGCCTTTCAGAAGGACCAATATTCCCCACACTTCGCTCCTGCAAATAAAGGAGCCTCTGCATCCCCTGTTAGTGTGCCAGGCTGGCTGGTCTCAGAAAGTCCAGGCCAGTGGCAGAATGGCACACATTAAGGCACAAATTATTCAGTGGAGTAATTTAGACCCAGGTTGCAGCGCTGCTGCTCAGGTGGGCACAGCCTGGGGAGAGGCGCTGGCAGCAATGGGCCCTGCTCTGCAAGCTGTGTCTTGGCGTGTTGACTTTGCTGGGTGCCAGGTTCACGATCAAGCTTGCGTTTTATGTACAAGTGCCCAAAGGTTGCAAGATATACTGTGCAAACTAAAATACTGTCACCCTTTTCACACAGTCTTCAGGGGGGAAATAACTGTGATTTAAAGGAGAGGGAAGACATGCATCAGAAACAAATCAGACAGGACCAATAAAGGTGAAATTACGTGGCTGTAAGGCATCTTGCTAAAGTAGCCTAAGTACAGAGGAGAGAAATCGGTGGGTTACTGGGTGTAATGCTATGATGTGCTGCCACATCCTCACTCTGTTGAGCCTTCAAAAAGAAGTGACTAGAGACTGGTTTTCTGGGTGGGTTTCTTTTTTTCTGGTTTGGTTTGGGTTTTTTTAAGGAAGACTTTGTAAGGCTAGGTGACAGCGCACTTTTCTTATTTTGGTATAACAAACTTTACTTCACTTCCTTGGCTATGTTGGAGCGTCACTCAGTTTTGGGAGCTCCTTCAGCAGCCAGTGCTTGGGCCAGCACAGGGAACTGATGGCCACTGCCCTGGCTCCTACGGACCGGGGGCCCTGGCTGGTTTCAGAGAATCCAGGTCTTTTATGCACTGCTCACAGAAAATCCTGCCATGACATAATAAAACCTATCATTATTTTAGTCCTAATTTTTAATTACAGTATTCAGGGATTTAATTTTTAATTTAAGTCTGTATATCGAACACATTCCTGAACATTTAGACACAGGATATGGTTTTATTGATGTTTTAAGCATGAAGCTACATGAAGCCACACATCAGAAGAAATTATGTTTAATAAAAAAATCAACATTTTTAGAAACCCAACTGCACCTACAAAAGTAGGTGCCTTCTAATGCCATGACAGAGTGCTTCACACACATATTTTAGTGCCAGACAGAAATACAACAAAATACGAAGGATGGTATTTTATGGCCCTGTGATAGAGAATGACTTCCAAAGAGGAATTTTTGACTGAAATGGCTTCAGCTAGGAAACATGGAAAACTATCTGGAAGGTTCAATGTTGACACAATACTTTGGCATAAAATCATTACTGGTGCATGTATGCACAGTCACGCAAAGCATCCTTCAGTTAACAAGAAATGCTGGGGTTTGCCTCACCAGGCCTCCCACGTGGGTGCTAGTTTTGAGGACACGCATCGAGCTTATCCCCGTGGCCACAGCAGCTTGCCCACAGGCCACCTGCAAAGGCCTCCTCTCTTTACAGAAACCCTGCAAGGCAGCAATGTTGCCGAAAGCACAAGTCAAGCAAAACCACAACTGGCAGAACACACAACATAAAACAATATCAGAAGACAATAATAAAGCAGGAGAAAAATTCAAAGAGAGTGAACAGATGAAAGTAATTACAAGACCATATCAGAGACAGACTTTGGGTGGCTTATGAGGAAGCAAAACAAAGTTCAGGAAGGGAAAAGCAGAGACAGCCAAAGGGTTTCAGCTATTCTGATAACAAGGAGAGAAACGTCACAGGGGATCAGCACACTGGATTTAATAACCATTCAGAGCCAGAATGAGGTGGGAAAGAAGGTGTGAAGTTTTTTATGAAAGACACAGGCTTTGGCAATAGAAAGACAATAGCTCCGTGTGGTGTATGCTGACTTTCACAAGCTCTGGAGGAGTACAGGAAAAGAGGCAGAAACAGCATCATTCTTTTTTGAACACCAGTTCACCTAAGGTATCCCGTATCAGAACTACAAACGCAGGGGTCACCGACTGTGACATAAGCTTGTGGTGGGGCCAGCACCTCTCCGAATATTAGGGAAGTGGGGTTGGTTGTGCGCAGACCTACACCTTTACAAAACCAGATGGGACGTTCCTTCTACGTTCATGGGGAGGAAGAAGACAAACGGTGAAGCCTCCATGTTGGGGCACTTAAAAGACAATTCTGAATGTCTGCAAAAGGAAATTTGATAAGTATGATGTCCGTATTGCTCCTTCCCAGTGGAAACACAGCAGCGCATCATTCCTGTTTTCCACTCTGGTCCCCGCCAGGGTTCCCTCTGTTTGGAACAAGCACCCACAGTGGTTTCATTAGGAACTGACTGAAGTGGGAAAGAGACCAACAAGCTCAAACGCTTTTTAGAATGCATTAAATATAGCTGTGAGATCCAGCCAACCTGCTACGGTAAAAGTAACGTTTACAATGTGGCTTGAGAGCACGGACTTCAAAGAAAGGAGTTGTCTGTGGCTGATGCCAGTTCTATCTTATCACAAAGGCGTCACAAGTCATAAAACAACCTGTCCCAGGTATTTAAGGTATGCGGAAATCATGTTCCCTACAGTTACTCTCCTCAACTCACTAGTCTGTTTGTTTTTAAGATTTAATTTAATTCATTTCACCTTGAAGGCCTCTCAAGCAATTACAGTGTATGTTCTGCAATCGTGAGAAACAGTTAAATATACTCTCAGATCTACTGTGTATAGATAACTGCTCTTAACTCTCTTAAATCACTATTCCTTTCAGCTGGAATTTATTATAAATGTGAAAAGAAGCCAAATATACCAAACCTTTGAAATTCATACAAGCAGCAGAAATTCTGGTTTGTCCAGATGCAGCCAGAAGAATAGGATATTCAAAATTCTGAATATTTAACAAATATTATAAGAAGTTAACTTCTGCATCTGGCAAACCATTAGGCAAAAAAGCCTTTTTCAAGCAAGAGTTCTGATACTACCAGACCCATGCCACCCTCCTAACATTAACATTTCCATTCAGTCATCCTTCAGCTCTACCAACGCAACCAAAATGCCCTGAACAGACAACTCTTCCAGACCTATTAAAAAGAAAATTTCTGATCAGAAAACACCACTTTATCTCCCTCCGTTCCATTTGTTCTTCTGTCTTGTAACATGCTGGAAATATCCATACTGGCGTGCAAGAAAGCAGCTATAGTGCACCATTTAAGGATTAAAAATGCTTTGGAATAGAAGAGTCAGTATCTACAAGCCATTGCTATCTCATAATGCTGGGTAGATTCAGACACTGTTAAATTCCTTACATATTTAAATGGATACTTTAGAGTATATTTATTTTCCCTCAGTTTTACAGTTTTCATTAAATTAGACAATGGCATGTTTTTCCCCCTTCACATGCCGAAACTGGAATTGCTTGCCTTGGCAATCAAATCCTCTCATTTTCGTTCATGCCAAAAGCATCTTTCTTCCTGTATCACTGACCACGTTTGCTGCAGCTACGACAAGGGCTTGATCAGAAAGTTGTATCACTGGCAGAAAGCAAAGAGCACCCTTTTGAAGGTCTCTAAAGAAGACAGTCACAGAAAACAAGTGGTAAGGAGACAGCAGATCCTTTTATCGGCTTCCCAATTTAGAAACAACCGAAAATTGCCCCATCTCATCACAGCCGTATGAGGAACGAGCCTAGCACTTCGCGTCCCTTATGATTCCCCTTGTGGCCAGAGCGGTTAGCAAAAGTCCGGGGCCTTTTTGGGGTTGTTTCTGCTGGTGCTGTGAACGCAAGTTTCAAAAAGAGTGCACAAAGTCCCATTTCCCTGAGCAGAGCAGAAAAACCAACAGACGACACGTCACTTCCCAGAAATCTTGCCCTCTGCCATCCCAGAGGCTTCTGGGAACAAGACTTTTATGACTTTTCAACATCACAACCCCCCTCCTTCTCTTATACTCTGAAAAAGGGTGGACGTCACTAAATGCAGGAAAGTTCAAACGCTGCTGAAATTTGGGGGACCAGGATGCAGCCCACCACACTTCCAGCTTTTAGAAACGTGAACCAACTATAACAAATAGTCCTGTACTTTCAAAATCTGAAATAATACCAGTATCTTTGCAAGAGAAAAGTAAAGATATGGGCCCTTCCTTAGGATGAACATTTGTTTCCATGCTTTTTTAAATTTTCTTTGTTTAATTACCTTAACATCCTCTAGATACCTATAAATCTGCTGTGCAACAATTTGCTTTGTATATTTCACAAAGTTGGCATTACATTGACTAATTCCCTGACTCCTCATTTCCCCCCTTTTAAAAAAGACAAAACATTTGCCTGTCTCCAGTCTTGTATTTTGCCCATCCTTCCTATACTCAAAAATAATCTGTATAGAATTCACATTGCTATGGCTATTTAACATTTTAAATTTTCAGTCTTTTCTCATTGCATCTGTTATTTGCATACCTTCCACATCATATAACATATCTTGTCTTCGGCTTATACCTAACATATTTACAAAATCATTTCCATTTTGTTTAAAGAGAAAAAATATGGTCTATTTCTAAGGCCAAAAAGAATGGAAAAAAGTATCTTCAGAAATTTACAAAATTATGAGCTACAAATGACATACAATACCTAAAACTATTTTAGAACTAATGACGCTTGCTTGTACTGCCACCAGCTCCAGTCTTTTGGTGATGGTAGGAGAAAATGATCCTAGTTCTTCTGGAGCTACAAATGAAGGGGATGATGAAACTTCAGTGGAGATCCAAGGGATTTCTACCAGCACACCCAAGGGAAGGACTGCTGCAAAGGAAGCTTTAACCACTACCTTTCATCTGATTCCACAGCACTGCAGATACTGTGGCAGTGTCAAGAAAGGAAAAGAGAAACTGTGCTGAAAACATAAAAGGGGGGGAAATGGAAGAGTAAAGTCCAACATTTAAAAATCCTCTGTGACACAGGCTGGGGACAGGGGAAAGCACAGACCATCTTCTGTCAGGCTCTGAAAACACAAGACGTGAGGAAGGACAAATTGTGCTGACATATGGGCAAGAGAGAAAGGGCTCCTTGAAAGAAGGAATAATAAACACGGCTCTAAATAAAACCATGGTTGAAGCAACTCAGAAATCCAAAAAAATATGTTAAGGGTCTATGCATGCACTATGTAGTGCATGTGTTTAAACATATGTGTGCTGGACCATCGGCCATAGTACTAAAACGGAATAGTTGTCATTAACATTAGCTTAATACGGTATTGTCCATTCGTTGGATTTAATCCCCTGCAGCTTGCCACAAACTAGGCACAAGTCTGAATTTGAGAAAACATTACGTAGCTAATCAAAGCATCACTTCTGAACGCACTGTCTGGGCAGCAGCTGGAGTACAGAATGAGCTGCCAGAGTTGGTAGGAGTCACGCCAGACGGCTAAAGAGGTTGCTGGGTGGGAGAGCGGAAAAGTAGGAACACCAGACCATAATCACTAGCTACTCTTTGGGGTTAATAAGAAGAGGTGTGAGTTGACTGCTGTTTCCCAAATTGGGCAGGGAAAAAAACCCAACAGTTTTTTTTCCATCATTTAAGAATTATTGCCTCCCTTTGTATCAAATACAGAAGCTGCATGGTTGCAGCAGAAAAATCTCATTTGCAGAAGAGAGATTAGCTGGATCATCACTTTCCTCTGCCTCAAGATCTAAAATGAAAGCCTCTTCCTCTCTCCCCTCCCCAGTCCCAGGCCGCCATAATTAGTTCATCATTATAAACTGTTAAGAGCATTCCATTACACTTTATAAATGAGGGTGAATACGGGGAAACCATTTGTCTTGGTATACGGAGGCAGCAAGTAAAACAGCTCCTTTGCTACTCAAAGCAAGAGATCATTACATAAAAACGTAAAGAGCAGTTAAAATCTTCGAAGTCTCCTAGCCCTAAAAATGTTATACCAATAAAGTAGGCATTAACAGGCAGTACATTTTCAGCCACAGCAAGGCAGAAAGAAGAGTAAGATCAGACTACACATTTTTTGCTCACATATTTCTGGCTGGTTTCAAACTATTAAAAAAAAAAAAAAAAAGAAGAAAAAACCCTGAAAAAACTCCCTAAATGAGAGTTGATGAGTATAACTTCTATTATCACATTGATTCCTAATTTCCTGGGCAGTCCTACAGGACTAACCTGACCAAAATAATGATTTTGGTGCAGAAGCCCTTTATATTTCCAATACTACCAGCACTCCTCTGAGGGCTTGCTTCCACCTTCTCCGTGAAGGTGACAGAAAGCTTAAGTGACACAGTGACACAGCTAAGGTCTGCTGGAGTGTCAGTGCCGCAGAAGGAAATGACCTGTGGGACCAGTGCGCAGAGCCCACTCACCCAGAGGAAACGTTGCTGCCTCTTCAGCTTCAGTTTTGAGGGAAAATTCTGTGGGAACGAGCCAGTTATCAGACAAATCAAACATTTTCAGCCTTTAGCACTACAGAGATCCACATAGCT
Organism: Psophia crepitans; assembly: GCA_013399095.1. NCBI lineage: Eukaryota > Metazoa > Chordata > Aves > Gruiformes > Psophiidae > Psophia > Psophia crepitans. Next base: position 443,019 of record VWZZ01003432.1, on the reverse strand, counting down.
CTGCGCAGAGCTTCCTGTGTAAGCAGCACAGTTAATTAACTCTGTGTTGATTAATGGCACTCTCTCATATCAAGAATTTATTGAGTCTGTTATTATATACAAGGTCATAATTGCCAAACAGCCAGAGCTAAATACCATTTCTTGCAGTCTACTCCTTAGGCATCATAATGTAAAATTAATTGGTACTTGTTTGTTAATTAATATGAAATATTTTAAGTCATGCACCATAAAACTTACCACTGGTGTGCTCTTTCCTAAACAGCCACGAATGAACAGAGCTATTTCAATACCTTGGGAAGAACCTCCTCTTTTGAATTGGGGTGGGATGGAGGGGGGGCTTTGTTCTTTGTAGTGGGATTTTTTTGTGCTCAGGCATTTACCAAAAGAGCTATTCTTGAATAATTAGTCAGCAGTTATTCCATTTCCATGGTGCATTGAGACAGACTAGCAAAAGATGTTCTTATGCAAGAATACGAGTGCCCACACCAAAATATCTATTCAGAATAATTATTTTGAAGTAGCTGTTTCAGTAAATTTCTAAGCACAACTCAGATCAGCTCACAGCAAAAGATCTAACTTCGCCTCAGGGTAGCGAGAAAGATCAAAAAGACACTTGAATCCCTTTGTCCCTTCTGGGACTTTTAAATCCAGGGTTAGCCTCTGTTTAGCTAAAGGGCTGGCAGCATAACAAAGCAGATCCCCACTGTGAAAGAAAGAAGCCCACAGGTTGGATCCCCAATCCTAAGGATGGGAAGCAAATGCTTTGCACAGCCGTGCCCCCTTCCCAGCAGCAAGGACCTGGGCAGTCACTGCCCATAAAGCTACGCCGGCTTTAACCAACCTGCGGCAGTCCCTGCCAACTGGAGGCAAGTCAGAGCACTGGGCTGCCTGGTGGTACAGCCAGAAAGCAGAGACAGTGTCCCAAGCCCGGCTCTGCCACGCAGGCAGGGAGAGCGTCGGGTCCCGGGAGTCTGCCGGGGAACAGACCCTTGCTCCTGTGGCCTCACCTGTGCCCCCAAACAAGTAAAGCCCCTCCTATTTATATTTCTGCAGGCGGTTTAATTAGCCTCTAAGGGCTTGTTGGTGATGCAAACCTCTTCTTCAACCACATTCGTTTTCAAAAAAAGGGGCACGGGCAGCACAGACTAGGTCTGACTGGTTTTTAAACTCATTTAAAGCAGACCTGGGCAGAGAGATGGCTTTTACCTTGGTTCCACCTGTCATGCTACAAACACCAGGGATCAGCACAACCCTACAGGGGACACAACGCACCTGAACTTACGTGGTAAAGCACAAGTAACCAAGCTCTCCTCTGGCTGAGGAGAAATAGAAAACTATTTATCCCTCAGTAGAAAGAATCACCTTCTGAGTGAAATATCTACTGTGGCTTAAAATTATTACTGTGTGTGTTCAAGGTTCAATCAACATATTAGCTGAACACTTTGTTAAAAATAGGCAAAAATCTGGACTGTCTTCTCTCCAAGCCTACTGCTTGAAAACAAAAAAAAAAACAAAACAAACAAAAACCACCAACAGAAGCAGTGTCAGGAACGAAACACTCACTCTTTCCCAAATGCAACATTATTCCTGGGATTGCATCCACATTGCTGTAACACAGTTATTTACACAGTGCTTATTTTTGATGCTCTGATAGCCCAGCAAGCAGCAGTGCAATTCAATCCAGCAGACTCTGAACAGTTCAATAATCTCAGAAGGCCAGATATTACATGAAGGAATTTTGTTACTTCTATGGGTCAAAGCCTTCCCTTTGCTGGGTACTGGACAGGCAGCTGTAAACAGCACTAGGTGAAATACAGCTCCATGCTGGAGCTTTATGGAGGCGGAATATAAAGAAGCAAAGCAAAGCTTAAGGCTTGTCTACCTCCTTTTAATTTCTGTCCCTACAACAGAGTCAACTGAAGACAGACAACTGTCTGAAACTGTGTAGGTCTTTAAAGACCTCTTTTAAAGGGCTGGAGACCACGTGTCTGCACAGTCATCTGTAAGGAGTCAGACAAGAGGTTTCAGACTGTTGTCTGGAGTTGGCTTCAGCCAGCCCTGCAGGAACAAGAAGTGCAGAAGATCACATGCCTGTCTGTGATTTGCCATCATTTCTGTCTCCTTTTCCAAGCAGCTCTCTGGTAAATCACATACCTGCCTTGGAGGGCATGAAGCAGTCATAAAAATCCATTAGAGAGATGCAAATTCTATCCAGGAACAGAACCAGATCCTAAATGTGATCCCTGCATCCCATGTGGGTGCTCCTGGGCTGTGCAATCTTCCCACCGACAGTGGGCACATTCTCAAGATACTCAGGTCCAGCCATGGTAGTTCAGCTCCAGGAGCTGACCTGGAGATACAGACTACACATCTGTGTGAGCTAGTCTTACCCTTCTCTGCGGAGGAGGAAAAATCTGTTCGGCTCCATTTGCTCCCATTTGCAGAGAAGAACTAACACTCCTCTGGGTAGCCAGGGTGATACACAAATTCACCGGTCTTCGTGAAAATGCTTCTAAAAGGAGAACCTTCTTCTAATTAGAAACCAGATGACATGTCTATAAATATTTGCATGTAATAAACAAAACTCAGAAGACTGCTCAGTTTCAGCCTGACATGAAATGGACCTTATGTGAACATACCCAAAGGGTACCATCTGAGGCACTGACAGTAAGTTTTCATATTTGAGAGGCTATCTCCATTTCTCTGAACTCACCCAGCTTCATGTGTGCACTTTGTGGGCAAGTCACAGAGTCCTGGATTATTAGGACATTTAGTCTAAACAAGCGGCATTGATACACAACAGGCTGATCTCACTTTTACCGTTTGCGCTGCCAGAATACAACAACATAGGCTGCTAAGCCTGTGACACAGGATTAGTGACCAAAGACAGCCACCCACTGCAATCAGCCAGAACAAACCTTTACCTACCAGGTGACCTAGAAACCATTTCCTAACAAAGCGCTTTCTTTTAAGCGGCACCAATGCTGATTTTACACTTTATAGGGCAAATATCTAAATAAACTGCATGTTTGTTGAATTTAACACTGTGCTATGAAACTGCAAGCTGCCCTTCATTTCTCATCTTGCAACATCCTAAGATTGGCATCAGCCCACGTGGTAAACGGTGTTAAAACAACTTGCAGGGAGGAAGGGCACTGCTGTGAATCAGCCACTGAATGAGGTAAATCAGGATTTGGCTCTTGCTCTGACACCCGCTCCCTTCTCAGCCTGATCTCGGTCACGGAGTTTCTCTGCACCCCAGCTGTCCTGCTGCAAACTGGGTAAGGACCACCTTTTCTTGACAGAGCCATGAGGCAGAAGCATCGCCCCTCTGGCGACACACATTCCTCATCTATGCAGGGCAGCTCTTTCCCCTCCTCCTCGCTCTCGCCCACCTCTAAAGTCACCTTGGCAGCTTCTTTCTAAAAAAAAAAAAAAAAAAGATCAGATTTGCCTCCAGCCAAGGGTATCTGAGCCACAGGCTCCATCTGCAGCAAACCCCTCCAGAAGCAGGGCCACACTCCCTAACAGAGGAGCAGGATTACACATATACCTAAAGGGTCAGAGCTTGTTTACATTAAAAAAAAAAGAAATTTCCTCATACTAGGTTTGATTCACACTCCTCATAAACAGAGGAAATGGTTGCAGGATCTGGCACCCTATGTTTACTTGGTTGGTAGACCACTTTGGAAACGTTCCTGGAGTCAATGACTAAATAAGTCCCTCTCCTGATTTTAAATTGGAGATAAATGCAGCGTGTCGCATTGGCAAGCACATTAAAGCAGCTGGAAGCACAAAGACAATATGGGGTATTTCAGGCCTTTGTTCTCTCATTTTTCACCCTTGGCATGTTAAACAACTAAAGAACACACTGAGCAAATCAGTGTTTTACCAGATAATACTGCAGGCTTCGAGCTTGGCAATCCCAGGCTCCCTGCTGGCACCAGCTCCCCGGGCCAGAGGGCTGGCTCAGGCAGAGACACCAGCCCAACTTGGGGCCCTGTGGACCCAGCCTCCGGCTGCCTGCAAGGCCCGACAGCACAGGCACCGCTTTGCTCTGCTGCCTTACTGCACAGAAGACAAAAGAAATAACCTTTATTAAAAATTAAGTAAAATAAAACCAACACACCTAGGAAAGCAAGAATGAAAGCACTAGTGAAAAGGACATGTCATCCACCTTTGCCTAGTGTAATTATGGAAAAAATTAACTTTATACATAGGAACACAGAAAGGCAGGTGCTGCTACCAGCGTGTTACTAGAAATACAAAGCAGCTTCCCCATATTCCTGCAAAGCTGGTCTCGATTCAGGGCAGTCAAAAGCAAAACTTTGTCCGACGATGAAATTTCAGAAGGCAAATTTCTGAAATTTCATATTTCAGAAGGCAATCTGCAGCCCTAGGAGCCTGTCATGCTAAAATGACTCTATGATAATGTGGGTTATGCTCTCCATCTGAATGGTACTGCAACATTGTTAATGACAAAGGGCATATAAAAGCTTGTTAATGTGCACACTAGTTTCCTTTCCCAGAAATTGTTTGATCATATTCAGAACGTGAAAGCCTGTGCATCTAATGGTGCAGTTGACTGCTATCTTCAGTTTATACATTGCAGATAGCAATACTTGATTTTTACATTTTCACTATTAAATTTCTTCAAGTTACGTGCTCTCTACTGGTAATACTTTGTTTGCAGAGACACCAGTTAGAGGTATGCAACTCAGTAGGTACCAAACACCTATTTTGCTAAAAGTTTTTGCAGCAAAAGACCTTTGATTAAGCAACAAGTCTGTAAAATTACAAAGGCTGCAAAATGGGGAAAGAACAGGTCATATAACGAGATGACAAAATAAGCCAGAACAGAAATGGTAATGCTTAAACAGCAAATTATTCATCACTAGCGATTATTTGCAGACTTTCTGTGTCATTAAGGACATCAACATGTGGCCCTTGGAGCAATCCTACACAGACATAGCTCAATAGCACATGGGTTTTTCATGAGAAATCGAATCCTATAGGCAAAAAAGCTAAAGCCTTAGCTCAGCAAATAGGTGCCGTCAGGTACAGCTGTTAAGACTGCGTGCAGAAGTCAACCATTACGGGTTTGCTCACTTCCTCATAAAGACGCAGTAGCGTGCAGATGTGAGGGGGAAGCAGGAGCTTTGCGAGGGCATTCTCCCCAAGTACTCTTTTTAAAATAAGAAAGCAAGCCATTACAAATAATTCCAGCACAAAAATGCATGTCTGTACATAAAACCAGCTCATAAGACAAAGTACAAACACCAAGCAGACAAGCCTGCGTTAGGCTAGGAGAGTCGGCACTGCATGGCAGAGACGTATCCAGCAGCCTCCGGTTTTGGCTGTACATCTGCAGCCAGGAAAGACTTTTTCTTTCCCCAAAAGCAAAACACATGCAAATGTCTGTCATCAAAAGGCACGTACTTTTTCAGAATGTCACAATTACCTAGCCACAACTAAATGCTGTAATTTGTTGACCAACTCCTTGCAGACTTCAATAATGACCTCAAACCCTTGGATAAAACTGCAAAATAATTTCCCCCTTTAAATGTAATTTTGTAATGCTTTGATTCCCACCCATCCCCAGGCTGAAGGACTCCAGCAGCATGCTGCTACATGTTTCTAGCACAGCAATTAAAAAAAAGCTGAAGCCACTGACAGCAGCTGTGGGAACTTTCCAGGCCAATCTTTCCAGCTAACAGAAGAAGTGACAAATGTCAGATATGTACTTCTGGAAAAAAAACTGTTAACTTAAAAATAGAAACAGTGGAAAATACAATGTTTTACAGCTCATAAGCATTCAAACTAAATGGTTAAAATACAGAGGTATTCTGCCAGCAAGTTTAGCTCACCTGTATGGTCTGCAACATACACAGGCAGCGATATGTGAAGCAGGGCATTCAAGCAGAAGAACAAGAATAAAAAACAGAAGAAATGGTCAACATTATCAGAATATACTTTGAAACATTTACCTAATAGGCTTATACCTACAATATCATCTGATGACATGAGAATCTGTCTTAGTACCACTGAAAGAAAAAACAATTACAGACAACAGAGATTAAAAAGAAGCCCAGAAACATAATATGCTGAAGCATTAGTTATTTTGTACAAATATTGCCCAAGCCTGCAGACAGCCTGAAATGATAGCTCCTAAAGAGTAAGCTGCTTGTTTCTAAAGCAAACAATCAAAGATCCACTGATTGGGAGGGACAGCTTTAGGAAGAGGAGAAGGCGCACGACACGGCTCATCCAGGTGAGCACACCGCAGAGCACCAGGCCAGCACAGGAAACCCTTTCTGTCAGCAGCACATCTCAGGATCTCTGCCTCTCTGGCAATGAACAATGAGGATTAGCTACACCCAGACCTCTAGAAACAACCCTGAAAAGTTTTCTTTGCTGGCTTTCAGGGATTTGCCTCTGAGACCGGCACGTGATTAACAGCACCGTCAAGGTGCTGTTGATGGAGCAGCACCAGCTCAAAGCCATGCCCAGGACAGCCACAGCACCAGCAGCCACCACGTTCAGCGACCAGCTAGCCTCAGCTTGGGCACTTTTATTCCCAGATCACAGAAACTGTCTGCCCACCCTCAAGCAAGGATCTGGATAAAAACACCACCTTGCCTGAACCAAACCATTACACAAGCACCCAAGCTGGGAGGAACATTTATTTCTCTACTAAATGTAGTCATGACAACCACATTTTCATTTAAGAGATGAGCAGGAAGAGGTCATGAGGCACTTGTCATGCAGGGATAAAATACCACACCTCAAGTGTGCACAGGAGGGTAAGTTTTGCTGGATGCCATCTGCAAATCAAGAAAACTAACATCCTAACATGACAGGCACACGCCCCCTCAAAACAGCCCAGGCATCTAGGCGCAACCACTGCAAAACCCTTACAGTGTTACCAAACAGCAAACTTCAGGAGGATTTCTCTGCTAAAGAAATATCTGTGATAGACTTGAGCGTGCTATACCAGTCCACAAATTCACCTGATTAAAGCTCTTCTTGTCTACCTTGACAGCAGTTACAAAACTATCAAAGTGGTACTTATTGCAGAAGCCATGACCAAAAAAAGCAAGCAGCTTCCTTCTCAAGCCTGTATCTTGCTTTCTTTAGCTACTCAAAGCTTCCCCCTAAACAGGACCATCCCTGGAGGCATTTAAAAGACATGTAGGAACAGTGATGGACTTGGCAGTGTTAGGTTTATGGCTGGACTCCATGATCTTAAAAGTCTTCTCCAACCTAAATGATTCTATGATTCTAATGTGTCAGAGCTCAGGTGCTATCTATACCAGACAGCAGCGACCATATTTCCTGCAGATCTGAAAAGAGACAGGAATGCTGGTACATCCCATGTTTCCAAAGCTTTTATTCTATTTTATTTTAAAATGCATGGAGCCACGTCTCGCAGTATGTATGGCATGCCTAGGAACTTCATGACTCTAGAAAGCCAATGGCTGCCGCAGCGGAATTATTTTGGTCCAACCACATTTTCATTTCACAAGAAATAAAAAAGAAACACTCTTGGGAGTAAATTCCTCCTTCTTCCTTCCCCACAATTACCTTAGGTTTGTGTCTACCTGAGTATTTTGTACTAAAACGGATTATCTCCTCCTTGCTGTGAGCCCTTTCAAGAACACTTGGCAGCCTGCAAATCGATACACACCTTAGCATTGCCGAGCAGTAATATGAGGAGGGGAGGAATCGCGGGCCCTCATGCCATGCAAAATTAACCCACGGGCTGGCTGTGGCCACCGGGCACAAGTTCATTAGTCCTGTTTTACACAGCAGATTCAGGGGCATCTTCTCAGATGCTTTTACTTGTCAGAGAGAAAGGATACAGGGAAAGACAGTCTTGTCAGTTGAACGATTCTGGAAAAAAGTTAAAGACACACCATCATTTGGAAATTTAATTGGTTTTGTTAGGAGATTATTTGTTACTGTTGTATTCATTTTGGTTTTAAGTGTATTCAGACCCAAGTCCAGCTTTTGCCCAGCCGATTTTTTTATGATCCTTGACATCTGTTTACAATTATTTAAACATCTGTTTAATGCTGTTTCTCTGTGACCACAATAAAAACGATCCCGATGGTCAGTGGAGAACTGTCAAAGACAGGAAAACATTTGGGAAAGGGAGGGAGAGAAATGGTCCTTTCAGTTCTAGTCACACTACATTACTCTCAGCCATCAAGACAACAGGCAAAATACCAGGAGACAGGATGAGGTTTTGCAGTTAATAGCAGCCTAAGTGCACACACTAACCATTTATCTGGGCTTCATTACCCTTATGCATGCATATGCACGCTTGTAAGGGTAGCTTAAAAATAATTCTGTTGTATTGTACATACAGGGCTTGAGTCGGTGACACTGAAGTCACGGTAAATTCGGACGCCTCAGGTGCACTGGCTCAAGGCTAGACAGAGCCTGTGTCTGTCTCATATTTACAGGAAGCTTCCCACCAGATTTGGCAGTGCAGGCATAAGAAGACTAAGCACTACATCTCTTAAAAGTACCTACGTGGGCTTCACCTCTAGGTAACTTCCCATTTTACTTCTGTTTATAGAAAACATTCTCAGCATCTTTCAAAGACAGAATTATACATTTTCCCTGTAAATGTGCATAACTATAACCAACAACTGGGCAGGGGGGGGTCTGCATCAGAGTCTGACAGACATCGACATGCAGGATGTCCCCAGGCAGGAGCCGCTCTGTCACTGCCTCCGAGCCGGCACGATGGGCACATTTGTGCCAAGGTGTGCAAAGGCAACCCGATCTGCGCAGGCAGAGAGCTGGCATCCCAAGTAAAACACAGTCACACACGGAGCGACTTTGCTGGCTTTAAAGAAGAAGAAGAGGATGGAGTTAGCTACAGACATGACCTGCAGGCCTGTGGGCACTGCTGGCAGTCCTGCAAGGAGGGCCTCAGCTGGCAAGGCAAGCCTGGAAGTGAGATGGAGACACTACAGAAACTTCGTTTCTTCCAAAACAATTTTCCAAAAGCTAAGTCACAGAAGTTTACATAGAGAAATATTTTAAGATATTTTACCCTCTCAACAGAGCACTGACAGGAGCAATTGTCTGTGTTTGCTGCCCAGAACCGTCAATGGAAACCCCGAAGATTAGACGCACACTCAGCAAGACTTTGACTAACAGGCTTTCTCGTGAAAAGTTTCCAAGTGGCAAACAAACAGTTCTCAAGAAATGAAGCTACTCAGTGCAAGTATGAAGAATAAGCCATGTGAAGAACTGCAGGCAGCAGGCAGGGAAAGCGGCAGCAGGAAGCACCCTGCATCTGCTGGTTACTCAGAGGACAGGAGAGAGGTGGGTCCAGGCAACAACCAGCGCTCAAAAAGCAGCCACAAAAGTCAAAAACCAATCAATACTTTCACCCTTAGATAGCTTTGGCGAAGGAGAAAGGAGACTCATGAGGAGGGGAGAATGGCAACTCAAAATACAGGAAGGAATGAAGAGCTGCAGCAAGCAGGTTTCCTCAAGCAGCACCCGAGGCACAGCAAGGGTTTCATGCCCCATCACACACAGAGAGCCAGGCTCGAGCTGTGTCCTGCAACTCACACCTGAAAGCCTCTGGCCACCCACTTGTTGAAGCATTGGTCCTCTGCTCCTTCTGAGCTCTAGCTGAAATGAAAAGGCTTTTATCACATATAACTGCACCCTCATATAACATAAAACACTAAGAGGAAGATGGAAAAGGTACGACTAATAAACTGCATGAGGAACAACACAACAACTTAGAATGGAATTTTTTTTCAGTCCTTGAAGCAATTTGCATGCTTGCTGTAATCAACTTTCACTGCAGAGATAGTTAAAAAAAAAGGAATGGATAAAAGTTTTAAGATTTAGAGTAAGTTTTGTAATATTTGTATATGACAACTGAAATATTTAAAACATCAGAACATTTTACCACTGTGCAGACACATGACTACAGACAGACTACAATCCTAACCATTTAATTTAAGTTTTATTAATTATCTTAGGTTGTTTCCAGCGTAACATTTAGTCCTTCAAAAACAGCTAGCTGGGGGTTACCCAGGAAAGAAAGGCCTGGAAGAAATTCATGCAGAAACGAATAAGGGTAGAACACACTTCCTGTGGTTAAATGATTTAAGGGTTTCTTGTGGCCCAGCTGATGAGCTAGCAATTACCATCACTGGAAGCAAATTCAAGTAACCTACACTAATGCTAAACTCTTAAACTAAGCTCTCCTGCCTAAGGAGTGAATGCAGCCAAACAGACAGTGCCAATAATCTCTTCGAAGGATTAAACATAGCAATACCTTAGCACCTTTCAGCTATATCAAAAAAGAAGCAATAATGAAAGTCTGTCTATCTTTAGAGCCTATATGAGAATCGGTGTGATTAGTTTCTCATCTGTCTAAATGCTCTTTGTGCTGTTAGATGCAGTTGGTAAAAGAAGCCAAGAACAGAGGCAAGGGGGAAACAGGTTCCTTAGAGAAACATGTGTTTAAACTCTCAGTGTGGGGGTTCCCTACTTTTCTCCTACATGAAGGTCTCCTCACTGATCAAGAATGTCATGGATCCAGAGGAAAGTATGTGCTACAGAAAGCACAACAACAGGCAGAGGAGAGAGCTCTTGGGTTCAGAGTCAAACTCCCCTGAGCATCGCAACTAAGATCTGAACCAGACTTCACACTCAGTGCACAAGAAGCAGCCCATGCTCACAGCAGCCACAGCAGTGGTGGTACTCAGTGTCTTACATACCATAATTCTCCTTGCAGCAGCCTGCCAGGACACAGACTGCTGTGGCGTCTGGTGTTTAAGCAAAAGGAAACGGTTTCCTGAATCGCTGCAAGTTATCACTGCCACAATTGCCTCGATCATCACAAGCAGGAAGACGTACAGAAGGAGCCTGCTCCTGCAGCCTCAGCAAGTCTGAGCACAGGCAGCAGTTGTTACAAGAATGTAAATCTTCCCAGGCACATCCTTCTTTGTCCCAGCTTCACCTCTGTTTTGCCTGGGTCTGTCTATAAACACGTGGGACTGCTCCCACTGTGCCTCTTAGTTAGAGGTGGGTCAGCCCGGGGATGGTGCTCCTCAAACCTGATGTAGATGAAAAGTACAGCTTGGCCTGACGCACACAGAGCTGCGGCTGCAGGCTGTGCAGCCCCAGTGCCTTGGTTACAGCTACTCAGCTGCAGGTTGGAAAGGTTCCTCCAGCAACAGCTCCGAATAGACAGAAACTTCTGCAACCACTTTAAGAGGAAGCACCACAGCCAGCTTTGAAAATATCCTCCCCCTCCTCCAGTCTTTTGGAAGTGAAAGAAAAAGATCTGGTGAAGAAACTGAAGAAAATTAAAAGAGAACCAGTAGGATGAGTACAGGTAGACCAAGCAAATGGTCTCTTTGTAAATGACAGGAGAGACATACCCACAAAGAACAACTGTCAGCCTGCCATATCATGTCCCAGGCCCCAGCCTGACCAGGAACCAACCATGAGCATCCACCAAGACTTTGAGCAACCCCAAAGCAGGCGTGCTGCAGGGGCATAACGGCAGCTTTAAGGAGCCTCATCCCTCAGCTGTGAGGGTTCTCAGGAGAGAAGGGAGAACGCTGAGACAACAGCCTACCATTGTTTTTTATGGCAATACAGACTTCATCAAGACATGATCCACTTGACTTAAATCTGTTGTGACTGCTGCTGAAGCAAAATCTTTGCTGCAAGATTTCAGCAAAGGTTTAAAAACTCTAAAGGCAGTAAATTCAAAAGCTTCATTAGACATGTGAAAAGCACTGAAATGGTACAATTTTGGTCCCCTGTAACATACGTATTTTTAATACTAATGCTTGCTTGGATTTTTAATACGCAAGTCCTACCCCTGAATCTGCTTATTTATGAGACTCAGTCTGTGCACCACAGGATACTAAAGCCTCATGGTGTGTAACATTTTCTTTGCCAGTCATAAGCACCACATCTAAAGATGAGGATGTTCGAGGGACATGTCAGGAGGCAGTCCATAAATACTGCCTTCTGTTATACACAAAACACGTTACAGACTGTGCTTGGTCACACGGTGCCACTTTTACTTTGGAAGCAGCTTTATCCTTTTTTCCTTTCACAACTCTATCCAAAGCGCTACGCAGTGGCTTTCTGCATGTGGAAGATTTTCTTAAAAAAGCATAAACAGACTGCGAGCGAGGCTTGTGATGCCTGAGTAAGGGGTGTGCGGAAAGGGGCTGGCTGCAGACAGTCCTTCTGAACCCCGCAGGGAGGTCCAAGGCTTGCAGGACACCCACGCTGCAGATCGCAGGCAGACCACATTAAATTAAAAATAGAAGACTACAGCATGCAAAGTGTGTAACGGTTGGTACAGTACGTGGATAAATCAGGATGTGGGAACCATAATATCAGTTTACTAAACATTTTTAAATGCTTTTAACTACCAGCGATAAGAATTACTTCAATACCGATTACAGCTGTCTGCCCATTGCCCATAAATTGCTAAATTTAACACGATCTGAGGGTTTAATACTACGGATCTTCCCGGTAGCCTGCGAACAACGGCAACAGCTAAATCGAAAAGGCACTTCCTAAGTAAAAAGGCGGCAGGAAAAACAATTTATCCTTACGGCACGGCAACGAAACGAGGGAGAAATCCCAAGGAAGGATAAGCAGAGCCGAGAGGCCTTCCGAAGCGAGCCAACATCCACCCCATCGCGCCCCGCCGACA
>VWZZ01003432.1:386635-429586 GCA_013399095.1 Psophia crepitans | reverse complement strand
GCCCTGACCGGCAGCCTGGCCCGGGCCACGGTCGGCGGTCCCCCGGGGCACCTGCCGCACGCCGCGGGCGGGACCCGAGGGGCTGGCTGCTGCCGTCTGGAAACGGGGGCGAGGTGGAAGCGACCCCCCAGCGCCCGCAGCCCCCTCAGGGAGAGGGCGGTGCCCGCCAGAGCAGCTGCCCCCTCCCCCCTCCGGCCGCGGTACCCCGTAACGCTGCGGGGCAACTGCGGGCAGGACACCCCTTCGGCTGCAGGCCGGAGGCTTCGCTCGTAGAGGACCGGGCTCTGCGGGCCCAGCTTCGTTCCCACCACAGCGAGGGGAAGCGGGAAGGCAAAACCCTTAAGAGGGGAAGCCAGGGCCTTTACCTAGCCCTTGTTTCCTCTATGTATGTGCATATGCAACGACCTAAGCGTCTGTCACATCCCATCAACAGGCACAACTGTTAGAGGGAAAGTCAGGCATCAAGTCCTTCAGGGTTTTTTTACATCTTCCTGGATTATAGGATTGTAACAGCTGCCTTGCAAGAATCTGGTAACTCCTGAGAAGTCCAAGGCTTCTTATACTCAAAGTGTTATTTCATTTTTCAAGGCCTAGCACACCAGATAATCTGTACATTTTTTTATACAAGCAAGCAAACACGCCACACAGTCCCTGTCTCAGGCTGCAGAGGAAAAAAAGTATCATCCACTGCTCTTGTTGAGCTGACCTGGGGCAAACTGTGGTTCCACCCTCAGCTCTGGCTGTCAGCAAGACTGCACAGCCCAGCACGTGGGGGGGACATGAAGGGGTAAATTCCTTCTTGCTCCTCAGAGCTGACAAGCATGGAGCACGTCATTTGACTAAAATCATTGGCACAATGAGCAGCAACAAAAGATAAAGTAATGAGGGTAATTACATTTTTCCGAGGACACGTAACTGAAGAGCAAAGGATTGAAGATTCCCTCTTCCCCTCCTCCAGGCTGCACAGAGGGCAGGTATTTCTCCACGAGTTAGATTCTGCAGTAAGGAGCTCCCTGTGTACCCTGTGACGCCTGCAATGTAGCTGTGATTTATGAGTTTTCAACCCTTGATTAGAAAACGGGTGGCTTTAAGTAGTTAAAAAAAAAAAAAAAAAAAGGAAGTGTCTTCTATGGAAGAAAACCAATCCAAGAAGGAAACAGATGTTGGTTTCAGGCTTCTGAGGCATCACTATAAATGGGGATTAAAAATAACATACGCGTTACAACACATTTTGACTCCACCTACTTTAAAGTGGTCTTCATGGAAAAACAGCATTAATATAAATCAGTCTTTTAAAGAACAAAATAAAAAAGCAGCAAGAGAGATTCCAGTACCTGTTAAGAATGTATGAACTCAGGCAGTTTTTTTCTTTTTAATATCTTCACCCTTTATGGTCTTCATCATGCCAGAACACCTAGAAGCATTAAGCTTGCATCAGCAGATGTGCTCTGTGTCAAACCACGCGCTAAGAAGGGCAGCTGGCAGCCCTGCGCTGCCGCACACCGAGGACCAGAGCCTTTCTGCGTCCCACTGATTCAATCCAGAAATGCTGCTCCAAGTCCGCTCCCAGGCTCTGTCGAAACACACGCTCACCACACAGAGGTCAGAAGTCGGCAGAAGTTAGCTTCCAGCTAAAAGCAAGCAAAAAAAGGAAGAGGGAAAACAGAGGAAGCTTTCAGCGTTGCAAGGAAAGGGCTGTTTTGTTATTTTCTATTGTAAAGGTCTGATTCCAAGGACTCAGCACTCAACACAGCATCTTCCCTGCAGTTAAACTTGGTGAATATGTAGGAAAACAACTTTTCAGGTTTGCTCTGAGCTCCCTGCACTTTGTGATCTAAGAATCTGGGCGACCCTGACAGTCTCCTGTCATGGAGCTGATGGTGTGCCATCTAATTAAATCTGCTGATGCAGCAGAAGCCCAGTTCCCTGGGAGTAAATAATTGGGCTAGGTGTGAGCTACTGTTGAAGTATTTTTCTGAAGTTTTTGTTCCCAACAAGCACAGTCTAATGCCAGGAGAGGTGTCACAGGATGGTGTCTGGCAGGACCAAACATCTACGCCACCGCTCCTTCAGAAGGTCCCCCTGAGGCATGTAGGACAACTGAAAATGTTCGCATCCCCTGTTAATGGGGTAGCACTCAGCTTAGTGAGGTCCTTACAATTACATTTACACTATCCCTTTATAGTGTCATTTGCATGAACTGCCAAGATTAGTCCCAGAGGTACAATCGCTACCATCACAGTAAAGGAGCCCAAGATTTCTCTCAAAGTACAACATCCTCCGCTCCCGTTCACAAAATTGGACAAACAGCTACATTACCGGCTTCTGACTTAACACGCAGAATCAATTCTCTTTTCTGAGCTATTTTACTTGACAACTTCTTAGCCCTGGCTGGTACATAACAGTAGTTTCATAGCACACAATGCAGCATGCTCAACTGTCTTTTTTGGGAAGAAGAGGCACAGACATTACTATCAGAGCTAATTTTTCAAGTATCGGTCATACCTGAAAATCTCAAGCCTGCCACATTACGCTGACTTTCCATACTGAAACATTAACAAGTATCATCAAAACAGGTGTGCAACAGCCTTAATGAGAATATGCTCGAGCCTGCCAGATATTGTCATCTTGGACTAAAGCTGTGTTTGGAAAGGAAAAAGCCTGAGGGCTACACTGGGCTTCTGACAGAGAAGTGGAAAGAAACCCTCTGAGGATGGCTGGTGCATTTGCTCCCTACTGACCTGTGCCCAATCCTAAGAGGACTCTGTGCATCCAGTTCAACTCTTCTTCGAAACACAAACATCCTCTCATTACATATTTTAAAAAGCAAAATAGGAATGCAAAGCCTTGAACTTCAGGACTTAAACCATTTCTGGCCAACAGCAAGGAAGAACAGAACTGCCCCAAATATTCTGCAGTTACCCACACTGAGGTGTCTTATCTTCTGGCCACAACACAACAGGGCTCTGTAGGATACTGGCCCAATGTAACAGGCCTCTGCTGGTTTTTTTTTTTTTTGGTCCCCAGCAAAACCAAAGTTCCTCCAGTTCCATCTGAAACTGGAGAAACGCCACTTGCTATTAACAGTCATATGTGCATGAGCCACTTCCTCATTCACATTTTGTGTCAGGAAAGCACTGAGCATTCTTATACCTGCTTGTGCTCAACAAAACTCCCAAGCACGCTTAGATTTAAGCATGTGACTTCAACAGGACTTAAGCATCAGCATAAACGATCTGCCCTTCGTTACAATCTCACATGCCGCTGTCACATGGTGTAACATTGCAAGTCTTGGTTTGAGCACTGACTTAGGACTTGAGAGACTCACTATGAATTCTCTCTCGTGCCACAGCATTCCTGAGTGAGAAACCTGGTCTCGCGGTGCCTGGCTTCCTGCCTGTAAAAGGAAATCCTCCCACCTTCGAGGTGCGGCTGGGGAAGGATCTCAGGTAAAGGCCACCGGCTGCTGCTCTGAGCATTCCTCTGCCATCACAGACTCAGTGTTAGCCTTCCCACACAGCATCAGGAAAACAGTATCTGGGAGCTGCACCAGAGGAAAAGAAAGCAACCCTGTTGAAATAAATCCATTTGCACTGCACTTAAATGCTACAAAGAGCCAGGACGTGGGTGGGAGACTGAGCACAGGACCATGGTCAGGAGCTCTCCCTGCACCACAGCACCACAGCTCCTCCCGCAGCAATACAAATGTGCCTGCAAATTATCTGCTGGGTCCCCACAAGCGCTCCTACATCTCAGGCAGGCAGATCTCTGCATTAGTCTGTTGTTTCTGCAGTCTAACAGGATGTGGTCACTTTAAGGAAGCCAAAAGTCTGCACCACCACCCTCCTCTTGCTCTGCCTGCACAGCTGAGCAGCAGAGGCAGGGGAAGGGCTCGCCTCTGTTTTGCTCTCCAGAGTCAGGTCTGCTGCCATACTTAAGCAGGATGATCACTCACAGATGGAGGGTGCAGTTGCTCCTTGACACGTTTGGCTCTTGCCTTGTGCAGAAAGCTACAGTAAATAAAGTCGGCATACTTGTTAGCGGTGTTTATTCACCACTGTTGAGCGTGGATGAAAGGCAGGACTGATGGCAGAAGATACACTTGTTACCTCTTAACCATTTCTGATGACTTCGGATATCTAGCATGCCCCTGGTCTCTACCTGTTGCCTATCCTCTAACATCAGCACATAAAACATCCTGCTGTGCTTTCTTCCCCTTACAGACTCAGTGGGAGTCAGATCAGAGTGATATATAAGCATCATTATGAGACTGCAGTGGCAGAAACAAGCAAAACCATACAGAGCTGTGTGAGTTTGAAATAGAAGGGCAAACACTGGCCACAGCAGGAAACTGGGCAAGTGAAATACCAGAGACAGTAACTAAACATTGCTGTCACCATCTCCCCCTCCTGCACTGGTACAGCACACAGGGTGGCTTGGGGGTGGAGGAGGGTGGTCACCTCAGCAGATGCTTCAAGCTACTGGTCATTGCCCTCTTGAAGTCTCCTCCCTTCTGTTTCAGTATGGCTTATTTTCACAAGGCAGAATTTACTATTTTTTCCCCATGGGAGATTCTTTTTATCTCATTAAGTTCTTTTTCCTCCTTGATTTACTTGTTTAATATCTACATGAAGGGGGTGAGGAATCAAACAAAATTAATCAATTCACTGATAAGGGCAGAGAGGGGAGAAGACCTAAGCAGCACCTCCTCTTATCCAAACACAGGCCTCCTCATTTCAACTGCTTTTTATTATTCCTCTGCAGCCATGCAGCTCATGCACAGAGATGCTTAGACATATGAATGTTAAGGTGTTCTTACTGTTGGTCTTAGCTGGCACCTCTCTTGTAGATGTCTATGTAACTAGCACTAGGTATCAAAAATGGGAGTAATTAAGGCAGATGACAACTAGCCAGGCTAAGCTGGGGCAAGTCCTTTCTGCTTACACCAGTCTAGAAATGCATGTCTGCAAAAGGGGAAGATTTCACTGACAGGGTGAGCATTAGGCTCACTTCAGTTCTTAGAGTGATGGGTTAGCAGCCTGTGCAAATACATACCTAGCTTTACCATCCCTGACAAGAGACTGCAACAGAACTTTCAGCCATTTGTCACACAGCCGAGTGCTCAAATCTAGAAACCAGGTAAGTCACACGTTGATTTCCATGGGTTTTGGACAAAGTTTCGCATGATGCACGGAGGACAGGATGGGGGAGAAGAAAAAACCTCCGCCTTTTGCTGCCAGAGGGCCACATAAAGAGGGCCAGAGAGATCTGGGTTATTCTGCTGTTTGTTTGGGGTTTTAACTTTTATCTCCTGTCCTTCTTTCCTGGAAAATACCAAGTTATCTCATTCTGCTTAAAGTTTTCCAACAGACAAAAAAAAACATTCAAAAAAACCAAAACCCCCCTCCAACATTATTTAAAAAAAAACCCCAAACCTAAGACCCCTGACATTGGACACTTCACCACACTGAGCTGCTGGCCTGGCTGTGGAGTCTGGACTCTAGAAAACAGACGCCCTATACCAACTGGTGCTAATGTACCAGAAAAAAAAAGGAAGAAAAAAAAGTGAGAAGAAAAAAGGATGAGCAAAACCAAGTTAGAAAGAGGAAAGTTCAGTATTGAAATTTTCTGTTCTCAGCCCTATTCCATTTATGGGCACATACAATATCTTAAATCTCCTGTGTCATTAATCTTCTAGGGGAAACATGGAGACAAAATAGCAGACATAAGAAAAGTATGCTTAGGGCTTCCTTGTGCACAGGGTAAGTACAGATGAGTTTAAAGTATTCCAACCCTAACCACTCCTCCAACTCAGGACAACAGTCTGGACTTTAGAAGCAGTATCTTCCACTGCTCCTAGTCTGAAGTGATTCACCAGCTCTGATGTATTTTTTTTAATCTAAATCCTCACTTTCCACTGACTTACATTTTGAAGTATGCCTGACCTTTAAGGGATTCAGCGAATGGTCTCCAGGGGGTAGGATTCCTGTTACATTGAAACACCCTGTGTACCCCTCTGAGTGCAACATCAGGTAATTGTACAAGTTGTATTTATCTAATGAGTCATACTCATTAGAAACATATAATTGATAGTTCAAATGGACACTACACCAACCTCTCTTTATATACTCACTTCACGTAAATAACCTGCAGTAATTAATTATTTGTAATCCCCAGCCTTGAGGTCTTTTACTTTCATCCTCAAGAACAAATTCATTGAACTGTCACACTAATATAGAATATCAAATTTTAATCTCAGTTGCATCAAGACATCATCATCATTTTAATATTAGAAGAATTCATGTCCTTGGTCTTTTCACTTTTCAGTACCTGCACTTCTGTCTGGTACTAAGTACAGCCAGTGGGACATCAATGGATCCATGCCAGCAATGCTGAAATCTATCAGCCCAAACAGGGTAATTTTGGAAAGAAACAACCAGGTTGCTCTTCCAAGGCCACAGTCTTAGAAATGAAGAGCATTGCATGAGCTAAATCAGGCAGGAATCTGTATTAATCCATTCTGTGTGCAGAGAGGCAGAAAGGGCCTATGCCAGCACCTAAGGAGTTGAACACCAGCTCTAAGATGCAGGTAAGATTTGGGGCTGTTCTACTAGCAAATTCCTTCTCCAAACTTAACTATATTGTTCACAGCGCCCAGAAGTCAGCAAGAGATTTCATTTTTCAAGTCACATGAAGAAAGAAATCCCATTCCTGAAGTTGCATTTAATTAGAAGGGATGTGAGAGCACACAGTGATTAAAATGCAGCTGCCACCAAGGAGGGAGTAGTTTTCTCTCTGACGTTAGGGTTTAGCTCATAACCCGAAGGGAGGTTTTTTCCCTTCCATCAGAGAAATTATGTGGCAAAGAGCTCTGTGGGGAGAGCGATGTGACAGAGGATGTCAGTAACATTATTTTTGGAGGAACACTGCAAGTCTGGATTAAGTTCAGATCTACTGGATGACAGCTAATGGAAACAAATCAGGCTAACATACTGTAGTCCACGTTGCGTTACGCTTAAACATACGACGTACTATGCAGTGCCATATATTTCCTTACAAAAAGTGAAGGCTTAGACTAGAACTTTGCAAAACAAAGGTCTGCGAAACAAACCAATTAAAATATCTCAATGCACTAAAATATAGATGAGAATTTACAATTTGTTTTCCGAACAAAGCTGAGGAAACAAAGCATACACCTATTATGGTACTGGCTTACCTCAAGCTAGTTGGATCATCACAGGCCGTGCTAAAACTGATTGACATCCAAATTCTTCCTAGAAGACAAATCAGAAACAGCCATTATATACCCTTTTGCTGTGTCAATATTTGGAAAGAGCAGAGAGCCAATATTCACAGTCACAAGCCACAGCCTAGAAGCTTGTCTGCAAACTGAAGGGGGTGATGGGGATCAGCTCCACGTGCTGACAAAAGGCAGAAAGCCAGAGGAATAGCCAGTTCAGCTCCGAAAATGAGCAGAAACACCAAGCTCTTTGGGGCACAGAATCAATGGGAGGGGCAGACTTAGAAAGAGTTTGTTCTGCATTTGGAAACAAACCTATCTACACTCTCCTGCAAATTTAAAACAAGACCGCGTGTCGTAGCTGATTCACAGGAGTTCCTTGTTCTATCAGAAAATAATTCCGCCAACCCCAGATTTCATCCTGCCACTCATACAACAAAAGAAAACAGTGGTTTGCTTCTAACATTTCTAGTGCCTGGTCCAACTGCAGTTTGTATCCCAACACTTGGCCGACTGTACCAACCGCTACACAGGCTGAAGAGAACAAAGTTCCTCCCCAAAAAGCACAAACCTTTGGACCATGAGGAATGAAGGAAATCCAGCAGCACAGTTATCTCAGTTTAGTTTTACTAAATTTTACTTTCCACGCTTCATAACTGCTATAGAGACTTGCAATTACCGACAGCATTCATTCTGAAGTGGGGGGTGGTGGTTCTTCAGATTATACATTTTGAGATGTTTTATTCCTCATTCTCGCTACTTCGCTCCTAAAAACTGGGATTTGACTTTTTACAATGGTTTATACTGTAAGCCTGAGGGAGGAAAATCCATTTTTCTTTCTGTGCTTCAGTTAAAGAAGGAAATAAGTAACATGAGCCATGAAAGGACTTTGATCCAGAACTAGGGAATGTAAATGCTTTACAGATGCCAAATAAGGATGTTTCCAAAGAAAAAGAAAACAAAGCATTCTCTACCCCAACCCCTTTTCATTTCCAAACAAGGTAATGGAAGGAGAAATTTGTAAGATTTTGATGGAAGCTCCATTTCTCCAAGAGGTTGTTCTGGTTTTAATAATTACATACATCACAATAAACAACTGGTTGTTTTGACAGGGGCTTATTGTGCTCCTGGGAGGGGAAAAAAAAAAAATTCCTTTCAATCAGGAGTGTCTCTTAAAGCCCTATAGACACTGGAGAGAAACAGGGTAGAGAGGTAGGAACACATTCTTCACTGCAATGATGTTGGTGACATTACAATGACCTGTCTGATGGCCACAGTGCCTGTGCAATGTATTCTAGGAAGGTCCACAGCACGTACCAACATTGGTGAAGCCCATGCAGAAAGTGTCATGAATCGGAAGATCCTGTGGTTGACCGGTTTTATTCGTACTGGATTTTTGGATAGCACACAACCTTGCTCTGACTTACAAACATCAACATCAGTTCATCTTGCATGTTCTTTACCAAAACCCACCCTCTGTGGGTAAAGAACTGCTGATAGTCTTCAATAAACAAACAAAAAAGATCCAACAGACCAAAATACAAAGTGTTTCCAACTAAACCCTACTTTCCCTCCAAGAAAGGAGGAGCATGCCCTCTATTTATGTGAGTTGGAACAAGGTATCAGAGAGGAAAGTCATGACTACAAGATCAAGTAACTCTGTTGCAGTCTATTCAAATCCCTTTTAAATGGGTTTGTCTTTCACTGTAGAAGCCTTTAAGAGCTTCACAGAATGTGAATATAGACTCTATGTTTTAAAAAAAAAATGTAAAGTACCCTTAACGCGTGCAGAATACAATAGTTAAAGTTGTTTTGGCATTGTATATACTTAAACATGCTTTTGGCACAATATTTCGACTTAGCAATGGATAGAATAAATAATGCTCAGCGCACGTGCCTGGTCCCCAGACAAAAATCTATGTATTCAGCCCATGCAGACGGACCCCGCACTCGCATGACGCCTCAAGGACATTTGTAAGATTTTGCACAAGTGCAGATGTCTTCCCTGATCCTCTTGCAAGATCAGAAGAGTGGGTCAATGGCTGTGCTCCAGATAACGTCACTATTAACATCTCCAGACATAAGTACAGATACAGCTACAAGAATAAAGCAGGTCAGAAATGAGCTTCTGAGCTTATGGTACAGCTCCCCTCTAATTCCCTAAATCCCAAGGCACAGTGAGAACAAAAAAACACCTTGCTGGTAGGAAAACAGCACCATGAAGCAGCAGTGTTCAGACACGGGAGATGAATGCTGGAGGTCAGAAATGTCAAACCTACATCTCTGGGGAATGGCAAGGTGAGAGCTCATTCCATTATCTCTCAAAACAAAACTGCGTGAATGTATCAGGATACAAATTTTTGATTGCTTACTTCACATTAAAAACAAGTTTATGCTTCTATACTAGTACTAATAGTTTAATAACGCATTAACATCTCAACTCTGCTGTCCAGCCACAGCAGAAGTACCTAGTACTTCCAATAAATAACGTTACAAATCACACCCCTATCACACAGCATTTCCTGGCAGGTTTTGCAGTTCCTTTAGCGCAGGAAACAACATTTCAGTACAGCATTTCAGCGATTCCATGACTTTCTGTGTTGAGTATGCAGGAAACTAATTTTCCAAACAGTATGTTATGGATTCAAACGCCCTTACATGGAAGCGGGCAAGAGGATACAGTCAGAGAAGCAGGAAAAGCTATGTCTGTATTACTAGAATGCTCCCCACTAAACGGCAACATCTTGAACCAGTATGCCAAGTAGGGCAGACTGGTTTTAATCATGATGGTCTGCAACGAGACTCCTTACTAAGTCCTCCACGTCACATTGCTGATTTGCTAGCGGCTTAAGATAGCTGACAGCAGGCTCTACTCTTCCTTTCCAGCATCAGGACAGATGGCCTGAGTTCACTCCAGCAACTCAGTTTAGCTGATATGAAAAAAAGAAACACTAAGAAGCATTTCTTATCTCAGCAATGAGACAGAGCCAAGCCCTGGAAAGGAAAGGGAACCTGCCTCCTGAAGGATGGCAAGCATTGTTCCACCATAGTAAACAGCACCAGCTGGGCTCTCGGATGTCTTCCTGTGGGCAGACTGCTGGGGAGAATCCACACTCTAAACATGCCCTGCAATAATTTACCCCAGATGCAAGTAAATGCTTACATTTTCAACAGCTACTAAATTGCAGTATTTCTTAGACTGCTTGAATATGAGGGAAAGTAAATCAGAACGATCCACTCCAGCACCACTGGGAGAAGGAAGAGGAGGGGGCTGCAAGCACCACTGGCACCGCCCTCCCTTGCTGTGCACAGCCCAGGAGCTCAAGCCCAGGCACCCGGGTGGCCTCAAGCGACTCTCACAGGATTTCGAGTGGATTTACCGTCTCAGTCGTGGCTCACGGACCTACGTCTCCTGGTCTTCTCAGGCACTCATTCCTGCAGGCCCTAAAACCAGCACTAAGCCCATTGTTTCTCCAGTATAAATGCGTTCTTCCCACAGATAGGTCCTCCTAGAAACTGGGGTTAAAAGTGCCAACTCTCAGGGATACATGGTAGTTAAAAAGAAACAGATCTTCACAAAGTAACTACATACAACGTGTATACCAATAAAGTGCAAGAGAACAGCAGATAAAACTAATAATCTGCATGCCAAATACACTTTCTTCCTCTCCTGTTTCTGGTACCAATGCTTTAGCCAGTGCCTCTTCTATCCTGACAGCACCTCTTGGAAGTAGCAACCCTCCTCTAATTTATTCTCACTCCCCTCAGACTGGTTTCCAGGAACTGACACAAAGTGCCACAACTGCTGTTGTGACAGAAAAGTTTAGCAATGTAGTCACTGAGCGAATCCTTTGCCAGAGCAGGAGGCCCAGTATCCCCTACTATACTTTCATCACCACGCACTGCTCCTTCTTCACACCCACACTTGCCCAATTTCAAGCACATAAATCAAACTTTTGACAAGCCAATACACAAGGTGTGCCAGACAGCTCCACGTTTTAACCTTAAATTGAAACAGCAAAGCAAAGCGGTTTGCTTGTTAAGTCCCTTATCCTACATGATACTGGACCAAGGAGCCAGACTTTTAACTTTCCATCCTCAGGAAACATATTCTGGGTAAACAAGAAAGCACTCAAGCTAAACATAGTGGTCATGGGTACTTTAAGCAAAGTCCAGGACTAATATCTTGAATACCTGGATTTTTGTTTTAAGCCATGCAAAAATGGATGCAACATAACAAGAAAGTGATCCAGCTAAAGAGGAAAAACCATATGAGTAAAACAATATAAAAATTGAACAGATTAAACACGTTTGAAATAAAAAGTTAAAAATAATTGCTCATCAGTTGTGGTGTTAAAAGAGAAATTGAGAGGGGGGGTCAAGGATTCCAACTTTCATTTGTCAATGGCAAGAGCACACACACTCCTGAAATAGGGGAGAATAAATAAAAGGACAGCATGTGTTCACAGAGAGATGATTTGCAAGCAATGGTAACAGAAGTACTACAATCAAATGCATGTTAATTCCTTTGGGTGCAGGGGGAAATATAATCCATACCGGCAAAACTCCAGAGGCAGGTAACAAGGAGGCCCCAAGAAATCCAAAGGAAGCAAGAAAAGAGGTAAAACCTTTAACAGATGTGTCAGGAAGTTCTTTGATAGCTGAACTGCATGGGGAGTCTCCAAACTTCTCCCAAGTGGCAGTATCTATATCGCACAGCCATCCCTCATGGCAGTACTGCCAAAGACCCTTACTAGAGACCTCTTCTCTAACATTGGAGAAAGCTTTAAGACTCACTTGGACGGTGATTAAAAATAACCCGATCAAAATGGATGCAATCCAAGCACCTAGAGATAGAAGCTAAAAGGCAACTGTGGTGGTGGTTGGATTTTGTTTTGTTGGCGTTTGGGTTTGTGGTGGGTTGTTTTTTTTAAATCACTGCATATCCTACACTATGTGAGAAATCAGATTTCTGAAGGGTGGACTGTGGTACATGGCATTACATCAGCATGAAGGGCGTACAGCTGGCGGCTGACAAGCTGTCGCGAACAGCAGACTCGCATTTCTAACACCAAGAGAATAACCAACGTATGAAAATGTAGTAACTCAAAACAATTTGTACTGCAGGCCTGTCTGCAATGACTGAAATGCCCAAGAGCTACCTCAACACAAAGCAGTACAGACTGTGCCTGGCCATAAGAGAAAGAGCAAGCTGCACCCAGGAGCACATACACATTTTTTACTTGCACATGGGCAAGTAACTGCTATTTGTACCAGAAAGCGCGCATATTAACATTGGGAAGGTCTTCTCCCATATTCAGACAGTGATTCAGAGAAAGATCTTAAAGTATAAGCCATGTGAAGGCTTATGCAATTACCAATTGTCATTTCCCACAAATAGTCAGCAAATGATATGCATATGACAGCATTCAAGAAGCATTTTGGACAAAAATGGACTTATTCATTAAACTTAGCCCATTTGCATCTTCAGTAAAATACCAGGTAAGAGTCGGCAAAAAGCTTAGGAAAGGTAAGGTTGAGATTCTCGTATGGATCTCGGTCAGCCACTGTCATAGGTCTATCATACCCTGTGTGCAGGTGGCAGAACATTTCAAACAACAACATCTTGAAGCACAGCATAAACACAGACAAGAAAAACTGTTCTTGAAAACATGCTAACTAAGACAAACCAGGCTTTGAATCAACTACTTGATAAAAGTGCACTTTGCCTTAACACCAGCAACTTGCAGAATGCGTTTAACGATGTGCTAGTTTGCACAGGCAAAACCACGCATATCAACAAGCACCTCTAATAGCCTTAATTTAGATATTAAGCAGGAAGCCGTTTCTGGGAGAAGAATGCTACAAGAGAAGCTTCTCAGCGACCACCTGAGCGGGCTGCTCGAGTAACAACAGGAGAACGCATCTCTTGCTGCAGAAAGGCATGCGGCAATAGGGCCTGTGCTGCAGAGCCCGGGCAGCGGAGAAGCAGCTTTACACCTGCGGTCTGATACACTTCTCTGGCATCGTCTGGGCAAACGGCAAAGCCTGCGACACAGCCTGCCGCCGCACGAGACGATGGCTGCGATACGGGCTGGTGGAGCTCTAACGGCAATTACAGTTGTACTGC
Source organism: Psophia crepitans (assembly GCA_013399095.1). NCBI lineage: Eukaryota > Metazoa > Chordata > Aves > Gruiformes > Psophiidae > Psophia > Psophia crepitans. The sequence continues at coordinate 416,216 of VWZZ01003432.1, read as the reverse complement.
TGTGTGGGTAACAGGACGACCCTACAGCTTGTCACTATGAAGTCATGTTCATCATTTTCAAGAGAATAAAACCAAGCTGATTTGCAGTGTGTTGTCTCTAGTTTTCTAAGCTTTCATTTAAAACTGTACCCAAAATCAAATTGTAGTTGTGTTAAATAACTTGTCATTTTATTTTGCAGATGCCTTACTAAGTTTAAGTTACCATGGTTACCTCTTTTAAAATAAATATCATAATAAACAGGAGGGAAGATGAAACAATTATGTCCTTGATTTTGCATATCTTTTTTTAAATGTGAAGGTGTTGTGGGTTTTTTTGTTTGGTTTTGGGTTGTTTTTTTTTAAGGTACTGACACAAGACTGGTAGTATTATGTAAGCAGTAGTATTATTACTGCAACATGAACAGTAATATTTGTATGCAGCTGAGTGTCTAGTATTATTGCAACGAGACAAAAATTCCTGCCTGCTCTGACTGGATATTATGTGCCTTCCAATCCTGTCAAAATCGACTTAGAACCTGGGGTTATAGAAATCTCTAGCTGTATCTCAGCAGGGTTTTTAAGACAAATCTATTAATCCTTGTGCTTATTCCATGGAAATATAAGATATATGTACAGAAACATCTGCAAACCAGTGTATATAAAATAATTTTTCTCTATATTTTACTTATTTTTATTAAATGAGGAAATAGCCTTTTTTGAAGGTCATTTCTTTGGTCTTAAAAATTCAAACTCAAGCCACCTGGTTTTCATTTCCTGGCATATTCCTTCTGTCTCAGCTGCATACTGTGCTAAAAACAAAGGCTCCATTCTTTAATTGTGAATATCAGGCGCTTTTAACCCTCATTCTGTTGCTAGTGCCTTGGAATGTGAAAAAGCTAATATACAATATCCTCTTTTATTAGCTAAAATAATAAATGGCCAGTTCCATTCCTTTTATCAGCAGGACTCAAGATCCGCTGTTCCTCAGAGACAAAATGTATGGCTTTCAAAGCAAAGTCACTGTATTTGAACACAGTTCTGTTCTACTGTTTTGGATGACAGGCAGGGATGGAAGGTCACTATTTCTAAAGTTCCCTAAGAAGTGGCTGGAAATCAGTCACCTCAGACCCTTGTCACCCGAGGGTGGTTAACAGCCCTCACATCTGGTCCCAATCAAAAGTCAGCAATGAACGACAGCTAGCCTATTCAGAGGCTTGTATCATGCATGGTTTTTATGTTAAAACCCAGTACAGAGCATTAGGACCAGTGAGGACAAACATTCTTCAGAGAGGAACACAAGCTGTCAGAGGAAATGAAGCGGGAGGGGGAAATGACTGGTACAGCTCACTGAATCAGTTTATTAGCCAGTACAGTGGAGAAGATGATTGCTGACAAAGCGGAGAATTATTTGTCTATTAATGGAAAGGAAGACTTAGATATTAAGGCAACCAAACTGTCTACTTGTGAGAGGAACAGGAGATTCAGAGTGAACAAATGGATGTAGACCCTGGAGAAGATCTTAAACAAGTAAACAATTTATTTTCATCAAGAAAGGAAGCTTTCAGAAAACCTGGAATTATAATCACTGTCAAGAAGGGACACAGTAACTGACTTGAGATCCATCAAATACAGTCTTGGGATAAACAGATGGAGTCCATTAATTTAGTCTCTCATTTATTCACAATTCATAAAACATTTGTTGCTGTTTCACCTGCAAATAAAACAACTTATTCATAACTTCCAGAACATTTGGTCTGGAGCTGGTGTTAGGAATGACTGCGCATAACTGGATAAGGAAGAGGCATTCCTCACCCAGTGGTGTGCCAGATCTCTTACCCAGGCTTCTGGGAGGCCTTAACTAGCCCCACAATGGCTTTGAGCAGTACAGCTGGGAGGGGAAGGCCGCAGCTTAAACCGTGTGGGCTAGCAGGAGAGCCAGCACTGGAGGCCAGGGGCAGCAGAAAACTCTTTCAGCTACAACTGGTGAGACTGGAGGCTCTCCAGCACGCAGCATCACACTCACGTACGGATTTGTGCTTTGGGTCACAGCGAGTCACATTTACCTCTCCCCTTTTTAATCAACTCGCAAAGAGTGAGATTCTGCAGTTGGTTTGTAAGATGTCCATTAAATAAGAGGCAATCACTTTACTCACGCATCAACACTTTCCATGTTTAGTGAAGAACCACAAATTTGAAAGCTGTTTCCTGTCCCGCCCCAGTCTATTAGTAACTACAGCAGTTCAGAGGGGAAAATATGTTGCTTAGCTTGGAAAAAAAGGTGTAGAACAATTAGTGTGATGCAACATTGTCTGAAACTTGATTTCACAACAGTCATTGCACTAAAAGGTTTAAGACAGTGGCCTTAAGAGATAAACCTGTGAAAAGTAACCAAGAAAAACCTTGTATCGTGTAATCTCTGGGAGTCACATTGGATGTAAAATTGGTAAGGAAAGCACTTTGGTTTGTCTGGAAAGCTAGTGAACAGAATATATGCCACAGTGATGATAAACACTCTTAAAACTTCCTAGCATTCATTGCTAAACCCATTCCATTTATTACAGCCATATTGAGCTCAACCTCTCTTAACACGTCAGAAGCTTCTTCATAATGAACCATTTTTTCAGAGCGCAGAATTCCTTCATTGACAAGAATAACATGTTGGAAGTCTATTTTGCTAATTTTTAAGGACTTTTACATGCAATTTTACTTAGAGATCATCACATCCATACTCTGCTGTGTAATTCTTCAAAATTCTGTCCAAAAATACTTCAAATCCTCAGGTGGGCATCAAACTTATGCCCCTTACAGTGGGTATCCTGTGAAAAAACTGCCACTCCTGAAGCAATCTCAGGGTCTCTCAGAAAAGGTAAATTTTAATTTGCCTAATATCTCTACTGACAATTGCCAATGCATTTCAGGGTTATTTGCAAACCTTTACGTATCAACTTAACCGCCTCAACTCTGCCTCGAGCTGGAATTGGGGATCAAATTCTGCTGAGCTTTGGAATAAGCTTTCCAGTGTTCCCTCTGGAAGCACACACAAACCAGCACCACAGAAAATCCAGCACTTCAGTAACCTTCTGGCATCCCATTTGTCTTGACAGAAACACCTTGACAAGCTCCATCTGATTACTACAACGATTCTACCACAGGATCAAGAAACTGAATGTAACAAGCCACTGAACAGGCTTCATCTCTACTTCACTTGACAGAGGAGCAACCCATGTAGCTCAGGCTGGGCAAGGAAGACCAGTATCCATGTGGCCAATGCTTTGTACCCCCCAGTATTTTCCAAAACAATGTAGAATGTGGCAGCTATATTCTTCAAAACCTGTCTCTACCTGGCACACTCCAGTCCGAGCAGCAGAAGCAGAACAAGGATTTTCCAGCAGTGATTATTCACGCATCCAGAAACTGCGGCAGTTGCAAGCACTCTCACTGCCACCACAGCTACCGTGCCAAGACATGCAGGGGTGAAAAGAAGGTCTGATACAGACACAGGGGGAAGTGTACAGGTTTCAGCGAACATAAAATTGAAGCAACGTTGTATCATTGTCTTTTGCCACTCTCAAAAAGTAGCTCAGATAAAACACACAAAATTTCTCCCAAGCTTACAAGATGAGCATACCTTAAGGATAACTGCTAGCCTTGGCCCACTGGCTCAGGCTGTAAAGGGGCATGCTTTGATGGAGACGTTTAGACTAAGGAGCTGTTGGTACAGACAACTGTTTCATCCTTTTTTCTCATTAAAAAGGATCAAAAAAAACCAAACCAAACCCAAAACCAGTTACAATCAAAACCAACATTAAGCTGTAAAATCAAATATGCTAAACTAGGAAAAGCCCAAGGCAGTACTGCTTATTGCAGTATAGCTTATGCTCTCTTAATTCACTGTCCCTTTCCAAATGCAGCGTTGTAATTGAAATAAATACAAAAGTCACATACCTTTTTTTATCCCCGATAGGTCCCTCCACCTCATTCCACATACTGGATGAGCCTGTTCAGAAGAATCAGGGCTGTCAGTGAGGCTTTAATCTATAGATGTCTTTTTTGCAATTCACTGACAAAGTTAGGAGCTGTATGGAAATCCAGAAGGGTGCAGGGTGGGGGGGGGAGCGGGGAGGGGGGCAGGTAGTGGGGCTGTGTGGGGCTGGGAAAGAACACTTCCCTTTACAAAGAAACTTAAAAAAGGGAGCGACCCTCTGGACATTCAGATTTTATGCTTGCACCTGTATTTACCAAACACCACACAGTAACTCTGTAGCAAGGCAAACGTCTCCCATTTTATAAACAAGCAGCGAAAGAGCAGTAGATCTTTTGTTCACTTAGCCTAGTCTATTTTTCTGTATTAATGGCACAATTAGTTATTCACTAATGGAATTTAAATGGCAGTGACTCAACCTTTCCATTCATCTTAACACTTTGCCTTTTGATGTCCAGAAGCAGAAATCTGCAGGTGAGCAACAGCCACAGCCACAGCATAACGTTTTCCCATTCATTATTAATTTGTACTGGAAAATAAACATGTCTGTCTACAGATGGACAGAGGTCATACTAGTGTATCTAGACAGTAACTTTACTTCCTTCCCCAAAACCTTTTGCCCTTGGGCAGAACAAAAATGAAAGTCGGTATTCTTAGATGCTGTCCCCTTCATCTGCCCGTGCTAAATATAACTTGGTATGGGTGCTAAAGAACATGGGCAAAACTCCTTAAGAGCTGCTGTGGCCTCCTAGAAAGTCACATCAAACAGTATATGACCCAGAGATGGCCTTTTTCTGTAAGAGTTCCACAGAGCCACAAGTCTCAGGAAGGAAAAAAAGGCCTACTGATGACACTGCATATAAAGAATTGCACTTCAATACTGCACTTCAAACCAGATCTCACACCAGATACTTGGGATAGCGAAAAACCCAACAATAAACACCGCAGTTTTATGTACAATTCTGTTTCATCAAACAGATCTCTCTCCCCTTTCCTTCTTCTCTCAGAAAAATTGTTTGTATCTTCCTCAGAAAGATTTATGACGACTTTTAAGAATCAAAGTGGAGCTTGAAAGATACAAAAAAAAAAAAAACAAGCTGAAGTTGTTCCCTTCCACCTTACCAGAAAATTTTTACAATTTGCTTTGTTTATAAAGTAACTATTTTGCCAAGATGCATCTAGAAGTCATGAGCCATTGTCCATTCCTACCTGTTTCAGAGCTCTCTTTTGGCTACTTTCTCAACTCTCAGAGGTTTTTTCCAGCCCTCCACCCTCTCTATTGGCATTTGCTTGGTCCTATCTTGCAGAACTACTGAAGAAATGAAGATGGCAGGCCATCTGTAATACAAACAACACTGTTAAATGAGAAAGCACTAGAAATAGACTAGAATGCATGTTACTCTCCAAGGGAATGGTTCAAGAAGACTGGAAGAAGTTCCAGCTGTTTTCACTTAAAGAATTTTAGTATAAAGCACACTGCCAAAAACAGCCACTTCTTTCAGCTCCTAACAGATCAGTACCTTCATAAACAAAAGGGTCCCAAGTTGTCCTAGTGCACCCCAAGTCCCTAACAAAAAATTAGGCCTTGAAAGGTAGGGTGGATATTTCTTATATGCCAAACAGCTGAAAGAAAAACTGGACATTTATGTAAAACAGCAAAGAGAAGTCAGCTAACAACACTGCATTGAACTTGGCAAGATGGAACTTACCACTCACCTTGAATCAAGGACTCTGAGAACAACACTCCCGACAGCCAACTACTACCTTTTGCTATCTTCTAAACATACCATAACGTACAATGCTACCAGAATGATTTAGTCTTGTTTTTTATGTGGTTTCCTGTGGTTTACAGATAAAGACTCTTCTTCTTTCAGTACACACACAGAAGGAAAAAAGCAAATAAGGAAATAAAACACTTATCTCAAGCTGAAGCATTTCCTATGTCACACACACGCTTAGAAATTGCTTCATCTCAGGCGTTGGGGACGTTACTTCTCTAGCTCTTTATAGGACTTATAGCACGCCTTATAAATACTGTTTCTTTTATACAGCCAGACATGTTTAAAGACATGCTAAATGTGACCAATATGCATAATGTGCCAACTGCTTTTACACATACAATTTACAATAAACTGCTTAACTTCTGAAAACTTAATAAGCTAACCCATCCCCACAACCAGGATACAACAGATGAAGCAATAACTACAACAAGCAATTAAATACTACTTTTTCCACGAAAATCAACTGCCACTACTACAAGCATCAGCCAGACTACAGCTACATTATTGCATGACAAAGATACACACATTAACTACAGGTTGTACGTTTTTCTTATTTATTCAAAAGCTAGAGGATGACAAAAAGGGTTAAAATGTTTTATGCCACCTACTTATTACATAAACAAATACTTAATCCAAAGGGACTCGTTTTATAAGCCCCTCTGTCCAAAAACCACACACAGATTAGTTTTTATACACAAATGTTTATTTCTCAAATAAACTTCCCCTTTAAACACAAGGAATGAAATCTAAATCTTCATAAAGATGAATCCAAAACAAAATCCCTCCAGTACATTGTAATCACTGTTTTCTTGGTCACTACTGGTTTTAACTGTTTAACATCAAAAAACAAGGACATATTTAAAAAATCATGCTACTGGATTCCTAGCTCTGCCTCTGACCAGCTCTATACTGATCTCCAATATTTTAAAATTTTACATCATCAAATCTGAAGCTTTTAATGAAGAACAGCTGTGCATTAAACACAAACAACTGAACAAGAAAATTATAAGATGTAATCAAGTTCGTAACGAATATAGGTGTTCTTTTCATCGTTATAGATTCTTGGATAATGTGCTATCAGAGCATCCTGTGATCCGATGTAGATCGAATTATAAATCTTCCAATAAACATCTCTGACTTTCCTGGCAGGGTGAAACAAACCCTAGAAAACAGAACAGAACAAAACATATTAAAAAGGCGTAAGGTCTAAATGTTTGTTACTGAATTTAATCAAGTTGTGCACAATAAGCGTTTAAAACAGCAATTCTAGCAACTGACACAATTTATAACACAAAGAAAGTACACTGAATGTGTCATTCTCAATTTTTGCTAAGATCTAAACTAGCAAGTAGTAACGAAGTATTATTTTGAGACAGATTTTCTCATCTTTTTGCTGCAGGGAAAAATTCCACTGAATTTATTTCTAGTTTTGTATTCTTCTTTTAAAATAAAAATGAAGCTGATGCAGTGTGTTTGGTTGGAACCGAGTCTTATCTTTGGCTCTGCTAATTGTGATTTGTGCAGAGCATGCTAGACAGAATACACGAGATAAACTATTATTAAACCTAAAAGATGAGCAGAATGTGAAACCTCAAGAAAAAACAGTTCTATATAATAAGAACATACAAGTAATATTTGCAAAAAAGTACACCACGCGAGAGACTTCTTTCACCTTCCTACTGATAAAAGTATCTGTGTGCTGAGGCCTCACACACACAAAAACACCCATACTGTGCAATTCCATATCCGCAAATAATTAACAAAATGCTGTCACATCTCCTCCACATTGATGTGCATTACAGCCATCCTTGCTTCCCACCCATTACCTGAGTTTAGATTCTATAGCCAACACAGCAACAACTGTTTGTGCAATTACACAGTCAAGGAGCCTGCAGATTTTATTGTCATATATACATTTATAGAAGCTGAACTGACCAGTGTTGATAAAATGGTATAAATTCTGATCAAAGCACTGTTTTCTGGTGCTTCACTCCTACACAGTTTTAAATGTCTTACTGTTTTTCTTGGCTACTGACAAATAATGTTGATTTAATAAAAAGCCTATGCTCTCGTTTATTTATCTCACCTGTTACTTGTTCTCATAACACCTCACACTATTAATTTATTCTCCAGTCATTACTTAGTGTCCTCAAATTTGCGAGATGCTTACATTTTACAAGTCAGAGCGCCAGGCTACTTCAGCCAATTTATATGCTAAGTTACCTGCTACCGCTATGCAAGTTCCTCAATGTATTCAGCTAGCTCGCAATACCAAAGTCTGTCTGTTGCATATTTCCATTATTGGAGTCCTTGGTAGAGAACACCATGTTTAAAGAATACTTGAAAGAGTTAACAAGCCACACTGTTTTCCTTTGCTGGAAACCATCTTCAGTTGACTTTGTCTCCTGGAATGAAGTTCTGCCTGACAACTGCTGTCTCTGCTATCCCAGCATACACAAGGACGTACCTGTAAACAATACTGCAACATTCTGCAGGGACCAATAGCGACCCTAAGGCCCTCCAGAGCCCCCATAACTGCCTGAATGACATGAGGAGAGGTTTCAAACACGTTAGGCCACACGTAATTTAACAAATGATTAAGAGAATCTTCACAGCCAAACCCATAAACGCCAAGGGACATATGTTGCACGACAGCACTGGCTGTTTGTCTGTGTACAAGATCCCTGCAAAGAGAACAACAGTCTGTTAGTACATCATACTTTGAAGCAACGTGACTGGACAAGCATAATATTTCTTTTCAATAACACTTTTTTTGAAAGCACTAACATACACTTCTAACCTACATTTACTGAGAGCAAGAGGCAGAGTAAAAGAAAACAGTAAATCAAAAAAGATGGAATTTTCTGACAAATTACCACACTAATCCCACAGCAAAAGTACTAGTAACAGAAATTATCAAGTGGTTTGAATGTAAAAATTCTTGGACTCAAGATGCTTATATCATTTCAATCTTCAGAAGTATTAGTAAAATAGGAGCATATAATCTGAATCATTTGCACACAATGGCTTCCAAATTATGCTGGTCACTTAACATCTTTAGCAAGCAAGGACAATATGTGTATTTGCTACCATTAAGACCCAGCTATAGACTTAAAATATGTGACCAGGGCTAACTGCACCGTAGATAGAAAGAAGTACACTCACCTGTCCATTAAAGCATCTTCAAGCAATGGTGTAACAGCGTAAATGTAATCTTTTCCCATCTCTCCAATGTATTCAAACAGGAAAGAAAGAGATTTTAACACACCATTCTGGACATTCAGTTCTGGAACTCTGTATTCATTCATGAGTGCAGGCAGCACTGTGAAAGGTGAGCATGTTTCAGCTACAATAGCAATTGCTACTGTAGTACATACTCTGTTCTGCCTTTCCTGGACTTTCAAGTTATTTAGCAGTGTAGCCAATACATCATGAGGTCTGGAAGAGATAACAGGCAATAGATTTAATAGATTCAGCGAGGATTTGGAAAAAATTGAGTTTCAAACAGCGTGGCAGAAAAGCATGGTTCAGCCTTTGAAAAAAGTTTAGATAACTGTGAAACAACATAAACCACAAAAGTATAAAACAGCTTAAGCCACTGCACAATCTTATTTTTGTAACCACTTTCTATAGACTGAGCTTTTTTCCTGCTTCTGTTTTGACTTCTGTTTTGCCTCTTGCAACCTCTGGAGGAACAGCCTCTGCACTGTTACTCTGATCCCACAGGTAATTACAAACTTGTATAAAACCATACACGTTGACAGAGGTAGGTGATATCCTGTATAGACAAGCACGGTTATGGCATTCCTTGGTTGCCTGGTCTATCTGCATTGAGTCAGTAATCAATCACTTATTTAAGAATATGCATAAAGATGTAGAAGGAAGCACAATTCTCAATTTGCTGACTTACAGCAGCACCTTAGTGGCAAAAAATCCTTCGCAAATTAATAAAATAATGATTTGGGGAAAAATAAGAGAAGAGAGACTGAGTATATAAAGGAGAGTTTATGAAAGAATACAGAGAGGGTCTGAATGCGTACTACAGTACCAAAAATTCATGAGACAAACAGCTCGTACTACCAAATTATACTCTAGCCTTGGCCGTCTACAAATGTAGTTCAAAAAGCGCAGCAGCCTACACTAATGACAAATAAGTGACTGTATTCTCCTTCTACAAAATGAGTAGAATCAAGTAGACACATTTAACATGTTTTGAGAAATTTGAATATATCTCACCAGAAAACTCACCATCAACACTTCACTAGATAATTGTGTGTAGAAGCAGATGAGCATTAGTCTGACTTACCCAATAGCTTTTGCAATGTAACCAAAAGTGTTCACTGTGGCTCTTCGGATAGCTTTCTTGTGAGCTTTTAGTAATTCGAGCAGTTCAAAGCAGATCCTCATCCATTCTCTTGCAGAAACATATTCTGCACCTCTGAAAGAGAATAAAGTGAGTTACCTCTTCAGTGATGTCAAAAATTTTTACATAAAGCCATGTAAATCACAGCACCTATTCGTTTGCCATCAACAGAGGGATACTGCTCATGCAATTTCCTTAATTAGGTATCTGTTAACATCAGAACTTCCCTGGTTACCTGTTTACTCAACATTTGTGTGCATTCTAAATGGACAACGTACTTCTTACAAACTCTTTGCAAAATAATATAATCACAGTACGCTCAACAGACTGTCTGCTAAATATCTCATCTTAAGCTTTATGCACAACTTAATATATCAAGAGACAGAAATTAATATTAAGAGGTATGACAATAAATAATCAGATGCTAAACCTGATACTCAACTTTTGCTTTTGCTATAATAATTGCCCACAGAGAGGGTCAAATATTTTACCATTAGCCAGCTTACCGGTCTGCAATACGCCCAACAAGATCAATACAATTTTCCTGTACTTTCTCATGTCTGTTCTTCAAAATAGGTGTAAGCCGTGGCAGTAGATCTTTGATTGGTGGCGTCATCTTGTGCATACCTATTGAATTCAGAGAAACATACTTAGTTTTATACTGCCTTTTAGTTTTTCTCTGGAACAGGCATGCAATCAATACATAAACGTACCTATAACATTCACAATAGCCTTAAGCGCTCCGAGTATGCTGCCCAGTACTTCGGGATATTCTTCACCCAGGTACTCATACAACACAACACCCAAGTGCCCCATCAGTTTTTCCTACAACCAAGTAAAAACATAAGTTAAATTTTTCTTCCCTCATTACTATGACATACTACAGCAACTTTGGTAGGAGAACTCAATAAAATACCTCTTGACAAGTCTTCATCACAACTGCAGTACGAGAGATCAGATCAGCAGCTTGCTGCCTAACTTTAGCGGATTTGTTGTTCAAACGCCACAAAACTGTACCACAGATTTGCGGCAAGTAGGGTTTAACTCTTTTGCCTAGAGCATTAACCACTGTGCCAAAACCATTCAGCATCACAGAATCCTGAGTGTAAAAACAACAAAGGAAAAAATCAGACCAAAAGCACCATTACGTTTTAATTAAACTTGACATCACCTAAAATTCCTATTAAAATGCTCACGTTCCAGAGCTAGTTTCTGGATTTCACGGATTAGAGTACTGACATCTAAAAAAGGATTCTAGAAGTCTAACTCAGAAGCATACATTTCTGTGTAACTAACACTGAGCTAGCGTACAATCAAAAGTGAACCAAATACTGAACGTCCTTAGCCATACCTCTGTGGTCTGTTCCTGAAAGGCGTACAAGATACCATCAATAAGTTGTTCTTCCAGTTTATGATCAATGTCTGCTGCTCCCAGATTTCCCATTATTTTCTCAATTGTTTCCATGACCATTTTTCTGTACTGCTCAGCCTCATCTTTCAGATCATCCACAATTCTAGAAATAATTTCTGCTGCTCCAACTTTATTTGCCAGCTCCACAGTTGTATCAACCAACTGAAAGATAAAAATGTTAAGTGAGCAAACATTGTCAAAATCTACTGTGTACATCTTGAAAATACATTTCCCTGGTCTGAAGCGGAGGAACAGCATCGTGGGTTTTAAGAACACTATGAACCTTTAGAAACCATCCAGTGTTTTAAACAACACAAATGGGGTGAACTACCCCACCTTACAACTGATGTAGACTCATATTCACAGATGTAAGAGCTGTGAGTCTTCTAGCTATACAACTCCTAAATCGCTAGTCCAAACAAAATTCAGTTTCAGGACATACAAGACAAAATTAAGCATCTAGCCTGAAAGAACATTCTAATGTGAGCCTTGCTCTACTGTAAATAATTTTCCAACTAAAATAAAAAACTCAAAATACCTGTCTGTAGTTTCTTCTGTCCAACGCCATCCTGTGCTGCCAGAAGTGTTTGAAAAAAGGCGGCAAGATTTCTGTTTTAATGTAATTTGCTTCAACACCATCCGTACCACAACACTGCTTTACCACCTGACGGGAAATAAAAATCCAACAATTTTAATTCTGTGTAGGGTTTGGGGTGGGTGTTTTTTTTGTTCTGGTTTGGGGTTTTTTTTGTTTGTGTAAGAAAATGAAAAACATACGTATTCAATATTAATGTTAAACTATCATTCTGACATACCTTCAACACAATTTTTTTCATCTCTTCATCAGGAGACTGGAACTCTCTGATAAGGATTAGCATGACTTCTCTGGTATAATAGTTTGCATACTCAGCATCCATAAGTGGAATCAGGTAACCAATAGCCTTTAAGAAGGCGGCCAAACCCTATTTAAATGCAGAAATATGTCTCTAATGAGTTACAGAAAGTATACATTCATCTCAGTTCAAACTACACAAAGTATTTTAAATATACCTTTCCTCTGTGTTGACGTATACCCTTCCATAAAGGCTTCAGAACAGAATCAAATGACTCAATACCGTAGGGAGTAGCTGCCTCAGCCAAAGCAGCAATAGCCAAAGCACTGATGGTGCGAACCTTCTGCTGCTCATCCACCAGACCTGAAAGAGAATGTGTTTAGCACCACTTCTTGTACTTCTTGTGACTTAACTTCAAAATAGCAAAAACAGAAGGGCAGTATAGAATAGAATAGAATAGAATAGAATCATTAAGGTTGGAAGTGACCTCAAGGATCATCTAGTCCAACCATCCCCCCACCACCTATTACCCACTAACCCACGTTCCTAAGTACCACATCTAACATTTCCTTAAACACCCTCAGGGACGGTGACTCCACCGCCTCCCTGGGCAACCCGTTCCAATGCCCGACCACCCTGTCAGAGAAGGGGTTTCTCCTCATCTCCGACCTGAACCTTCCCTGGCGCAACTTGCAGCCATTTCCCCTTGTCCTGTCACTAGTTATCTGCGAGAAGAGGCCGACCACCAGCTCGCCACAACTTCCTTTCAGGTAGTTGTAGAGGGCAATAAAATCAGCCCTGAGCCTCCTCTTCTCCAGCCTAAACAAGCCCAGTTCCTTCAGCCGCTCCTCATAAGACCTGTGCTCCACTACTTTCAGGAAAACTGAACTACTGTTCTTCTTTCACAGTCAGCTGAACTGTTTCTTAATGTTAAAACCCCACAAAACAAGGACCTTAACATCACTGTGCCTCACTGGGGTATGAAAAATTTTTCAAATATAAAGTGAACAATAATAATTTAAAAAAAAATAAAAAAAATCTTTGCCTGGGAAAGCAGAACTTACCATGTTCAATAATTTCAACCAAGCTCCTGAGATGAGGCAAGATGGCACAACCCATAAGAATAGCAATCTGCTGGACAATCTTGATGCCAGTATGCCTAGCCTGCCAGGATTTTTTGCTTTTACAGACAGCTTTCAAGAAGGGTAGCAGAGAAGGAATGCCCAAAGCGGAGGCAACGACAGCAAAGGCTCGAGCTGTTGTGTTTCGGACATATTCATCCATATTATCAATGTCGGGTCGCATTGTGGAGATCATTGTTGCCAGACCAGCAGCCTGAAGGAAAAACATACAGAACACACCAATTGGATTTACGAACAGCTCAGTTAACTCTTCTGGCATGCCTATAAACATGCAGCTATATGCAAGCTAACTTGGTGTCTAAATGAAGGATGGAACTTTACCTTAGCCAAGTTTGAAATAATTTCTCTGCCTTCCACTCTAGCATAGTAGTCTTCATCAATCAGCAGTGGTTCAATGACGACAAGGATCTGAAAAAGATGGAACAAATTAGTATTTCCTTTCATTAATACTTTCAGTAGTATTTCTGGCCCTACTAGATTCCATGAAACACAGATCATGGATCCAGCCTTAAAGCTTTATGATGACTGGATAAAAATTAAATCTATTATACTCTTTTTACAGCTCTGTTTCTAAAAGACCTGGTCCCGAGATCAGATAAGACCCCCTTCCCACCCCTAAGCATGCATATATCATTTTATCATCATGCCTTAATACTATAAAGCCCACATTGGAATCACACTGCAAGAACTTAAAAGTTTGGCTTAACAAGCAATATGAAGGCCAATTATATTTTAAAAAATGAGAATAAGATATACACTTCTCCCAGCAATGATCAGAAAAAGCAAATCAAAGATGAAGCAGTAAACTGCAACAGACCTTGTGTACATACGGTCGGACCAAGTCATCCAGTTTGTAAAGAATTCTGTCAATGACTTTGACAAGCAAGTGACGCTCCTGATCTTCAAGCGTTGGTGACATCAGCAGAGGCAGAATCTGATTGAACAACGGCCCTGCTCCGAATTCCCGAGCTTTATCAGTAATTTGTCGCAACGCAGCCTAAACAAAATCAAACAGCCTATCAGTTACACATCTCTGAACAATTACAAAACAGGAAGATATTCAACAAGTTAAAATGTAATTCACTGCTACCACACGCTTCAAAATACTTGCTGCTACCACTGCAAGACTATACTTCAAACAACTCTATGCTGATCTGTTTAAAAACGAATGCATGAAAAGAAACACCCCAATGTTATCTCCCAGATGTTCAGTTTTCAAACAAGCATGCTCCTGGTCTAATATTAAGAATGTCTCTGTCTGAAAAGTAGCTTATAAAGCACTTACTTGCATGTAGACAGCTTGGTGCTATGCTCAATCTAGAGCAACACTGAGCAGAAGAGACAGCTAACATTGCACAATGTGTATGGCTGAAACTTGACTAAGAGCTACACCGCTAATTTAAGTGTAAGAAGCAAAATCGAGAAAAATCACAAAACCCTGTAAGCAAGAAGCACTATTAATCTATCAAAAATATTATATAAGCCGTATACTATTATTTAGTGACTGAAATAACAGTACAGAAAAGAACAATACTAAATTACATTGAATAACAAAAAGCCACACAGATATAGAAGAGGAAGAAAGCACTAAACAGATACCAAAGTTACGAGATTATCTTAAAGAGAGTCACACAGACACCTAAAACTGAAAACAAATACAGATTTTTGAAAAATGAGATTACATAAATGCATCTGACAATACATCTTACCTTTCTCATGGGAGGTGTGCCATTCTTTATTTTCAGAAGTAATTTCATTATTTTTCTCTCCTTCTGTTCTTCAGGACTTAGAGTTGATTCATCAACATCAACCTACAAATAATTCCAGAAATATAAATAGGCATTATTACATATTCAAAAGCAATCAAGAAACTTTAATCAGTGTGAGTGAAATCTCACTTACCAGCAGTTTATCAAAGTATTGGATATCGTCTGGTTTTAGGAATGGAAGATTGCCAGATGGCTGGTCATTAACACTCTTCATAGTTCGGTCTTCTGTCTGCATGTGGAATCCAGTCATACCACCCAAAGGTGTTGGAGTTGCTGTAAGCTTACGCGCTGGAGTGCGAATAGGTACATAACCAGCTGGTGGGGGAAGAACCTACAGAAGAACGAACAAAATTTATCTTACCACAACAGAAGAGGAAGGCATCAAATACAAAACATTACTAAACTTGTATCTTCCATTTTATTTGTTTGGAGATTTGTGCAAGTGTTCTTGCATACATTATATCCCGCATGCACAACAATACAAACAAATTCACTGTGACAGTTTGTACTTGTACCTGTCCTGTATTGACAGTATTTCAGAAGAAAGCTCACTCCCACTGCCTAGGAGTTTGGATAATAAACTTTAATACTGTGTAAAGAGGCTTCAAAGAGGCACTTCAAGCTCTGTATTAACACAGTATACTTGCTGATGTAGAATTTGTGACTCTCTTCTACGTTTTCCTACAGTTGGTCTTAGTATTTTTATCAGTCCATTCAGAGCTCATTTCTGGCCTTGACAGACATTCCCAACATTGAGAAGCAGAGTAGCAACTGGCTTTTGAGATCACCTTTAGTTCTCTCTAATGGATTAACAATCAATCAGTAACCAAATAAAAAAAATGCCTATAATCAATATTCCTTGTGAAACATTCTACTTCTGGAACAGCTTGGTTAAAAAAAAAAAACAACAACCACCCCCACCACAATATCCTTGGGCAAAAAAAAAAACCAAAAAAACCAGCATCACGGTCTGCTGTATTTTAATCCCTCTGAATTACCTTATATCCTTCTGGAAACATAGCATCCAATTCTTCATCAGAAAGTGGTCTATTTCTCTCATCAATTTCCCTTTCCCAACGCCAAGCCTGCAGCTGTTCAGGAGTCATGCTCATGATATGACCTGTATTCAAATTGAAAAAAAAAACAAATTTAAAAAGGTCTTTTTTTAAAAAAAAAATCTTCTGTATGCAGGAGATGACTTGGTTACTTAACCTTTCAGTGCTCTCTTGAGCCAAAGTTGCCATAGCACCTCAAATCTGTACCCAGTAAGACATCAAACTATCAAGAGCCTTTTATCAATTTTTTTACCAACTGAATTGAAAAGGAACGGATATAGAACCTTAGTCTCGATTCCCCTCCAGAGCTGAGTTGCTGTGAGCATTAAAAATGGTAAACTGAGCATATTCTGACTGCTTTCACACAGGCATGAGAACATGTTTGGCAGGAGTCTATTTCAGAATACAATATATAGATAAATGCTGCATTTCCCCAAAAGAAAATGAAGCCTTTGAGAATGGCCTGGGCTTACCTGGTGTAGGAGTTGCCATGTTCATAGCTGGTGTACCGATGGGTGTTTTGCCAGGTGTCAGAACAGGAGTGCTGCCACCCATCTGGCTAGCTGGTGTTTCATCCCATCGTGACTTTCTTTTACTTGCTCCTGGGGTTGGGGTCTCACCAATGGAGTCACCACCTCTATCTGTACGGGGCGTCTCAGCCCATCCACTGCCATGTCCCGGAGTATCTAAGGAAAAACAAAACATTTTTTACAGAAAGCTCAACAGTATATACTCCAACTAGAGAATCAATACCCAGACCCATTTCAGTATCTTGTCCTCATGTCTACACAAATCTACCAGCATCAAATAAACAAACACACTAGACAAAAAGTAACGACTACTTTGGTGAATAGTGAAAAGACAGAGGCACTACACTACAAACATCCAACAGAGAACTTCATTTTATGAAAAAAGCAGGTCATTCTTGCTGAATCTCACCATAAGCAGATAAAATTCTAAAAACCACAAAAGAACTCAGATAGTCTAAAAATCGGACAAAGTACTCCACATACTCCCTTTAGAAAAGCATTAAGGAACAACGATGTTCCGCAGTTCTCTGACAGCTGAGCTTCTTTCGAATTAGACAGGTGAGAAAATACTTCTAAAACTTGTTTAAATGCCGCACTCTTCAAAAACAACACAGACAAATGCATCAGAAAGAGCAATTCACCGTGAGCTCCTTTACACGTTAAAATGCCAACCTGTGACAGCGAGCAGATATACCACAAAACTTAGATTCCATTTTTCAGTCGAGGTGCTTTCACAGATATGAGTTAAGCTAACAGACAGAATTCAATGCTACAAACTCAAGACAAAAACATCACATCAACCACTAGATGTCAGAATAGAATTACTTCTCACCCCACTTCTGAATCTACTATTTACTTAAGATGAAAAAATCCTATACAATTAACCATTCAAAACTCTTTATGTGCTTTCCAGTTTGCTATAAATACCTCTTTCTGTTTTAGGTGTTTCATCCCATCGATTTTTACGTGCACTGGAAGTGGCACCTCCATGGCCTGGTGTTGCATGACCAGGCGTGTCCCGTCCGGGCGTTGCAGCTCCTGCTGGGGTATGACTTGGAGTTGGATCCCATATTTTTGAGCCTGGGGTGGCACCAGGAGTTTCACTGCCCTTTGCACGGCCTGGAGTTTCATCCCACCGCAGAGATGGCGTATGTCCAGGAGTCTATGCACGACAAAACCGAAAGTATTAATCTCTCTCATACTATAAACTGTTAGTTACTCCTTTTTAGTGGAGTAAAAAACTTCTGACATTCAAGAGGACTAGCGTTAATATTGTCTTCTGTAGATAAGGTGATGAACACTAGGATTGTTACCTCTGCTTGATCCCAACTGGATAATTTTTTAGGCGTAGCACCAGGAGTCTGATCAGCTGTCTGATCCCAACGCCGTTTGCGTTTTGAAGGTGGTTGAGATGCAGCTCCATTGACGACTTTAAGCTCTCCAGCTTTAGCTTTTTCAGCTAGTTGTTGTCTAATTTCCCTCTATACAAGAGCACAAACAGACAAACATAAACAGATTTCTTAAGAAGCCCTCTTCAGATTATACCCTTAAAAGAGATTTTTTTTTTCAGCTGTATCATATCTTTTTATGCTATTTTTTGAGGTTTTGCTCAAGTAACACAATTAGCTACTGTTTTACTTTCAAGTTCATTCTCTTTTCAAATTCTTCTACACTGACAGAGCAGCTATGTGTTTGAAGGGGCTATTTTTAAAATGATTTCTTATAAGCCCATTATTACAACAATGCAAATGCAAGAATTTTCAGTGCTATCAGTTTCTGTCACGGATATGTATGCCTTAAAACCGTTATACATCTATTTCAAACAAGATCCACCTCAGTAAATTAAAAGTGGATGAGTCACAGAAGTTAGAAAACGCATTCATCTCAGTTATATGCCAAGACATAAAAAAAGCCCTGAAATCCTTACTTAAAATTCTGAGATGACATTGTTAAAACAGCACATTAACTCAGACTGTTTTTCACTTATCAATGGATCCACAAACAGTAATATTGTCAAAATTATGGACCAATGCCTCAATTAAGGTAAGTTAAGTAGGGTAAATCAATGTAGATCTACAGAGGTCACTGGAACTACAAGATCTTGCCCCAATTAACACGATGGCACTGTAGGTATTACACAAGAGATCTGATTATATCACCAGTATCTTCTTACCTACTAAAATGCATTTTTAATAGGCATGAATAAAGCATGTACTTTTCCTTTTTTTTTTTTTTTTTTTATATTTTTAAAACCAAATATCAACCTTACACTAGCTCTTAGTACTGCAACATCTGTTCTAAGTGCTTTAACAAAGGCCTTCTAAAACCTCCCTGGATTGCCCTTACCAGGGCTCACAAAACCAAACATCTCTTGACACCAAACACCCCTCAATGACTAAGTTTTCTCTCTCATCCTCTGAAAGAAAATAAACAACAAAAATCCAAGTGCTATTAAAAAATCCAGATTAAAACACACTGAGACTACTTCTTTCATTGTTCAGGTATTATGTAGAACAGATGTTTTTCAAAACTTCCATCTTGAAAGTCTATTGACTTTCAATAAGTGAAGAACAGGATTTTCCAAAGATAAGGACTTTTAAGTCGAGACAGTCAACAGAATTTCTGTTCCCACTTTCTAAACATGCTTTCAAAGGCTGTAAAACGAAACCAAGTTCAGGTGGAAAACCTTCCCCTCCACACACCTCTTCTTTTGTTAAATGCTGTTCACGCATAACATCCATGTATGTTCTGGCATTCATTTTAGGATCTGGTGTCTTCCCTCCTGCGGAAGAGAACAGCAACAGGAATGGAGCGCAGTGAGTACAGGATAAGCAGAAACTACTGACTTCTTCTATTGTCCTGCTCTAATATTATATTATTCCATGATCATTTAATTTTACTTTTTGATTGAAAATTTTTAAAATTACATGTATCTTACGTTTATTCAGTTTGCTGATCAATTTAACCTGTTTGAACACAAACATAACTACTGCAGTTTCAAACAAATATTTTAAAGCCGATATAAATGATAAAATGACAACACAGTTAAGAGTCTTCAGAAGTGATGGGTTCCTGGGTTGCTATTCCGGAATACGTACACTTTCGTGCCTTTGTCTCCATCAGCAGTTCTGACTTCAAGCAGCAGAATAGAAGCCTAGAAAATTATCTCTTTACCATTAGTAACACTTTGGAAAGATATTTATATTCAAAACATTACCTTGTGTAAGCTGTTAAATCCTAGTTTTTATCTGACTATAAATAACTATTTCATACCTAAGTAACGTTTAAAATGTTTTATCATAAAGACCCATTTATAAGTTTGACAAATCTGGACACACCTCCCAGATGTTCTAGTGTTATATTGTAATAGGGCTTCATTAAAAAAACAAGAAAAACAAAACAAAAAACCCCAAAAACTGCATGATGACACTTTCCCCCTCTTCTCAAGGTACAATTGTGATTGGGAGCTGAATGTAATACAGTACATATACCACCACAACGATACTCACAGGTCATGGGTTTTGTATACCATATGTTGTTTTATGCTGTGTATCTTGCGTTAATTAAACTTTTAAATACTTTACAAGAAGCCCAACTTTATAAAAATGAGACTTGTCAAGAAAACCACTTTTTTTTAAGAAAAATGTGCAGATTTGCTATACAAGTGGCATAGCATTATAATTTAGGGAAAAAAATAAACTTCTTAAACATTTCTATGCTGAAGATCATTGCCCAATTGGCTGTGTCATTCTGACACTAGCTTTGATAGGACTTTCCTTTGGAATACTTTTTCACCATAATCTACACAGGATGTGTTGAACTGCACCCTTAAGAATGCAGACAGGACTGGCATATAGCAGTACTGCTGTAGGAAAGAAATTAAGGACAGTTAGTATGGGCCTGTGAATTCTGACAATACATGTTTATATCAATTACAATTAAGCAAGTAAAATAATTAATATCCCTATTAATTCATGCAGGCTGAAATTCTCATTTGTAAAACCTGCAAAATAGCTACTAATTTTAAGCCAACAGGCACCTTATTGCCACACCTGAAACTCACTCACCTGAAGAAAGTTTCTGTCAGACCCACTAACACCCCTTTTCCTGACTTTCATTCTAAAATTCTCAGAGCAGACTTGAACTATTAATAGTATCAAAGTCTTACATATGCTTTTGTTTCTTTTAAGAAACAAAGAATGGTAAGAATTAGGTGCTCTATTTTGAGAACTAGCATTTCAAAAGCAGTAACCCTATAAATCTATGACTCGGAATGAAAACTTTCAAGGTACTGAAAGAATCTGAGCACTCAATACACAAGTTGTCCAAAGTATAATGCACAACCCAAAACAAAATGAAAATAGAAACCTTTAACCCTTTGTGTTTCTATGGCAATGGCTCATTATTTTCTTGTCCTTCTACCTGGAAAGAAAACTTGTATTATAAAGATGAAGAATATGGCATCTAGGTTTTCAACCAAATCTCTATGAAAAGGGGATGTTTAAAACAAAACTAAGTTTATAAGCATGCCAACAGAAATCAAAGGGCTAAAGACAATTAAAGACAACAAATTTCACAAAGAGTATAGAAAAGTCAAAATAAATTACCATCTGCAAAAGGATCAAGACGCTCAGGGGAAATTATCATCATCCGCCTGTGCTTTTTGTACTCATCTTCCCGATCTGCAATCTTTTGAGGACGGTGTTCTGCAAAAGGATCATACTAAAAACCAAAAAAAGCTTGTTAGTCACATACATATGAACAACAATATGAAAAGTGTCTGGCGACCACAAGCCTGTATTCATTTTCAGTATTACTAAAAAGGCATACTTTCTTTAATCTCAACTATGCAGGAATGTCAAATCACTATGTTAATGTAATTTTACATCTGTAACTGGAATTTATTTTTTTTAAAAAAACATCAAATTTCTTACAAAGTAACTTCTGACAAAAATTTGCTATTTTGAAGAAGTTTATTCACTTGTTACCAAAGTATTTTGGTAACATTGGTCAGGCACTGGAACAGGCTCCCCCAAGAGGTGGTAGAGTCACCATCCCTGGAGGTGTTCAAAAAAGCGTGTAGACATGGCACTTTGGGACATGGCTTAGTAGGCATGGTGGTGTTGGGTTGATGGTTGAACTAAAGGTCTTTTCCAACCTTAAAGATTCTCCGATTTCATGCTGTCAACCTTTCCCCTTCTTTTTGCACGGAGACTTAATGCTACTTCATATGCTTTTAAATTTCACAAGAAAATACTCCAGGAATATAAACCCTAAGTGATTACATTTTCTTTACAAAAATACAAGTATAAAGGACATTAAGTTTTCCAGTTATTTCCACTTTTGAAGTATCTGACCCGCCAAAACGTGAGGTTTTCAGTAGTTTAGTGCATATGCCCACATTGCCTTTACATGCAGAAATGCCAATTTTTATCATCCTGTGGAATTCTAAACTAAAGCAATAATGGGCTTACAGCAAAATTAAAATGCCACAGCCCTTTACATACATCTTGTATCTCCAGAAGACAAGACCTGGTCTCAGAAAACTTTAACACTTCTTTCGCCTAATACCTGCAACAGTATTTTATTGTGCTTTCAATTAAGATGTACCTGTTCAGTAGACTGTGGTATGTCATTAAGCAATGCCACTGGAGCATGATAACCTGGCTTCTTCTGGCCAAGTAAACTCGTAGATGGGTAGTCATCATCATCCTGTCAGTAAAAAAAGACATGACCAATTTGTCATGTTGCCATTATATTTAGATAAAATGTCAAATTAACAAATTAATATTGTGGTCATAGAAAAGATTAAAATGGACAACCAGAATAGTCGATTCCAAATTTTAGCAAGCTTTTTCATATGGCTTGTTTTATTACTCCTAAACTGCTGAATCAGATACACCTATCCACATCATGAAAAAAATAACTTTTTCTCAACAAGACTCAGGTATTCTGCGCTACGCTATGTTTAATCGAGTACGTTGCCTACACTAGTTACCCAAAAAGTCTGTATTTAGTATTAGCACTACTGATATAGTCCCTAGCTGGCATATGAAAACTGGTACACAAAAATTCAAACCACTTTTTTCTTAAAAGCCAGCTAGATATAGAACAAAACTTCAGTAAACAACGCTATCTAAAAAGCTTCAGAAACAGTGAAAAAATCAGAAATATAACATCAATTTAGTTACACCTTCTTGATCACAATGGCAATAACAAGTACTCAGAATGCGTAAGATGCTTTTGCTATCTATTTCATACTAGGAGACAGTTCCTGTGCAATAATTTATAGCAACCCAAAAGACAAAAAACTGCTCTTAAAACTATGAACTGATTTCAGTGAGACCCTGTAATGGAAATTTTTAATTAAGGAATTCTTAGAAGTCTACAAGTGACACATAGTACATCACTAAAAGAATGTATCAACTAGTACTAAAGCGAACATAACAATCTTCCTTCCTCTTAAAAAAATAATTCACTCAAAGTAATATGTAGTTGCCTATGTACTTCTGGTCAGAACCAGTTTCTGACTGCTCCTGCAACTGAAAATGTGGTCAAATGTTTAACATTAGAAATTAACATGAAGAAATCTTACAAGCAGGATACATAAGGAGGACAACACAGTAAAAAAGCTAATTCGCAAAAAAATTGCTCTGAAATTTGAAATGAAGTAGAAATAGAAATCTTTAAAACAGTCAAGTTTGTTAGCCCGAGTTTTACTAAATTTTTTTTCCGTTTGTTAGCCCGAGTTTTACTAAATTTTTTTCCCACCATCATTTTTCATCTTGGCAGCAACAACAGAACAGAGTTACTTATTTCAGTCAAGTCTAACACTGATTAAGTACCAGGCCACAAGTTTTTGCTGTCTGCTTGGGCCTCTATGACTTTCAAAGCACAGCTCATGAAACACAAGTCAGACTTAGAATTTATGAGCTTCCCAGATAACACTTCAGCAACTGCTATTAAAAATTACTTGGAATTAATTCCAAAATCCTCAAAATGCATGCCCTGAACAAATACATAAAATCACTTACATCTTCCAATTCAGTTGCTGCAATAGAAGTGACATATCCAGCAAACCTGCTGTCACTACCACCATAAATTTCTTGATCATAATATCCTGTGGAATCAAGGCCTACTCCTTGGGCTTCATCAAGAGCAGGCTTTTTTCCTTGGATTTCTCGAATTTGTGCTTCAATATCTAGGATAAAAACACACACAAAAAATGAGGTCTTTTGACATATGCACACAAAATGTAACACATGTTAATATGTACAGTGGGTTTTTTTCACCCAATTTCAAAGAGTATCTTGATAGAAATAAGCAAATATGACACACAAAACTATAAAATCACCACGTAAATAAGAAGCTTTTACTTAAGTTGTAATATTATTCGACACAGACTATTTCAGTTACATGGCCTATAGCAAACGATTCAAACCAACTGTTAACCTACCCATCTTTCAACACAGACAGCAGAGAAGGCAGCATTTTTCAACACTACACTAACACAACACTGTCTCAACGAATGTAATCCTCTCATTAAAAAGCCTTTCAAAATGTTATTACCAATTAACAAACCAATTCTGCTAATTTAAACAAATCTGTTCAAAAGAGCTACTGCATGAGCTGTCAAATCTGAGATTTAATAAAAGAACACTATTATGTTATGTAACATATTGCAAAGCTGCAGTATCTTTCAATAAATAAAAAACCCAAAACTCTCTAATATGCCGCTGGATACCAAGCTAGCAAAACCCAAAAGATTAGGACCAGATTCTTTTCACCCTGTTATTTACTCATTACTAATGCTACTTACTCATAACTATTCCTGCCTGCACCACCATCTTTGAAGAGCCTACCTTTCTCCTGGATAACAAAAGACTTACCCTTCAAATCAGAGGAACGGGAGCTTTGTCATTCTTTTAACATAACAGGGTCTGAATCTAATCAACTCTGGTGGCCATCTTTGACCTTAGAAATTTGGTACTTTCAGAAAGAATGTTAATTTGTTAACCCAGAAAACAAGGAACCAAATTAAACCAGGCCTTCCTCCTATGTGTTGCAATGCAACAAGAAAGTAAGTTACAGTAATCTAATCGTTACGTACGTCACAGTTACATTCAAAAAATGTAACTAATGTAGATGTATTAAGGCACAGCTAACTCCGTAAAAATTATTACTGTTTCCATCTGAATTGTGTTAGATTCATGTAAAGACAATTATCCGTATAATGTGAATTTCAGTATATCAATCATATACTTTCATGGCCAAGGAAATACCCAAGAGTTGCATTTCATGGCAGAAAGAATAACAAGGATCATGCCTGAGCAAGAAGGTTGGAATATATGGTCTCAGAAGTCCCTTCCAACCTCAATGACTCTGTGATTCACCCTCTCCCATCTGAAGCAGTATTGCCCGCTATGTTAACCCACAGGAAATTCTATGCAGAAATAATCTTAAATCTTGACTATTCACTAGGTTTTTTACTATTGTTGCTCATTTCTCTTTTTCGGAAATAAATTTCACAAGGTCTTACCACTGAGATCCCTTGCAAAAGACAGTATACCACAACAGCTGCTAACAAACCTGGCAAGAACTAAGATTTGAATACTTTTTTGTTTTGTTTTTCTGAGAGGCAAGATTATTGCTAATCCAAATTGCTGGACCTGACACATAATTAGGGATGTGCTGGCTTTAGTCGGTTTTGGGAGTTGTTTGTTTTTCCTGTTTCTTTTTTTTTTTTTTTTTTAATGACTGAAAGACTGCAGATCAGAATTGCGTAGTTTAAAAGTTTAAACCACCAGCCCTGTAAACTTTGACGTAAAATCATGGCTGGGACCTCTTCTTATCACAAACTGCCACTAATAAAAAATAAAACCAACATTGGCAGCCAGATTATGCCTCCCGCACAAAGGCATGTTTTCCACAGAAGTAACTGAACACTAGTTTTACCTGACAAACCTTCGCTATATAGCTATGAGTGAGAATAGCAGGATTCAGTGTTCATGCACAGCCTGCAGAACTGGCAGTTAGAAACACTTTAAGCACAGCAAAGCTGACAGCAAATCTGCAGTTCCTGCGGTGGTCTAGTGGGGAAAGAAAGAGCAGAAGTATGTTTCTAAACTCATCAAGAGTCCCATACACGGCACATACATCACAGTTAGCTGATAAGGAGAATCTTGCTCCAGCCAGTTAAGGGCTTCCTTTGAGCTTTTGCAGGTATCTAGGGTAACTTGGACAGTCACCTCTGCATTACAGAAGCTGATGGTATCTGCCTTGAATTTCTAAGAAGCTGAAACTTGACAAAAGCCTTATACTGCTGGCCACGATCACCTGCTGAATCCTGTCCCATGTACATCCAGCTACCGATAAAATCCTGCACAGTATAGGGGAATCCAGTGAGTCCAGAACTTGAAACACGTTGCTCCTCAGTGTTACTTCCCAAAGAAGCAGCAGAGAGAAACTACTGCTGAATGAGGGATCCCTATCTTGCCCACAGAGGTGTCTGATCATCTTCAGAGGCACACCACACATATCCTGTTTACCAGTGTCATCTGAAGGTATTCCACTTTGGTGGAGTCATCCTATGGCATGGTTATGGAACTGATACAACTCAAATGATTTTCTCACATATTTTAGTTATTTCTGTTTCTTTCAAATAGCAGATCAAGTTCCTGGTTTCTTCTGCAGCCTGGTGCAATGCAGCGCTGGGGTGAAAGGGAATACCTGAAGCTTCCATTGCTACCAAGGACAACGCTACTAGTATGGAGTGCTTTTAGGGTAGAATGACATTGTTTCTTATTTCTAAAGAGCAGTTACTAGAAAAACACAGTCTCTTCAGTAGCATGTTAAGTCCTGGTTCTGCATCCATAGCTGTAAGCAACTTCAACACAAAGAAGCCTACAATGCAAAAGCCTTTCCATCATCTGTCCACTGAATCAACCTGACCACAGCCAAATAAAGCACCAGTAAGTACCCTGCCGTACAGGATGGGCTCCCACCACTACCAGATGCTATTAAATCAATTGTGGGATTTCTGCAGCAAAAGCATTAATACAAAAGTCTTTTGCTATTAATAGTTCTTACCAATGCTTTACATACTAAGGCCTTGTTCTCTTATTTTTAAAATAGCTACGGTTTCCGAAGAGGGTACAGATCTCATTTATCATTGGCCTTCTTTAAATTACCATTAGCTGTTTTCAGACTAAGGAGCACTCATTTTCTTACAGCAAAATCTGAGTTATCCATCATAAAGAAAGTCTGCACAGGGTCTACAGGCTTTACAAACTCGCATTTATGGCCAGCATAGTTTTGAACCAATGCCATGCAGTCTCGGAGAGCTAGTGTAAATGAAGCACGCTTTGAAAAGAACACCCATTTGACAGGACCCTTCAACCAGAAGGTCTAAAAGATCGGCAGCCAGAGATAGCCTGACTGCCAGTTTAGAAAGCAGTTCCACCCATGAATTTAGATGGAAAAAGCTATTTTGACACTCAAGATTCCTTGATGACAGTGGTACTTTCTTGAACAAGCTCACACCCTATTTAACTTAATAAAATTCAGAAAGAATACTTACAAACTTTAAAAATATATTGTGTAAAGCAAAGTACTTGTTTGATGGTTTAATTAACCAAAACATAAACCAGACACTTCAGTCAAAGACAGACAAATGGTAATTGGAGCAGGTTTGTTTGTTGTGGGTTTTTTAAAAAAAAAAAAAGGGGGGGGAGACTATAGCCTACTTATCATTCCTTTTTCTGTATTTTACTCTATTTAACATACTTTGGTATTTTTAAAAGGGTAACTTTAACATGCAATTGATTCAAAACATACTGTAAATGTTGAATACTTTAAAAGTCAATATATTGGAATTTGAAGTCACTGAAAATCTAGCTCACAGCCAGATCATGATAGCCTCTCTCAAAATGCATAGTCCATTACCATAAATGTAGTTCTACTTGCAATGTTTGGCATGTAAGACCTTAATCGGCATGAAAAAAGAAAAAAGTAGTATTGACGTAGTATTTTACAGCATAAATAGTTTCATTCCTTATCATATTTTTGCATATTTAGATTGCCCTGTGCAGCTGAATTTCTAGCTACTTTAGCACTCTCACATGTCAAGTATGGAGATCCCTTTGCTCTGTTCTGAGCAAGCAAAAAAAAGTAAATTAGAAACTACCCTTGACAGCATTCAAAACTCAAGCATTTGAGGCTTTATAAGCTGCCCTTTAAAACTTTACTTTTCAACTAAAACCAGAGAGATTACCCTTAAGCTTCATAACCGAAACAGTCTCAAACTGTTTTGAGACTTCTTTCAAGTTGTGTCTTGAATGCATCAACCAACAAATATTTAACAAACAATACAATAATGTGAAAAATCTTCAAAGACAATTTAGTAAGAAACAACTCAATTTGGAAAATCAGGAACTGAAAAAAGATAAGGTAGAACTCAGAAGAAAAATAATCAATCTGTTCAGCTAATACCTCCTTGTTGGGAAAGGCAACATTACATGATCATACCCAGGTATAGATAATTTTTAACTACATACAATCCCCCCTTAAAACCTGTTCTGGTACAACGCTAATCAAAACACAAGCAACTGGAAGTATGTCAACGTTTTCATGAACTGCAGTGGACCACCATTTGCTTCAATAACTAAGCAATTTAAGTTTAAAAAAATATTATTTCATTATTACAAACTCTTTAGGTTACCAGAGAGGCACTGTGGTGGACAGTATCTCACAAAACAAGCCTTATGCACGTCACAGCATATAAACAAAACACAAGACAACTTCCGTATATTCTCCAAAAATGTTCTACAATGCTAAAAAATAAAATTTAATTAAATTTAATTTTAAAAAAATGAAGACAGCATTTTAAGCTTTTCTTCATCCATAAACTCAAACCTGGTCTGCAGCGTTAAAGACTACCCTAACTTCGCTTTCATGAGAGATGATGCCTCTCCATCTGAAAAGTATTTTTCAGCGCAAAACTTTTACCCCAGAGGCGATGAATAGCTGAGCACCCTACCCTGCCTACCTCACAGCATACAACCACTGTCCAGAGGTAGTTTTTAGTTAGTGAATTACGGATGTAAATTAACACAAAACACAGCAGATCACCTACCACAAACAGAAACATGACTAAACCCCAAAAACAGAGAAGCAGTACAACCCTACAAATCATTCTCCCTTGCCTGAAGATATTTAAGAGCAGGGCAAGCCGCAAGTACTGTCCAAGAGAGCTCTGATTCATGCTGCGAAGAGCTGGACGCAGCAGGGAACACAGCCACAGAGCACCTCCGAGAACACATTCTGCCCATGAGAGCCCTCGCTCATGACACCGCTCAGAGACCAGCTTCCCTGCGCAAACACCCAGCCGGCAGGAAGCCTCCGTGCTAGAACGGCAGTTGAAATGCCTGAGACCTCACGCCGGCTTTTCCCCTCCTCCGGGGCATTTTTCTCAGTAAGCACCAGGCCGACGCGGCGCGCAGCAACAGCTCGGGCCACGCTGGCTTTCGGCGGGCAGCACCCCTGCACCCTCCCCCTGCGGGCCACCCGGCTACTGCGGGCCGCGGCTGGAGCGCTCAGCCAGAAGGAGTTGGGGAATTCGCGTTACTGACATTGAGCACACGGAACCGAGGGGGCCCGCAGCGCGACTCTTACTGAGCGCCCGCCGAGGGCTCAACGCGAGCGGCAGCAGGGGGCCGGGGCCGCGGGGAGGTACACG
>VWZZ01003432.1:357270-379394 GCA_013399095.1 Psophia crepitans | reverse complement strand
CCCTCGGTATGCCCCAGAGCGGCCGCTGCCGGGCGCCCGGCAGCCTACGGGGCTGTGCCGGGCGAGCCCCTGCCCGGGGACCCCGCCCGGGGCCCGGTGCTGCCCCGCGGTGAAGCTGGTGGCTTTGGGGAAGGGGAGAGGGAAGGTATCCCGGGTGCCCTGCGGCCCGCGGGGGCGGCTGAGGTGCCCTCGGCCTCGGCAGCTGTCGGCTCCTTTCAACGCGGCCCCTGTGGATGGAAGAACAAGCGATTTTCAGATTATAAACTTGGCTCTTCCTTGCTTGAGCCAGCTGCATAACTTTGAGCAATTCATAAAAAGAAATTAAAAACTGAGTAAAACGCCCGGACGTGTTCCACTTCAGAGAAGCAACAAGTTCCTTATCGCTTGGTCACATGTGAGGCTGGCTGGAACAACCTGAAAACCAGAACGTGCTGTGGGAGAAGAGCTGATTTTGTAACTGGAGGAAACAGAACAAGCAGACGAGAGTGTAATTTGAAAATCTCAAAAAGGTTCACTCGTTACTACTGCTGTGTTTCTTTGGTAACTTCAAAGTCTTACTGTCATAAAAACAGTGAAAAAGTGGAACAGAAATTGGTTCATGTTGTCAAATTTCAAGCAGTCATTTAACATAATTGTTACTGTGCAGCGGTATAATCTGTCATCCATCTTTCTCGGACCACATTTCTTACTGTATAATTTGTGGTTTTATATTTGTATTTGCAATATTAAGATAGTTCATTCCTAGTAAACAAAATAGCTGCTTTTAAAATAATATACTAGAGTCCTGAATTGAGGGCATTATCAATTACTGGGAATGGTGTTCAGTATAAGGAAACTCATTAAGTAACTGGTTGCAGACTAAGTTTTAAAATATTTCTAGTGTAAGCTGCAAGAATCGTGGCAGCTGGTTTTAAGCAAGCGCAAGCTGAATCCGGAACGGTGCTGTATTATTTGTAGCCTTGAAGCTGGGTATGCTTTCACGGCTTGCAGTTGTCACTGGGGTATGTTCAGTACCTGTTGTCAACTCGGAGGAGCCCTTACTGTGCTGAGTAGCAGACTTCAAGGACTCAGGTGGTAAATTAGCCTCTTGTGCTTATTCAGACTGAGATGCTAATGAGGATGCTTGTTGGTAAGGCTTGTTTTTTGGGATGTGAACAGCTGTTAAGGAAGAATGTGAATGAGATCAGCTGTTGTCTCACAGACCATAAAATGGCCATCAGTTATAACTAACCTTACAGAAGGAACAGTTTGGATAACAGTAAACACAAGTACCCTGGCATGTTCTTACTGCTAATTTCAGTCTTTATAGTCAGGAGTTTGAGATCCTCTTTTTCAAAAGCGTGTCAGTCTTTAGGCTTAGAAAAATTTGTAGCTATTAAAAACAATCACTGACTATAGATCACTGGTAAATGCTTCCTTCTCAGCTCATGGAAGTCATGTGATACTGTGATCAGTGCCCAGATCTTTAGAAAGCGACAAGAGCCATGTGAGCAGATACATTTACAAAAAAAACAGAGGATATTACTGTCAGAGGATAAATACAGAGGTGGTACGTGTGTCTGAATTCTAGTATGGACTTGGCTTTTCTCTTGTGGCCTTGATTAGGTTCACAAAAACCACGTGTGACAGTCCATTGAAATCTGTGCTTTTGTGATTTCTTGAAGAGGTATGCTTTCCTGAACTGGGACCCAACCCAGCACATTCTCATGGCATCTGTTTTTCTTCAAATAAAACTGGGAGGGAGATGAAGTCTTACCATGGCTGTTAGCATTATAACCTCTTAACCTTGCCTTCCTTGAATGGCAATGTAATTGTCTTACGGCAGCTAAAAGATTATTTGTAGAGACTGTTTTTCAGCCTTGTAGCTGAAATAAGTCTAAATAAAACTGTATGAGACAATACACTGGCATAGCAGTACAGTAAAAAGCAAACCAAGAGAAGGAACCTGGCAACTTGTTTGGACTGTGTACGTAACCCCAGATGGAGAAAGTCATTTAAATTAGCTCTCCAGAATGAGATTTGGTCCAGACAGTTGAACACTTTCTATGAATCTGGTTGAAGCAGCTACAATCTTCCTGGCACCCTTCCAGCATTTCCATCAAAGCAATGTTTTTCCTTAACAGTCTTGTCCAGACTGTGTGGAGGAAAAAAAAAAAAAAGACCATGTCCACAGGCCTTCAGATACACTTGCAGAGTTTGTTGTCTAAAGACTTTTAAGTCAACCTATTTTTTGTTAATTTTGATGCCATACTGCTGTCCCATCTTAAGTAATTCCTTTTCAACTACAGTGACTACAATGTGTGTTGTCAGTCGTCTTGGGTAGTATCACAGTTACTTGTTCCTTTTTTAAAAAATCTGTACAGATTGTTTCTAATCAGCTGCTGCTGATGATTATTTTCCTCCAAACTTGATACCAATTTCTTATTTGCCTATCTCCTGATACAGTGAGGATATAAGCTAACATGGTCAGTTTTGCGTTATTACTATGTTTCCTTATCATTCAAAGTTAGGTTGATTTTTAAAGAACATGGAACACTGAGGTGCACTAGCATTTTTAAAGGTAATTTGTTAAGTTTTATTTATGAAAACACTGCGTCCAAGGTTTTGCGTAATAATTTCTGAAGGAAATTTTGAAAGCTGGGTAAGCAAAGCACTTTCTGAAAGGACTTTAAACGGGAAACCATCCTTCTAAGAGAAGAAAGGCAGCAGAGGGATTGTGGCAGGAGTTTAACTTTGTATCTCTACCTGGAACCTTCTCTGTGTACGCCAAAAGGGTAAAATACTGCAGACTAGGCTTGGATTTTGCTATTAAGTCTGTTCTGCAAGTTAAGTGCATATGAAGCTCATACATGAACTCAGGCTGCCATGAAGCTGATATTTACCAGGGACCTTTGTATTTTACTCTGTCAGTTACTTTTCTCGTGACTGGGGGCTATTTTTAGTTTCTCCTAAGGGGAAAAAAACCAACCAAACCCACCGTTACATTTTTAGCAGTTTGTATACTGTTACAAGCCTTTTTTTTTCCATCTGAATCTAACATTTTCTGGAATATTACACAACAGATTGATTGTCTCACCTGAATGTGTTGTTATTTATTTTGCTGATATGAAACATATCTAAAGGCATTTTCACTGTTTCAGGCACTTGGCTTCTTGTGGTATTCTGATGACCAGAATGTCTCCTTTGCAAGTACCTGTAATGAGCCATACCTTTTCAAGAACTTTCTTCAACATTGCTGCTCCACTAGTAAATAAAAGAAAAGAATATTCTGAAAGAAGAATTATAGGGTTTGTATAGAAGTGTGAAAAGAGACTTTCTATGTTTATCAGTTTTGTGTCTGCTTTGCTTAATCCAAAGTGCTAGAAGTCCAAAGACTGACCATCCCTAAGGACACATGCCCCTATGACTCTAACTGGAGAGTAAGAAGGAATTTTTACTTTCAGAATTTGTAAGATCAGGCTTTTCCAGTCTGAAACTGAGTATAAAAAATGTATGAACCCAAACTCATTGCCCCATAAAAAGAAACAGCAGAAATGTTGACATGACAAAAAACCCCAGTGCTGAAATGGAAGAATACACTATTAATTTCATCTGTTGAAACGGGAACAAACTAACAAGTGTTAAAACTGTTTGTTCCCTTCTGTCCCAAATACATGCTAATGTTTGCACTTACATTACATTGTAGTTCTCACTTCTTGAGATTTTCTTTCTTCAAAAGGAAGAAAATAATTACTTGTGTGATGAAGAAACTTAGGCACATAGAAAAAGATTTTGAAATCCTGTTTGCCTTAAAGCTAGTGGGAAAATTCCTGTTAATTTAATGAGACTGGGATCTACCTGCAGTCTCTGGTCCACAACAGAATGAACTATTTATTAGCATAATTTTTTAGACTGTGCTTAACATTCATTTATATGATAGTACTTGAACTGCAACACATTTCACATAGTCACTTAAAAAGAGCCTTTGTCCAATAGTACTCACTGTTGAGCAGCTGAACATATGCTTCATTTTAAACACAGATGGAATTGAAGCATGTGCTTCAATACTTTTCTGAGTCAGAACTAAAAATTAAAAACCATAGCTATTTAATACTTTGCCACATTACAGTAGAATTGACTAAAATGTTGCCATCCTATTCTTTCATATGATTTCAATATCCTGCTTGAGCAAGGGGGGTGGACAAGATGACCTCCAGAGGTCCCTTCCACGCTCAGCTATTCTATGATGCTTTGAGGTTTGTCCACTGCATACGTTTAATCAAGCTTTTTTATTTGGGCTAAATTAAAGAAAGTAGTGTTCCTCTATTTAAACCTTAAGAAATAAAATACTTTGGTTTTGACATGCCTTTTCTTGGTAACCATGAAGTGTGGCTTCTTTATGTGGAATGTCTAAGATCTACCTAAATGAAGACACAGCAGTGCTGGAAAAAAACCCCTATTTTTCTATTTGAAATGTATGCATATTTACCCAATATTGCAGAAGGTAGCAGACACCAGGCTCACTGTTCATTAACTTTACTGCTGGATGTTGTGTAGCATTTTGCACTTTTATGCAGACTTTTGCTCGTTTATTATTTTTTTTTTCTTTTTAATTTCCAAAACCAGTGGTAGTGTTTTCAGGTGACTGTACATTCACCTTCCAAACTGCCATGCTGTTTATACCATCTTGGAAACTTTTTAATACTAAATTTGAAGTTAAAATACCTTGTAACTGATGTTCATATTTCTGTTCCCAGGTATTCTATGCAGGAAATGTATGAAGTTGTTGCTGTTGTGGAGAATTACAAACTATTTGTTCCTTGGTGTAAAAAGTCAGATGTATTATCGAAACGCTCTGGATATTGCAAAGCACAGCTAGAAATAGGATTCCCCCCTGTAGTGGAGAGGTATACATCGGTTGTTACCCTTGTGAGACCACATTTAGTTAAGGTAACTTTGTTTTTTTTCTTAGCTGTAACTTTCCATAATTTCTGTTTGTTGAAATTCAAATAATTCACTGGTGCTTCAAAACAAAAATTGGTGCTGGATCTGCTTTGTGTGGCTCAAAACCTAGGTCTTTAAACAAAAGCAACACAACTTAATTAGAGAGAGTTTAAATGTGCCTATAAAACATAAGCTGGCAAATGGTGATGGGGAGAGAGGGGAAGTTGGCTTTTAATTTGCTGGAGAAAGTAGGAGCCATTAAGGAAGGTTACAAAAAAAAACATTTTCGGTTTTGTTATCATCTTGTCCAAGCCCCTCTAAATGCAAGATTAATACTGACTTAAAAGTTGTCTTTGACAACTGTAGCTTCTGACACCTTAGCTAAATTGGTATCTGTCATTACTTATCTTCTGACAATTTTACATAGGTAATTAGAAGTTTTAAATGTGGGATCTGCTGAAAAGCTTGTTATTCAGTGCGTTGATGAGAAGATAGAATTAATTTGTTCCCAAGAGCAGCACTTGTATTTCTCCTCCCTTCAGCTTTTCAAGAGCAATAATTAAAAGAAAAATGTCAGAGGAGACAGTTGAAATGATATCTGGATCTTCTAACTTGTTTGCCTTATGTTCAAATCTGCTCTGGTTAGGAACAGCCTACAACAGATTCCTTACAGCAAAACGGCCTCTCCCTTCATGTGGCAGATCTTGACTACTTTTTTGAATAACTAATGGAATTACAACAGTTGATTGCTGTTTAAGATAATTGTTTGGATATCCTATTTCACTATTCTTTTCTAGGCTTCCTCTTCCAAGACACTGCTCAAACAGACTCTGGGTTTCTTAAGTACAGGGAAGACATGAATTGGAAAGGGAATATGCAAAGTGCCTTATTCAAGGTACTTGCTGATTCTGGGAAGGAAAAAAACAAACAACTTTCTCCCTTTATTAAGAAAGTTGAACAGTTACAATGGAAAATCTACATTTTACATGCTGACTGCTTCCCCTTTCTACTCTTCCCTGACAGGGCTGCCTTTTTCCTTTCGCATAGCTATCAGAGTGGCTTACCAATTCTTTTTATCTTTAATTCACTCAAAAGAGGATTTTTTGTCTCAGAAAAGATCATGAAAGAGGCAAGGAGAACAGTTTCTTTAGATTTCTTCCTCCTAGACTTATTAGCATCTGCTTTGCTGGGATTATTTTCCCTAGAAGTTTACATTATGTTCATATAACTGTAGGAACATTTCTAGAGAAGCGACTGTGTTTGGACTACTTCACGGTTCTCAGAAATAACTCTAAGCAAAGGCAGCTTGCTTGGTGGTCTCACATAGCAGGCTACTGGTGGTGACAAAACGAGCACAGGTTTGTTGCTTACAGCAGTAGTGGTTGAGCAATGGAAAAATCAGACTGCTAGCAGCAGCTCTTGCCGCAGAGGAAAGCACGGAGTGAGCTTGCTACTTATAAGGTTGGGAGCAAGGGGGGGATACTGGCAATTTTCCCATTCTTCCTGCCCTTTTGGCAGCAGCTGGAAAAACAAGCTCAGCTCTTCGTGTCTAATCTTACCTCTACTCCTCCCCTTTCTGTTGTAGAAGTAGCAAGACACTGCATCTCATTCCTGGGCAGAAATGCGTAGGTATTTTTCTGCTGCTCGTTAGCTTTTGGGATGGCTTACCTTATCACTGCTTTCAAACCACATGCAACACCTATTCATCATAGGTAGTCTTAGAGCAAGCTGCTTGTGGCAACAGGAAGACGTGTAAAAAAAAAAACAAACACAAACGCAAAGCAAGCTAAACAGTTACAGAAATTCTCTCTAGAAATTCCAAGACAACTGAGATTATGTATTTGGATTATCTTGAAATATGTGTCTTTCAATCTCGTTTCTATCATAAATCTAGCCACACAAAATTAGCGCTATGTGCTAAAAGCAAAATGACTGAAAATAAGGACCATATTGTCATGAAATCTATGAAGCCAACTGCTGCACACACTTTACTGTTTTAAAGTAGGATCGTATGCAAGGACTCCCCAAACGGTAGTTAAACATGACTTGTTGGTAACTAAAAGCCAGTGTGTAAACTGATTATGGACTTAAGTGTATAGCCTTACTGACTGCATCGTAGCTCTTGATGACAATAGTTATCTTGTGACAAAGATCATCTTCAATCACTTTTTTTATGCTAAGCATTTCTATACCCCAAGACTACCAGTCTATATATCACTATATAAAACATTCTGTACATGTAATGAAAAAAAAAACCACCAACCCCAAATCCAGTAAATATCCATGTCCTTTGCTTGAAACAATGTTGTTCAAAACTTCCATATATAGCATTAGCATTATTTTGGTGTTCTGTTCATGTTAGAGATCTGTTCCGACTCTCAACGCAAAAATTTTTCTTCTCCCTTAAAAGGGATTCAATTACTTTGCTGTAAGTGACATTGTGCAAATAGGATCTTATGCTGGCTGCACCATAAAAATAATTTTAAGTATGCCAGGACCTTCACTGCCTAACAAAATGCAAATACAAGCTTCACTAATACGAAGTTGTCACTTGTAAAAGCCTAACTGTAGCTTGACTTCTTAAACTTTCTTTTAGGCATCCTGCACAGATGGAAAACTATTTAATCACTTGGAAACAGTGTGGCGTTTCAGCCCCGGTATCCCTGGTTACCCAAGGACATGTACATTGGATTTTTCAGTAAGTATTAAGACTACCACGTGCTTCAACTCTGGGTTATGGTGTTAAGTGGCTGGTACTTGTTTCTTTGTTCTAAACATATACACATGGAAAACAACTTAGTTGTAGTAACTACTATAAAAAAAAAATCTTGCAAGCCTTACCACACGGAAATCACTACAGTGTCCTTTAGAGTTGGCAGTCTTCTGTGAGGTGGCCACCTGTCATGAAGCAGTCTAGAGATTGGTATCTTTCACCATCTCTTTCACAGTACAATTCTAAACATCCTGAAGTTCTCAGACAATCAAATACTAAACATACTGTGCTATTTCCTTTAATGACTCTACAACTTATGTTCTCTTCATACCAGAAAGTAGGTATTTCTTGATCTGTCCTGTTTGGCCTGCCGTTTGGTTAATTTAATTTCCTAGTTCCAATTTTACTCTTTCATGTATTTCCAGTCTTACTTTTTTTCTTCTATAATACAAGTATAATACATTTTTTGCTGGTTTTCTACTCTATGATGGGATACCACAGCAGCTCAAGACTATTGCTCTTTAAATCCAGTATCTGATTTAGCCTGTTACTCCTAGACAAGTTGTTTTCCACTCAAGTTACTGCTTCTTCATATTGTCTATTTAGTCTGTCATCACATTTTTGTTAGATTTTGTAGTGTTAAGAGTAGGTGTTGCATTGAGCACGTAACTAAGCTGGGGTTCACAACAGGCTACAGAAGTACGCAGAAGTGGGTTGATCCTGCTGCCATCTACTGGGATACGCTGCTTTAAAAAGTATTCTCTAAGTAGGAAAAAATAACTTCTGGAGTATTTGTAAACTGGCATGTTAATCTCCTTGGGCTAGTAACTTTCAACATATTGCTGTACTGCACTTCATACAGTTCAACAGTAAAATTTCATCTGTAAGCACTCAGAAAAATACATTTCTCATGGGATTTGCCAATGCTGTTTGCATGTTACTTGCTCATGGGATCTGAATTTCTCCAAGCAAATAGGTGCCAGTTCCTGCTACTGACTAGTACATAAACTAGCTTTGAACTCAAGCCATAAATTGTTTGAGAAAACTCGAACTAAGCAATACTGAGTTTGCGAGCAAAACTTCCCTCCCGCCCCCCCCAAGTCACCTTTTGACATCTTCAGTTAGAGAGAGGCAAAACAGGACTTAAAATGGACATTTTCACTTTCTTGGGGAAACACTATCAATCCTTCTTAACTGCTGACCCCATTTTGAGGCAGCAGAAGCAAACGTCTGGAGCTGAGCAGGGGGTTGCTTCACAAAGGCAAGTCCTTAAGGACTCGAAGCCTTGCTGGTTACTCACCTGCTGCATTGCTTACCTCTGGGCCTCTGCAGATAGGAGTGATAAGCATTTCACAACAAACCTCTCAAAATAGCCTGTGCAATTACTAATACTTACAAGAGAAAACTTTGATTTCAAGAATGCTCATTTGCTTTAGAAAATGTAATTTGAGGTTTGGATTATGGTGGTTCCCACAAGCTACTGCATCACTGTGTTTGCCAGCCTGATGCCAGGAGACGTATACATACAGAAGGGAACTTCTCCAGTTTGGTTTCAGTTCTTAAATGATTGAGTATATAGATTGAAGAACAACACATTTTTTACCATCTGCAAGCTTCGTAAATGTATTCAGGTTTTTATATAGTTAGTGAATGTGATGCAAAACTCATTATCCCCGCTCTGCAGAGGTCTACATGACAACTCCCAGACTTTCAAAAGGCACATTAATTTTACTCATGCTCGAGGTCAGGCAAATGTAAATGAGGCTACACCTGGCTTACAGTCCAAGTAGTTTAATTACTTCTGTGCTCTGTTTCACAGTTAATATACATTACACATAAGCAACTTGAGAGAAGCTGTATTTGCCCCATTTGGCATTTAATCTGCCGATTTCTCAGGAATGACAACTCTTAAATCTCAATCCAAAAGACATGCTATGATAAAATCGCAGAAGAGCGATCTGTTCCTTTTCCTGAAAATGCTGCAATTATTTCAGGAAGCTGTGTACTCCAAACTAATGTGATTCCATAGCCTTGGAACACTATTTAACTAGACCAAAGGCTGGCACAGCACAAAAGCATCCCTGAAGGCTATTTAACATAAAAGTGACTGTTTCTTTGGAAAGTAGAGAAAGCGGATGCCCTGCACCTCTGCCATCACAGTTTAACTGGGAGATGCAGCAGCTAAAAGAAAACATAGGCCTTCCAAGCACCACGGCGGGAGACCTGAGGACTTGGTACAGGGGACTTTGCCCCTATGTCTTTACTCTGACATTGGCTGCCCGTGTCAGGAGAGCAAAGGTCAAGAGCGGGAGGTGTTCAGGGAGGAGATATGGCACCCAAAAGCAAATTCGTCACTTTAGTCAGTAAATAGCTTTTGTTTGAACATACCGTAACTACAGCTACCACGATGGAAAGATCAATTTAAAATGCTGGTATTTAATAGGTAACTATTTTGAGCTGCATTTAAGTGCCTCTCGGGTTTGCTCCAGCTTACCTGCAAGTCTGCTATCTTGCCGTGCAGGATTTTTTTCTGAACAACTTTTGTCCCCAGGGGAATTCTGTGTGTAAAGTAACCAAGTTATTCTTTGTCAGTAGCTTTTCATTATCTTCAATCTTTTACTTATGTTTTGTGATGCATCATTTATTAAGTAAAATATAGTTTGATAAATGGAAATGATTACTTCGGAGAACAGAACAAAATGATTCTTCTAATTGAAAAGCCCAGAGAGACAGTCCTCTCACCAAGGAGT
Organism: Psophia crepitans; assembly: GCA_013399095.1. NCBI lineage: Eukaryota > Metazoa > Chordata > Aves > Gruiformes > Psophiidae > Psophia > Psophia crepitans. Next base: position 369,008 of record VWZZ01003432.1, on the reverse strand, counting down.
AAGGCTTTTCTTCACACACACACCCATAGTGCACTTTTAACTGTTCTTTCTCCCCCAGCTTACCTACAGACTAACTGGAGATTCTTTAGTGATGTCGGTCTATTGTACCAGCATTTTAACGCTGCAGCTGATACAGGAAAAACAGTTCTTCTCTATTTTCTTAAACAGGTTTCTTTTGAATTTCGTTCACTTCTACACTCAAAACTCGCTACGCTATTTTTTGATGAAGTGGTAAAGCAGATGGTAGCTGCCTTTGAAAGAAGAGCATCCAAACTCCATGGTCCAGAAACAAACATACCTCGGGAGCTAATGTTTCATGAAGTTCATCAAACATAAAATGGAAAGTTTTAACAACCTCCATTATAAAAACTTGTTTGTACAAGAGGTGCCATGCTCCTCCTTTGGGGCATCTATCTCAGATCTGAGCTTTGAGTGTGATTTTATATTGTACGACACCCACCTCTCAGCCAGCTGTATATAGAATGTTCAAGCTGCAATCAAGTGGAACTTCAGGTGTTACCAGTAACAGACAGCAGGCAGCTACTGTAACACAAGGGATCTCTGGCTGCCCTTTATCAACTTGCCAAAGTGTTTGTGTAGTCACAGTGCAAGTTCCGCCTTATCCAAGCTTCTGGGGTTTTTCAGCATTGAAACGTACTAACTCAAGTTTCAGTTGTTAGTAGTGTGAATGTAACTGCAACTCTGGCCAAGCGAAGGGGAACCGACATTCTACCTTTGGGGAGTACGGAACAGTTTGTCAAGCATGGAGTAGCAGGTGCTTTTCAGCCAAGTGGATGACAAGGGTAAGTCAGGAGTCTCCAACCAACAACTGCAATAGAAAGAACAACACAGCCTGAACACTTGTTTTCAGAAAGTAAGTGTAGGGGGTACACACAGCGTAAGGGATACATATAACATAAGGGGTACATGAGTTTGAGTGCAGCTGTTTCAGCTGTAGCAGCGGTTCCTGGCCATCTGGGCTCCAGCCACTGGTGAATGCGTAGTACGTTTGGCAGGCCGAATCTGCCTCCCTGCCGCTGTCACACATTGCACTTTGGTTAGGGTAGATACGTTTCAACATTTACTGCAGACAAGCTGTCATTAAAAACATACAACAGAGCTAAACTGTAGTTCTCAGGATTTTTTTCAGTATTATAGCATTTAGTTATCAGTCCGTCATGGTGGTACCAGCCATCTTCATTAAATTCAGTAAAATTCTCTTTCCAGTCTCTGAAGAAACAAATAGGTTTGAAGAGATTGTAAATCCTGTCTCTGCTACCTTGTGTTACCAGGTGTCCCCACTGCAATTAGGTGAAGCTTCAGGTCAGGCATTGAAGCTGCTCCTTTGTCCAACACGTCCGTAACCCACGTGGGTTACTACAGCATAGCGTATTGGTATGGTTCAGGACAAGGACAGGCCTGAAGTAGTTTCAGACCATTTAGGCACTGAGGAGTTGTAAAGCAGTTTTGTTTGTTCACAGACAAACATACCCAAGTTAGCCAACAGCATCTTTCTAAAGTTTGGAAAGCAGAAAAGGCTATAACCTGTGCCAGGTCAAAGAATGCAGTAGGGGCCAAAGCCAGCTGTCATTTTTATAGGTAAGCATCTAGTGCAAAATTACTTCAAACTAAATCCTGGAGCCCACTACCCAAAAGCTGGAAGACCAGGGTGCAACTCTAAAGGCAAGGGGGTAACCATGTGACACCTGCACAAGACCAGTATTAAAAAAACAAAACAACCCACAACCCTCAGTAAAGAAATCTTACCCATTTCATACCCTGGGGCACTTTCCTTCCCCCTGTGCTGCAGAAGATGCACCAGGCCTGTTCCAGCACTGGAACAAGTGGTATAGACAGAGTAAAATAAAGTCAGTGCACGTGCCTTATTTTCATAGCATTGTTTAATATTGCAAAGAACTGCAGTGTCAGTGCAGCTTAGGTATTTCTTACCAAAATTCAAGTCACTTGTATTTCTCAGAAACATTCTACAAAGGAGTATTTCCTGGAAGGAAATGGTCTGTTGTTTCCAAGCACAAGTGTCAGATTTCTGGTACATCTTAGGAGCAGCAGGCTGTCAAGGTTCTCCCGTGACTATGGCTTCGTGTGCAGATGAATAAGGTGATACATTTCATAACTTTTGAGAAGTTTGTTTTATTACATAAAGGTCACATAACTGTATATTTGCCTACTTTGTACACAATTGCCTAGTCTCACGCACAGTGGCTTCCAAGTTCTTCCTAGTACTGGCAAGCACCAATAAATTCTGAAACAGAATATCAAGTGCCTTGATTCAGTTTAAATTGGGACCTCAGTAGATGGATCTTGCACCCAGGTATCAGGAATGTACAAATGTCTTTATTCAAAAAATACAAAATAAATTATCTGTAGGCATGGACAATGACTGTAAACAATTACACATGTGTTAAATGAAATCCAGTAACTGATGGTTACAGTGATTCTTTTAAACACCAGCCTCACTTCAGTCACTATCCACCCTCGTGCACTGACAGCCAAAGTTTCTAAAGTCAGAACTGTCAGTCTTAACAGCATGGCTCACTATGCATCCCTGGCCCAGGAATTAGAACATGCCACCTCCCATCCCTCCGCCCATCCCGCCCATCCCACCCATTGCCGGCTCCTTTTCTTCCTTCGGGATTTCAGTCACCACTGCTTCTGCTGTTGATAAGAGAGACGCCACACCTGCAGCATCCATCAGAGCAGTTCTCACAACCTAAAAATAGGAAAGAAAGAACTTAATACCTGCTGACTGTCACAGGAGCTGGGAGGAAGGAAAGCTGAGAATGGAGACTGGTTTAGGTTACCTTCGTTGGGTCTATGATTCCTTTCTCTACCATATTTACAAAGTCCCCCAGCATTGCATCGTAGCCAACTTCTGATGGACTCTGCAGGATTTTTTCAACTATTAGCGATCCTTCAACGCCTGCATTCTTTGCAATAGTCATTGCTGGAATTTTCAGTGTTCTTTTTATTATTTCAATGCCTGCAAGAAAAAGAATGTTTAGCATTCCATGTTACATACACCCCTCCTATTGCCAAGGCAGGCCTTCATGTGCTGGAGACCAATACCAGAAGAGAGAACCCTCTGAGTGAAAGCATAAGCTATTTTTATCAGTTCCAGTGAAAAAAGTTCTCTGCTACTTGACATCTGTCAACAAATGAAAGCATTTTGCAGGGTATTCACACTCGTTCTAGTTTTACTTCTACAAAAGGTGGCAAGGAGTCCTATTATTGTACCAGGGCACAAAGCCGCCTTCTATTGATCTGCCACACAATCTCTTAAGCAGTCTTAGATTTCTGCCTGTCTGCAGCGGCTGTAACCGTCAACACTCCTTTAATGGTTTGCAATTCTTTGCAGGCAGTAGCGCTGCTTTATTGATATTGGTCCTTTCAAATCCAAGTAAGGGACACGTGAGACTCCTGCCCACCATAAAGGGGAGACCGCCATGCCAAGGGGATATGAAGTTCTGAAGGTCAAGTAACTCAAAACTCACTGAGAGCAATCTATTTGATCTTAGAAAGCCTCGGGACAGGAGAAAAGCCATTCCTAACACTTCAACACACACATTCGAGTCATTTACTTACCAATTTTCTGATCTTCATTGGCTGGAGCTAAAGCATCTAATGCTGGAATGCAGCGAAGCAGTGCACAGCCACCACCTGGAACGATGCCTTCCTCCACAGCAGCACGGGTGGCGTTCAGGGCATCAGTAACTCTGTCTTTCTTCTCATTCACTTCAACGTCACTCGTGCCACCAACCTACAACAAACAAGCCACACGTCAAGGCCCACACAAGGAGCCCAGGTGGGAGAGCGCTGCTGCCACACAATTGAGTCACTGACTGGAAAGTGCCAGAAAGCAAACCCATGCCCTCCCACTGGCTGTGGTCTTTGGTGCCTCAGCACACAATTTTAGTTGATTATTTCATCAAGTTGTTAATACCAAAATGTAGTACTGTGATAAGCCAAATTCCTTACCCAAATCAACTGGTAAGGTGAGACAACCATACAGTAGTAACTTGATGAGCAATCAAGGACTGACACTGCCCCTTTCCCAAGGGGCTGAACTTCTTACCTTCAATACTGCTACTCCATCAGAGAGCTTGGCCAATCGCTCATTCAGTTTCTCTTTTTCATAGTCACTTGTGGTAACTTCCAGCTGTTCAATAATTTCTTGAATACGTTTTTCAATTTGAGCCTTTTCACCCTTCCCCTTTAGGAGCATGGTGTCATCTTTTGTCACAATGACCTCTCCAACTTTTCCGAAGTCATGAGGCTGAATATCTTCCACATTTAGGCTCAGACCCTCTTCTCCAAACACCTGAAACAAATTACATGAAGAGTTGGGATTGACAGCTTCTCCATACAGCATTTTTTATTCCTAGACAAAGACATACAGCAGGCTAACAGCACAAAATAGCCATGCTACTGTGGCTAAGCTGAACAAAACACTTCCCTTCTCAGAGTGCAGGCAGGCACCTCACAAACTGGCCCTCTGGGAATAGGGAGCTGCCAACTTCTCATTCATGACTGACTAATGTCACTCACAGATTCCAAGCCTGGAGAGCGGAGTTAGCTGCGTTACGGAGTCCTCCTCGTATTTCAATGAGTTATGAACATCAGCACTAAACTGGTGTTAGAATAGAGTGTGCTGATTTTGTTACTTTATGCTGCATTTAACTTCAACACTGTTTTATTTCAATAACCACCTCTGGATCCCAGTATCATACTATGATTTTGAAACGTGTTAAAACACCCACAAAACCTACAAAGTGTGTTAAAAAAACCACAAACGCACCAGCATAGAGGGACACTAATTAGCACATCAGCTTTTTGAGAAGTGAGTACAAAAAATTAGCCCATCTACTCCAAACATTTAAAAGAATTTTATCTGCCATAAAAGTCTGGGCAATTTTGAGAGAGTTTTATAAGGTGGCAAGAAAGCTTTGCTATTTAAGACATTGCCTTGATGTTCCTCCTTCCCCTTAAACTAAATGCTGCAAGGAAACGGTGCGTAACTTCAGTCAGTTAAAAGGACAAATGGACGTAGGACTCATGGCTGCTCAGGGCTGTATTACAGTTAGGATCAATATCCGTGTTTAAAAAAACCCAAACACAGAACACATTCAAACATTAGAGTTACTGTTACATTTCTGAAAGAAAGGGACACAGCCTGCAACACTGCAAATACAAGCCACGGACCTAAATATGTACATTGTTTTCCTCCTTGAACACCATTAGCATTTCTTAGCATAAAAAGCCCATTAAGCCATCATTACTTACAGCACCACCAGTAGCAATTGCCATATCCTTAAGCTGGTTTTTCCTGTTGTCACCGAATCCTGGTGCTTTCACAGCAACAACCTGAAGACCAACCTTCAGTCTGAAGAAAAGAATTCAGAGAGCAACATTCCACATGTGTTCAGAGAACGAGTATTAATTACTACAACAACAATTTCAGTACACCTCTAAATCAAGCAAAGAAAGAGACCATCACGAACTCAGCTGGTTTGGCTCACAAAGCTAGGGTAGGCAACAACAGAAATTCTGTCCAACTGATGCAGAGTACGGCTACGTACAAAAGCTGCTGTTTCTTGGCGACCAATAGGAGGACAGACAACAGTACTACACGCAAATTCAAACACACACTTTGGGATGTATTCCTTTAAAAGGATGAAAACACACACACACACAAAAGAGAACAGTATTTGTCTACACATATATGGACTCTAAAAGCCTCACCTGTTCAAGACTAGAGTGCTGAGGGCTTCTCCATCAACATCTTCAGCAATAATGACCAAAGGTTTGCGGTGAGCATTGGCAATTTCAAGAGCTGGAACTATGGACTGTACACTAGAAATTTTCTTTTCGCTGATTAAAACATAAGCGTCCTGGAATTCACATTTCTGCCCTGCAGAAACAACACGCCTTATCTGAACAACCCTATTACAAACATTCTCTTAAACTTAAGGAGCTACTTTGGAGCAATTTTTGCACTTTTCAACAGCATTCCAAAGAGATAGAAATTGTTTTCTCCAAGACTCCACTTTCAATTCTGCACTGTTCCGGAGCGCTGCAGGGCCAGCCTGATGTTAGCACGGCCACCGCCCATACTTAGCAGAGAAGAAAAACCAAACCAACCACAGGCTACAAGTTTTTACCAAGAGTTGAAAGTTTCAGACAGGGAAGGACCACGCTGTCCTGTTGCCATGGCAGGTAGCGTAACAGATTGTGAAGTCATTGTGACAGGTACCATTATTTCTAACTTAAGAGGAGCCACTGTAAGGTATCTGACACACATTACTGTTAACTCACCACTGTAAGGTACCTGACACACATTACTGTTAACTCACCTTTGGTTGTGTTAATAAAATACGGAGAGATGTAGCCTCTGTCAAATTTCATACCCTCAATGATTTCCAATTCATCGTTCAGAGTTTTTCCATCCTGTTTAGATGCAAGAAAACACATGTTAAGGATCCCTTTGCTACCAAAGGCACAGATGGATTTTTGACATACTATTCACAACACAAGGCTCTGTACCACACAGCAGTTTTATGTGCTTCCCCCTTCAAAATAAAAGGATTGTAAGAGGCAACAGCAATCAAACCCTGATCTGAAGGAGCTGGGGAGGGAGGAATTATGGTGAGGTACTGTAAGTGGGCAGCAGCTACATCAGACACCACAAAAGCCAGCCCTGACTGGGAAGGAGCCAGTCACTCCACACTTAGTCCGTATGTTGGCAGTTCTTACCTTGACAGTGATTACACCCTTTCGTCCAACTTTTTTCATTGCATCAGAGATTATATTGCCAATTTCCTGATCTCCATTTGCTGATATCGTGGCAACCTGCAACAGCAAGCCATTTAATCTCGCGTCACACTGCAAGTGGTTTGTTTCCTCACTATGAGGAAACTAAGAAGCGCCGTTTTCAAGTCTCCCATTTCCTCACAGGGAGGGCAGCTGACTGTGGCACACCAGGATCCAAGGCCCCCACTAGGAAGGCCAAGGGCTCTTGGGCAGCTCGAGCACTGGGCTCAGGCAGCACACCTAGCCCACCTGAACCTGCCACCACGGGGAGAAATATGCCACCAAGGCCAACACACCTGGTGGCTGAGACCCAGCTGAGCACCCACCTCGACCTGAACAGATCCGCAACACTCCCAGAAGTTTGCCATCCCCTCCCATCCACAAACACATCTTTGCTCTCATCAATTCTTCCCGAATATGCACATTTATGTTTTAAGACTGCATTTTGGAATGAAACTTGAAGATGAGATAAGAACTACCTGCTTCTCAACTAACTTCTAGCAGTGTAGTTGAAGTGACTGGGACTTTTAAGTAACTGAAGAAACAAAAGCATTACCATGAAGATCATTCAATGAAACATACTCCAAATCTCAATATATATTCAGGTGACACATATCCACAACCGACCTCCACTAAACCTGACTTCACAAAACTTTTTTCTGAAGAATAGCTACATAAAGTTGGTTTAAATACTTGGCTCTGTTTTCTTTTTCCTACCTGTGCAATTTCTTCTGGCGTTGTAACAGGTTTAGACAGCTTCTTCAGTTCAGCTATGACAGCATCAACTGCAAGCATCACGCCTAGGGATGAACAGAATATTTGTGAATAAACAAAACAAGCCACACAGCACAGAAAAGTGCCCCACAAACAGGTTAAGTTTCAAACCAAAGTCCACACTGCAAGAATGCACTGAGTTAGCGTGTCAGAAAACAAGTGACTGGCAGTTCTAGTTCTGTATTGTCACTTGTATAGTTAGTGATATTTTTTTTTAATTGGTGTGGCACACTTTCCATCAAGATCAAAATTTATGGCAAATTTATTTACATGGAACCAGTAAATTTATATACTTATCAGAAATTAAATGCAGAAATGGCTTTAAATGGAGTTTACCTAAAACAAATTAAACAACTTGTAACTTGTTTATAAAGTAACTGCATGTAAAAAGATTAGAAAAATAAAGAATTGTTCAAAGCAAGTAACAGAAACAAGCGGGTTCTCTACGCCTCACTCTCCATATGAAGCTCTCTGTGGTTCCTCAAGAAAGCAGCAACTTACTCAGGAAGTCAGAGTCAAATTTGGGATACGAAAATTAAAAAGATAGCGATTAAACACTAAAAACAAGGGAAAAAAATTACCCCTCCTGATTTCTACTGGATTAGCTCCTTTGCTGATCTTCTCAAAGCCTTCCTTGGCAATAGCACGTGCAAGTACCGTTGCAGTAGTAGTACCATCTCCCGCTTCTTCATTTGTATTGTTGGCAACATCTTGAACTAACCTGGCTCCAATGTTTTTGTATTTGTCTTTTAAGTCAATTGCCTTTGCTACTGTCACACCGTCTTTCGTCACTTTGGGGCTTCCCCAGCTTTGCTCAATAATAACTGTTCTTCCCTAGGGTGACAAAGAACAAATATTAAATCAAAGCCACATAATCCCCAGCCATTACTCCAAGAGTTCAAGTGAAGATGAAGATCCTTTTGAAGAGCCACAGCTGATCAGAAACATCACCTTGCACAGCGCTTTCAGCTGGGACTTTTTTCAAGCACACACAATGAAGGCCCTGCAAAACTAGAAAGATGGCTCAAAGGCTTTATACTTTCACAGAATGAGGCTTCATTCCCCAGCCATAACGCCTCGCATCACAGACGCAGAAGACTGCAACTAAAATAAGACTGGCTTTACAACGGAAAATAACTGATTCCCTCTAACACTGGCATTTCCCCCTAAGATTAAAATATAGTAGCACACTGAACTAACTTCTCAAAATTTCCATCAAATCACAATAACAAGTCCATGTGATTGAAAAACAATAATACAAAGTGCAATTCACTGCACCTTCTAGAAAACTAAAAAACCAAACCCCTGAAAACAGATGCTTGCAAGCTGTAACAGGACCTAGGAAAGAGAACCGCGAATATGTAACAAGCTTGTGTTACTGTGTTGCAATTATTTCTCAAACCTTGGACTGAACAAGTTTTTCGCCTACACTTGCATTCCAGTGAAAAGCTGGATTATGCTATACAATACTGACACACGGGAAACTAGGGACCATCCAGGGAATTCAGGACAGATACACCTGCACCAGAGGATTGCTTGTTCCCAAACAAATCCAACAGCTCAAATACCTCTCCCAGTCAGTCACATTCCAGTTTTCCCTGGAGCCACCTCTGCTCCGCTACTGCCCCGACACTCCTCAGCCATCCGGACAGACAGAGCTGCTGGAAGAGGGGGAGGGAGAGCAGCTGCCCACCTCGCCACTCGGGCTCCCAGCTGACCCTGCACAAGTGCCTTCACCTCTGACCATGCTGGCTCCCGCCACAGCCAAGCAGCGTGGCTTCAGCTCCGACCACAGCTGGGACCACGTGCCGCGTGAGCCAGCTAAGGGCTCCCATACAGTGCGCTGCCGCTATGGTGCACTGCGTTCCTCGCCGCACAGAGCCCGCTCACGTCGGCCTCAGTGATTTAACTAACTTTGGATCCCTGCCACACACGAGGCTGCGCTGCTTCTGAAGTACAACTAGCTCTAGAAGCTGTAAAAGAAACGGTCAGCATCAGCAACTGAAGCTGAACTTGTGGAAGAGCTTACGTAATTCTAACTCTGTGCTATAAAACAATCACGCCAAAACAGTGCATAATCCGACTTCTCACCGCTCTCCTATCTCACCTGCACTTCTCTCAAGTTTAAAAGTGGTTCAAGAGTAAGAAAACCCTCTCTGGAGGATCCTGCTACTGTGAAGTTTTTCATGTAGTCTCTCCTTGTTTTGCTTAATTTTACTCTCTATTTGGACATGGTCTTATTCCAGATGTTTAGTAGCTATGAGGACAGCAGCACACCAAAAGCTACTTATATCCCATCACATTAAAGGACTTACACTCAACCAACACTTTTTATCTGCATTCCTGAAAAAAGGACCACCAGCAGTAAGTACACCTGCACTTCCAAGGGGCCCACACACCAAGAGTCCAAGCACTCACATAAACTAGTTCTGACAAAGCAAACAAACACGTTGGCAGCAATATCAAAAGACTGCATGAGACTGCAAACCACCTTTCTTTAAGTACAGAACAGTGCCAAGGGGAAGTTCCCTCACCAGAGCGTATTTGTTAAAAACGCTGGAAGCAGAACCAGGCATTACAGTACAATCCCCGAATTTCTACAAACACACGGAGAACAGCAGGTGAAGGGAGAACACTGGAACACCCCCCCCACCAAGGTTACAGTAAGTTGCATCAGGACCTGCCCTTTAACCAGCGCGTTAGAACTGTGCTTAGGCATCCACACAGCAGCCTGCTCCAAAAAACCGAGTTAAATTAACTGACTGCACTTAAACTTTGTTCCTTTTACAGAAGACAGGCACAGCCTGCTGACACCGCTGCTCCTTAACCTTCACCCGCTCAGCCTGCGGCATTGCTGCCTTTGAACAAAGCTAAGGGAGCACAGAAAATGCACAATACGCAAATGAATTTTACCAAGGCCAAGCAGCCTTAAGAAGAACTACCATGCGTATGCTGTTACTATATGGAACAGATATTCCGATGAGCCCAAAGGAAATCGGTGCTCTTCCGTAAAAAAGGAATCTCATCTCAAGCCTTGCTGCACGTTGCATGACTATGCAGAATACGGCGGCTAATTTTTCAAGAGACCCAGAACTCACAGGGAACCCTACGCTATATTCTGCCCTGTTAAGCAACATAATAATAGATTGCATAATAATGTTGCTTTCACCTAAGCTGATGGTATTTACCACTCAACTGAAAATCTCAACGTAATACTTTCAATGTCTCTTTTGCCTTGTTCATACTAAAAGACAAAGTTATACAAACTCATTATTTGTAAAAAAAAATAGAATTATTTGAAAACACTACTAATTAACCCACTTAATCACACAGGTAGCTAAATGATCTACTGCATTGTTACAGGCTATCAACTGAGCCGTGGTAACCTATTATGCACATCGCCTTAAGCCTCAAACTGTTCAAACAAACGTTCCGCACCTTCCACAGCGATCCAGTTCTCTTTCCTTTGTCACTATGAAAAGCACACGCACTGGTGCCGCCGTTCGGGTGACAAAAATGAGAACACGGCTGCTTGCAGTGCTCTGCCCATAGCCCAACAGCTGCGTGGCGCAGAAGGTAAGTCACGCAGCTTTACCCAGGGACAAGTACCAACTGGTCTGCACTACAGTGCTTTTAACCGGGTCAAAAGGTTAACATAAAGCAAATGCAAAACCTCCCGTTACCTTTGGCCCCATGGTGACAGCTACAGCATCTGCCAGAAGATCCACTCCTTGAAGCATAAGAGCTCTAGCATCTGCTCCAAACTTCACATCTTTTGCGTACGCCCGCGTTAGATGGGGGGCGAGCGCTCTGGACACGGGCCTGATCTGACGGAGTACTGCGGGTAAACGGAGCATCTCTGAAAGATTAAAGCAAACCCAGAAGGGAACGTAAGCGCTATGGCTGTGCACCGGCACTGCAAGAATAAGAGAGAAGGGCTCAGGAAGTGCAGCCGGTGGCCGTTTTGGTTTTGCGACTGGCTGAAGCACATACCTATGCAAGCAGCGGCAAGCGAGCGCGCTGGGGGGCCCGGACCCCCACGGCGCCACCCGGGCTGCAGCAGCTCCTCACCGACCGGCCTCCAGCAACCCCGGCTCCCCCCGCCGCGCCTTCGCCGGCGGAAAGGCCGGGGAACC
>VWZZ01003432.1:266980-345737 GCA_013399095.1 Psophia crepitans | reverse complement strand
GGCCCGCGGGGAGCAGCCGCCCCCCGCTTTACGTCACCGCGAGCGCCCCTCAGCCCGGGCTGCCGTCGGGCCGCCTCGGCACCGCAGCCAGATTGTATCCGGGGTTTCGAGGGCGTCTGGGAAAGGGACGTCTCAGATATGAGGCACGTTTTTAGATTATTTCAGAAATTACAGCCTTCCGCGAGGGCCCTGTGCAAGACTTGGTCGCGCCGCCTGTGTGAGGCGAGCTGGCGGGCGGCAGCGGAGCGGCGTAGGGCACAGCGCTGCAGGAAAACGCGTCTCGTCTTCTGTTCTGTGTCGTAGCGTATGGACGTAAAATTATTGTACAGCCCTGTGAATCAGTTCATTCTGTACATCCTTAATCTCTGAAGGAAACGGAACGTTGCGCGTACCTTCTGTTTGATAAATTCGGGGTATTCCTAAAAACAGTCATCTGGACCTAGACCTAGATTTGGTCAAATATTATAAAGTACATTATAAAGTTCACTTAGGTTGAAGAACTTTGTGTGCAGCGATGCGATCTCACGATTATTTTGTGGCGGTATTTATTTTCGGATGACACTGTGGTACAGCTGCTCAGGATGTAAATACCATTCCGGGTGATACTCCAACCCCGGGCATGCAGTTCTGGCTCTGGAGACGCCTGTATTCTCTCACGAGCAGATTGCCGAGCTGCACAGTTGGAACATTTTCATTGAGTCATTGCACCTACAGTGGATGGCTGTGGGAGGCTGACGTGCGCTATCTCTGGGTGGTAAGAGGGAGCAGCACTGAATTTTATATGTGAGAAAATGCGTATGTTTGGGACTATCACAGTTGCGCCAGATGTGAATTGCTGCAGAAGACTGCAGTGGATCCGAGGTGAAACTTCAGGAGGGTTTTATCGATAACAAAACTAAACACCCTGGGTTAGCGGAGCTGATAACCATCCAGTTGTGCAGCATACTGACAATTCCAAGAGAATGTAGTACCAGGTGAGGCCAACACTGTGTTCTGGTACCTCAGTTTAGAGAAGATGTTTTCAGTGCTGTATTACTACCAGACGATGCTGGAATTTTAAGTTTCATAACCATTGTATAATGCTACTCTCTACAGACCTCTCTTCTTCCCCATTCTTACATGGTCTAACATGTGAAATGGGCACTGTATGCAAATATTTCATTAAAAAAATACAGGCTATATAGGTGTTACAACACAGTGTGGAGGACAGATGATGTTTATAGTCATACAGAACTTTAATTTCAAGATGTTCTACTATTGTGACATTAGACGCATAAATCCCATTTCACCTTGTTCTTGCCAAGACTGTGTGCTGCTTCTGTTAAAGATGTAGCTTCCTGGAATTGTATACACTACCTCCACGTCTATTTTCCTGCATGTTCAAGCTTATTGTACGTTGTGTGCTTTTCTTCCTCCCCTTCTATTTTTGTTAAATTGATTTAAACTTTTTTAACAGGATTTCTACAACTGGCCTGATGAATCCTTTGAAGAAATGGATAGTACATTAGCTGTTCAGCAGGTATGCTTGCTTGCGTGAAATGTTAGTAAGTTCCGTTTCCCAAGTTTCGTATGTCGGTAAAAAAACCCCAGGGAACAGTGCATGCTATTTATCTGCTTAGAATGTTGCTGCACAGGAGTGAATTTCGTAAGCATCCTACATATATTAAAAAAGTTGTAATTATTAATTGCTTATGCAGAAATAACTAGAATTCCCATGTCTGGTTTAAACAAACCAGATTTAGGAAAATGGCGGGGTTTCCGGCGGGGTTCTTTTGCTTTGAGAAGGATGTTTTAAAAAAGCTGTAAAATTTACCCATTCTTTTACCTTTTCTTAATCGAGGAAAGGCATTTTTGGGACGTGGCAGGTTTTTTATACCAATTTTCTTACCCCACCCATCTACTCTTTAACTTTTTAGTCCATCACTCCATTTTTAAGTAAAAAGTCAGTCCCTCAAAGATATCATGTCCTAAATATACTGTCTTACTATAATTATGACAAGACCTAGATTTATTTTCTCCCCCTCTCCTAGTATATTCAGCAAAACATAAGGGCAGACTGTTCCAACATCGACAAGATCCTTGAGCCTCCTGAAGGCCAGGATGAAGGTGTCTGGAAGTATGAACATTTAAGGTAAGAATCCATCTTTTGTGAACATAGTGTCCCATTCTAAGTTTTGTTTATTGTAGTGAGTCTTTTTGAATATGGCAGATGAAAAGTAACTGAAATGAAACTTGATATTTCTACTATTAAATATTTTTATACTTTGGTATTGATTATTTTCTGAATTCCTTGTTCTTTCTAAAGTTCTATGATGCACTCTAATCTAGTCTTTTTGATGTTTTTTAAGAAAATGTTTGTACCTCACTTCCAAAGTTATACTAGCATGTTTTGAATATGAAAATACAGTCATGAATTTCCAGAGCACTTTCTTCTCATATCATCAGTTCTTCATCTCCACTAATTGGGAATGTGATTTCCAGATACTCCCAAGTGCTTTTTCTGAAACTTGCAGGAAAATAGGCTTTAGCTGGGAAAGCAAGAGTACCTGTGTCTTACAGTTTGTTTTCTAGTTGTGAGGAAACTCAAACCTTTTTGTCCTTCTCTCAGTTTGTTACATGCAGTATAAAAAAATATGTTCAGCCTAGGTAGTTTGTGCCTAAAAGTTTTTTTTTCAGTTGCAGTGTAGGTTTACACCCTGTTAATAGATATTTATTAATCCTTTTTTACTGGCATTACTTTAGTATCCTTGTGTCCTGATCTTTTTCCTTCTAACTTTATGAAATATACTTTCAGGAATAAGAATAGTTCTAAGCAACTTCGATTTATATTTCTTGACTCTCTGCCTCCTGTTTTCTTTTTCTCTCCTCTGGTCTGGAGTAGTCCCAATAGATGCAGAGAATCCTCAGAAGAGGAAAAAGTGTATACATACAATTGCAAAAGAATTTTAGGAATTCCCTCTGTCCTTCCATATACAGCGAAAATCATTGTAGATTCATAGAAGTGACTTGTCAATAAATACGTGTCGCTTTTGGAAAATTTATTCAGATTTTTCTTGTAGGATGGAGGGGTGAATTCTCTTAAGTTAAAGAATGCGCTTTCAGGTTCATTTCAGTGAAAGCAGTATTTTCAGAAGTCCCACTCTGTTAATGATTTGTGGTGGGACTTTAGCTACTTATTTGATCTGGAGGAAGTATATCTTAGAAGGATGGAATGATCCAGCTATATGAGTTTAAAATCTACACTCTTAAGAAATTAATTTTCTTGTTTTGTTTTGTTGTTTTTGGTTTTTTTTTAAATCTGTATTTGTGAAATAGCACTTTCTTCCATAACGAGGTTGGTATCTTAACTACTTTCAGTAAATTATTTGTTAAGCTCAGCCTCTCTGCTCAGGTAATAATTAAAAGATGTAATTGTTTTGCTGAGTAAAAAAAAATAGGCTGGTGTGAATTCTGTTTCTCAACTTGGAGTCCTTTTGTAGCGTGATAATTCCTAGCCTATTGCCTTTTAGGTGTGACATCAGCTGAAATTATTTTGTAGTATTCTTTAAGTACAATTTTTTTCATGTTCTGATGTGCTTTTTCCTCTTCACAAGAATCATTTCCAAAAACATGGAGAGATCTGTGAAGATCAGAATGTCTAACCTTGTTTTGTATTAGATGTTTCTAGTGGGAAAACAATTGTTGATTTTGATGCTGCTGTGTTCAATTTTTTAGACAGTTCTGCCTTGAGCTCAATGGACTAGCTGTCAAGCTCCAGGTAATTCTTTTCTTGATATTTTTATATTGTATCCGGGAGGAGGCTTTTTTTGTACTGTATTGTAAGATGCAGAGCTTGCAGAGCTTTCTTCTAAGTTTATACACATAGGTTTGAGGTGAGTTTTTTGGGGTTTTAAAGACTTCTGGCAAATAACCCTTTTTGGTGGGGGACAGCTCGTTTTTGCTGTTGTGTGGTTTTCATAACTGAATGATTGTTTTAACAGAGTGAATGTCACCCAGACACGTGTACTCAGATGACAGCAACTGAACAATGGATTTTTCTTTGTGCAGCTCATAAAACTCCCAAAGAGGTACGGATGTATTTTGGAAAACTGATCCTAGCAATGTAGGATTTTCCTCAACAGTTCATATGTTCACGAGGAGACCGTTATAGCTGGCTGCTTAGTCAAACTGAGAACTTACGCGGGTGAAGAATATCACTTGAGGTTTCCTTCTTTCCCATTCTGTAGCAGTTTATAACAGGATGAGGTCAGAAGGAGCTGCTTTTTACCACAGTATTGGAAACTTTGCACATTCCCCTCTTTTCTCTCTTAATTTGTGTTGAGACATTTTAATTACCTGAAATGTCTTAATTTAACTCTGAAAACCAACTTCTTTCCCACTCCCTCCTTTAACCCTCATCCCCGCTCAGTATACTGGCATTCAGTAAGTCTGTTTTACACCGCTAGACTGGAGAACTTCAGGCCACTTTTTATCTCTGAACACACATCATTCATTTACTGTTTTCCGTGTTAATAATAGCTATCAACTAATGGTCAGATAGTGGGTGATGGAACCTTGAACCGCTGATGGAAATGTGTCACTGAAGTATTCTTCATGACATTGGGGAATGGCAAAACGGACAGATGGGCCTGCTCTCAGCCTGCCTCAGTTCAGCTTTACTCTTCCTTCTCCTCTGCGTGTACGTGATTGCTGAGCCAGGGCTTGCCTTGTTATACATGTAGCTACGCTAATGGTTTTGGTTTTCTCTGCCAAGGTAAAAAGCATTGGTATGCTTAGGGTTTTTTTGGTTGATTTTTTTTTTATAAATGTTAATTTCTGCTGTAAAAGGAGGAGTCCGTCAACTTGGCTATGTGGGAAACAAATGAACTGTGAGGTAATGATCATCTTTCCTTTCAGTGTGCTTCCAGTATGTATTCTTCTTATACAGCTTTACTTAAGGAGATGCATTAAATTCACTACTCATGTGCATAATCACATTTCCACAGTAACTTTTTTCTTAAAATAATTTACATGGGTTGTGAAGCAGAGAAGAGAAATGGCTCACCTAAGGAGGAGATGTAGTTAGACCCTCAGAGAAGCTACATGGAACTTCTGGGAATAAAAATGACCAGCGAAGTTAAACGCATCAGGAAACATAATTAAAATGTTTATCTTCGAACAAGTTATATGACAGTGTCATACATGTGCTCACTCACTGTCTGTTTTTGTAGTGTCCTGCTATAGACTACACCAGACATACACTTGATGGAGCTGCATGTCTTCTGAATAGCAATAAATATTTCCCCAGCAGGTAAAAATGCTTTCTCCTGGGAGGAGGGAGAGAGGGGGTAGGTGGCTCCAAAACACTTACAAAGCACATTGAAAGGCATAACCCATTTTTGATGGACCGCTACTCAAAATACCAGCAGTCCTGCAGCGTCTCTTGTTGGTACAGTTGTTGTCACTTTTAAGCCAAGGAAGAACTCCTACTTATTGGAATAGTTTGTCGTTTACTGGAGCTGGCAGGTGCTTTTTAGGTGGAGACTGTTTTACAGTGTGTGTTGCTGTTATGGGGCTCCCCTTGGAGCAGTGCCAACCTCAGTAACAGGATGGCCCTTAGAGAGATGCAGTGCCTCAAAGAACTGGCACTGAAAGCCTCCAGAAACCAACACCACTCTACGGTGGGATGTCAGTTACCACAGAAGATAGAGTATCTTGAATGGGCAGCCCACGAGTTGGATCAGGGAAACTTAACTGGAGAAGTCAAAATTGTGCTTCTCTAGGAATCCGGTGTTGGCAAGGAGGTACAACTGGAAGTCTCTTCCCCTTTGCCCGTTGATGCTAGAAACCAGAAATCCAGCCTTTACCAGAATAACTGGTGATGTCTAACTACAGGCAAAACTTTTTTTTTTGTAGTTGCATATTGTATGGTACAAATGCAGACTATGAACAAGCATTTTTATTTTCCTTCCAAAACTAAGCAATTGCAGACACAGGTATCTGCAACACTTTAGTCTAAACTTCATATGCAACTATATAGTCTAGTTTAACAATCAGAATTCATGTTAACATATATATCAGTAGTCATTTTGGTAGCCCTGCTTTAATTGTTCTCCTGGTGCTTACAGGGTTAGCATAAAGGAATCCTCTGTAGCCAAATTAGGATCTGTGTGCCGAAGGATTTACAGAATATTCTCACATGCTTATTTTCATCACCGGCAGATATTTGATGAATATGAAGTAAGTAGTTTCAAATTACATCTTGAAAGAAGGGCATTTACCAAAGCTGTAGCTGTGATATAATTGTATTATGTTTTCTTTTAAGCCTACCAAAAGGTCTGCATTTGAATATTGATTATGGTTGATTAGTTTTTTAACAAGTGAGATGCTGTCTTATACATATATATAAATGAAAATTTACATAATTATTTTACCCATTTATGGTTTCTCTTCATTTGGATAAAAGGTCAGAGAATTTGAGCAGTTTCGTACAAACAAATTAATTAAGCTTGTTTTAAAGATTTCTGAATGAGAGGGACTGTTTGCAGTCTAGTGACAGGACAAGGGTAACGGCTTTAAGCTGAAGGAGGATACATTTAGATCAGATATTAGGAAGAAATTCTTTACTGAGAGGGTGGTGAGACACTGGCACAGGCTGCCCAGAGAAGTTGTGGAGGCCCCATCCCTGGCAGTGTTCAAGGCCAGGCTGGATGGGGCTTTGGGCAACCCGGGCTACTGGAGGGTGTCCCTGCCCATGGCAGGGGGGTTGGGACTAGATGATCCTTGTGGTCCCTTCCAACCCAAACTGTTACGTGATTCAGATTCTATTCAAGCACCTGGTATTGTTAGTACTGCTTATGTATAGATGTTTCCTGTTTGTATATGTCACCCAGCAGTTAAGGAACTGTAATTTTAAAACTGCAAAGAAACACTAACCAGTGGCAGCTTGTGCACTTCTAGCAACTTCCAACTTTGGAAGTTGCTTATATTACATATTAACAGGTTATTTTGAGTATGTTCTCCTCAATTGTTAAAAATATTACTTCTGTATGTATTATTTTTTCCCCCTTTTTTTCATCCCCAGAATGAAACTTTCTTGTGTCACCGGTTCACTAAATTTGTGATGAAGTATAATCTGATGTCCAAGGATAACCTGATTGTACCAATTTTGGAAGAAGAAGTGCAGAATTCAGTGTCAGGGGAGAGTGAGGCGTGATGGGAAGGGCAGTACAGAAGCCTGTACTGAACGTAAATGAAACATTATGTACTGTATATATCATTTTAGACACTTCAATCACGTATCCTCATAGCTTTGTTTAGTATACTTTTTGTATGCTGTGTGCGTTACCTTTTAATATGGGAAAATACTTTTAAGTTATTCATGAACTGTATATTCATCAATGTGGCACTCATGGTTTTTAAATAAAAGTAGTATCTGTTTATAATGCCTGTTAATAAAAGAATTTACAGTTCTCTAAAATTGCTGCTAAACAATCATTGAATCACAATCCTGAAGGTGTGTCTGATTGGGTGGGGAAAAAGTGAGATTAAGGTTTCACAGCAAGCCATTTTTTAATACAGTAGCTATATTAAGTCTTAGTGCAAAGATTATCACCTTAAATATAGAATTCTGCAGGAAGCTTCTTGCAATGTAGCTTATTCCTAATTTAGCTTTTATTTTTTTAAGATGGCTTTGAAGACTTCGTGTTGGATGCACATATTCCTCTATGTGTATATCCAAATACTAATAGGATCTATAGTATTAGTAATACCAAAAGGATAATTTCACTATGCTATTGAACATATATATTCTTGATAGACATCTAACATACTTTCTGGACTCTCTTTTTTGTTGTTAACAGTGGAGGTTTGTGCACTGCAGGGACAGGTTCTGTCCTGTTCAGGCAGACTTCTGCTGTTCTCCAGTCCACAACTTCTCTAGAAGACAACCGTGGCAGAAAAGCTTATACCTGTGCATACGTATGGCAACAGCTTACAGCTTATACCTCATGTAATTATTCATGTTACACTACATAACACACTAGCACAGTCTTTGCTTGTATTCCTAGTAAAAACATTCTAAGTACTTGAAATATTGAACCCCATTCTTAATGCCAGTTTATCATTTTCAACATACTTAATTTGTTTTCCTTCATTCACCTGAATTACATTGACAGAGATTCAGATCCACACTTCTGTTCCCTATCAGATGTTTATTTCAAGTTGTGTTTGCAGATTTGCAATAACTGACAATTTCCATGAGTGCTGCTTAATTGTGTTATGTCTAGAGTGATGGAATTAAATGTTTTAGAGGTGAACATAGCAGACAGGCTGCTAAGTGTACATGAATGCAGGGTCTAAAAGCACTAGCAGTGTTCTTACGTTAAATGAATTTTGCTTAGCTGTTTAAGAAGTTAGCTGGTTCTTTCTCTCTGAGGTTGCCAGGGACCCTCTTTCTCTTTTTTTTAAGCAGGTCAGAACGGGCTAACGCAGCTGGTTTCTGTAATCTACAGTTTGTTTCCTAAGTTGTACTTAGAAAGAAGTGAATCCACCTATTTTTAGTAAGTCTTTTTTCATAATATACTAAACATGCCTTAAATTCTATTTTTCTTTATATGATTCAAGCACACCTCAAGCAACTGTACCACCTGGATGTAAAGGGAATTTAAACAACGAGAACATAGAGAGACTAAGCTTAAGTACTTCAACAGCTGTATTCTTCAGCAGCTCTTTTTGTCTCATGTTTATCATTGTATTTAATTGTCAGCAGGGTAATTGCATGAGATGTTGTCCAAGTGAAAGTAGCTGTAGTTACTGTCTATACACTTAGCTATAACTTGCCTTGTATAGACCAGGTTACTTGATTTTGGGTAGATACTTTCCAGTTTGTACTGCAGGTAGGAGGACTGTATGCTGGAGGTAGCAAAATATCTTTAGTTTTGTTACAGTCAGCTGTTGGACCACGTGTGGTGCGGTTCCTTTGAACAGTCACTCTGCATGGTCTTGTCAGCCATGGTGACCGAGACAGGCAGAAACACGTAACTGGTCTTGCCAATTCCTCTACAGCAGTGAAGAAGTGATGTGGTGCTCAGGACTGCATTAAAGTTTTAAACCTCTTTTCCTCTTATGCTTTAAGAGTTTCACTTCAAAACAAAACTCGGGGTTTTAATCCTGTTGATTCTCACTCAGATTTGCACTGTAAAGTTGACTTGCTATATACTAAGCTGATTTTATATAAGGCCTAAGTGAAACACTGCTTGTATTTTCCCTTGCTATTGTTTACATGAGTACTGTGTACACACATGTGCCTGAATGGTACCATACAACGTCAGTTAGCCTAAGCAAACCATTCATTTGTCTAATAAATATTAACAGGTTTAATTTAGACTACATGATAGGGAAATCAAGACTGTCTTTGAATTATATTGTAAAAAAAAAAGATAAAATTAAACTGTTTCTTTATCCATACCGCTATATTTTGGTAAGTGATTCTCATTTTTCATGTCATCATCCAAGAACGCAGGCAAGTGCGTGCTTCCAAGAGAAAGTTCAGTGCTTTCCCATCTCTGCTACAAGGTGCGCTGAAGTGAAGTTGTATTTCTTCTTTCAAAAGCAGAAAAATACAATACTTGTTAGCATCTTGCAAGTCAGACCTCAAATTCATACATCACAAATCAGAAAGTGATGGTTCTACAACTAAAAAGTAAGGGAGAGCATGCAGAGCACCTTCCAGATACCAAAATCAGCACACAATGACAGCACCTCACCAATGCAAGGGCATGGTGTAAGCAAAGGGTAACGTGGAAATGACTTTTTCCCTAGCCACAGAGGTTTTCCTCATGTTTGGTTTAACATATCTTGCAACAAGTCAGCCACTGTGATCTTGCTACTATCAAGATTTGAATTCTTGCAGGCAAAGTTTACCTGCTTGCACAGATTGGAACGTGTCACCAGACCAGTTCTCTAACCCAGACTGTCTCTCCCAAGTTAGGCTTACCTGAAGTCAGGAATGTTCTCCTCTTTAATTTATGCCAGCTGCTGGAATCCTAATTGAGGGAAGAGTCTAAATCCTACCTAACACTGCTCTCCAAGTTAAGCCGTAGGGAATTGTCATGACAGCAACCTGCACTTTTTACCTTCCAAAGATAAATATAGTAGGAAGTAGTAAAACCTAATCAGCTTTTAATAGATGGTTGCAAGTCTAACAAGCCTTGCCTTGTGAGCTGTATGGCGCTGCAGACAAGACTGCAAAAAAGGAATTCTGGCTCGAAGAAAGGAACCCATTGATCTAACCCATTTAGTGTCAGTGTGAGGCAAACAGCAGGAAGAAACTGGTAGCTGACTTCTAAGTGCTTTTAAGGGGGAGAAGCTTCCTATCAGAAATACAGGAAAAGGTCTCAGCCTTACAAAAAGAAAATGGCATGTTACAGACCAGAAACACAGAAGTTAAGCAGCTGTTTATTGCAGTTGACCAGGTATGTAAATAAACTCTGACAGTTACAAGCACTTTTTTTTTTTTACAGTGGATAGTTTCTCCCTTGTAAACACTAGAAAAGTATTTTCTCTCCAAGCAATTAAGAGTCAAAAAGTATGAACAGAAGTTAATGAACAGCACTGGCTGTCTTCTATCTCTGTTCTTTAATAGCTGCAGAGCGCTTCTGTTGTGATACACAGGTAAGGGACTTCTCTGTTACAGTTCAGACACAGACTCCTAACTGAAGCCCTGTTACGGAATAAATAAGGATACTTACTTTTTTTTTTGTCAGAGATTGTATCCATGCTTTAATTTGCAATTCTTTCAGTAAAACAGATGAGTATGTAAAATACATTCTGGAAAAATGAAAACTGAACAGAGCATGTGTTTATATAAAAATTGGAGCACACAAAAAAATTCTTGCCAGAATTACTCAACAACTTTTCTTATTTACAAATTTAGTTTAACTGATGGATGGTGCTGGTCACAACACTAGTAGAGGCATACCTGAATGCTCTAGCTTGTATAAGACTAGGTGATGAAACAAGTAGCTTAAATTAGAATCCTCTGTACCCAAAATGTACCCTGCCCTTTTCCAAGTAAGCAGAGTTGGTTTTCAGAATTTTTAGCTACAAAGGAAAAGAAGACTTCCCACCACTTGCTTCAGAAGCATTTTCAGCCTGCCCTAGGAAGACGGGTGGTTTGCTCTGTGTTCTTCAACTCATGCATGAAGTCAAGAGAATTCTTGCGCAGTCTTCACACAGGTGGAGCAAGCAACTCACCCTGATTTTTGAAAGGTGGCCTTCCAGCAGGAGAACACTCAACTACATGCCCACCAGAGGTGAAGCACTGGTACTTACAATAATCCAAAGAGGAGGATAAGCAGTCAGTCAGTCAGTCACAGTAGCTTTCTCAGTCTCCTACAGTTTCTGGTTCTGTGACTTTCAGAGGGAACAGGGCAAATGTTTTCCTGTCAGGAATTTTTCAGTCACTTTTAAATCCATGTAATTTTACACACAGCATCCTGCAGCAAGGAGTTCTACAGTTAGCTGAACAGACACCTTGATGGGTTTCAAACCTGCTACTTGCCACGTCCATGATTCCCTCCAGTTCTTGTATCAAAAAAAGAATCTTGAAGAATTTGTTCCTTTGCTACCCTCTCCATGCCGCCCACTTTACAGGTCCCTATCTTGGCTCCTCTCAGGTCAACATTTTTCCCCAGGTGAAGCATTGCATTTTAATTTTTTTTTAATTTTTTTTTCCAAATACAGGGCCTAAATGTTGCCCTGTGAGGTGTACGACAACAGAGTGCCAGGAAAACAATCTAGTTTAATGTTTCTACAGTAGGGGCAACGTCACATACTGAGAGATGAATGGCATTAAAACCAAACCAGCTGTCATTAACTATATTGGAATTGCTGAGGAGGTTCAGGGGAAGCAATTTCGCATTTTTACACTGAATTAAAAAGACAAGAAAGAAATTTAGAGGTCTGCAGCACAGCCAAGACCTGTGAGATTCAAGAGCCAGGACTAAGGCATAGTTAAAACTGGGCTACTGAAAAGGAGTATGGTTTTAATCCTAAGAAAAAAAGCCTTTCTTGCAAAAAGTGGGGATGTTCTGGAGTGTACCTGTGGACAGCCACATAATACTCAGTTTGCATCCTTCTTTCAAAACAATCTCCCTTCTGTACATCCCGTTAATTGTAAAGGGGAAGAGTTCTACGAAGACACTAATTTATTTGGTTTTTTTGCATTCTCAACAGCTGATATGAGATGTTCTCAGTTAAATTGTTCTTTTTACCCAGTAGATGTATTCTAGAAATAGTAACTGCATTCAGTTTAGTCCTTTATACATTGTAACTTGTTAAATAAATAGTTCAGTTTTGGTTTAGGATTCACTACTGTTAACCATCTTAAGCACAGATACTGCTGTATAAAAGGTCAGTAATTTCTTTGATGTAGTTCAAAAGCTTTAAGTTAGAATATTCAGGTTTTTGAACCAGTTTTTGCTGCTTTTAAAGGTTAGAGTTGTATTGTGAACCACCAGCTGTTAAAATTACACACTCTCACGAGAGAGTTTCGGCTAACTCGTGAGAAACACTTTCAGTAGTCGAGCAACGTATCCCAAGTTGCACAAGGACAGCTGTTACCCCATTTTTAATATGCTGAAGTTGCTTGGCTTGCTGCCAGAGGCAGCTGTAACATGATGTTTTTCATGATGTTTTCCACACCTACGTGCCATGAGGAGATCCCTGCTCCTGCGTGACCATGACCACTGCTCCCAGAGCAGCAGGCTGCATGAGGAAGCAGCGGCTGGGTCAGGCTCCACGGGGAGCACCCAGCCCGGCACGCTCCCCACATTGGCAGGGTGATGCTCCTCCGCACGATACCCCCAGATAGGGAATGAAGGCCAGGTTCGTGCCCCGCATCCGTGACCGCGAGATGCCGGTGGGAAAGCAGGGAGAAGCCTTGGCAAGAACGGATTTCTCACCGTCTGCTACCACAGGTACTGCTGTGCTCCTTTCTCCCTGCAGCGTGCACAGTCCTCCTGCCGCCCTGCTGGCTCTTAACACAATCACAATTCAGAACTATTTTGCCAGGCTGCCAGCTTTTTTCTTAGGAAATTCAAATGAGAAAATAGAAGCTGCCCTTTTCAACAATGTGCAGAAGGAAAGAGGTTAAAGGAATGTCTCCAGCTTGAAGGCTGTGGATTTGTTTGGAAAAACCCAAACCTGCTAAAAATAGTTGTTAAGAGTTGCTCTTCCGGAGTGAAAAATAAACAACAAGCCTGCCTACAACAACTTCACTCTGAAATTGGGAAGCAGCTCCAAAACAGTAGTAATTTCAAGCTCCACAATGTCAATCACACCAATAAAAAGGGTTTCTCCTGCCCTCCCCCCTTGTACAAATAAACTGAAATAGCGCTAAGGCTTTGTGCTACTTTTACTTATCATAGCAAGCCTAACTTTCTTCTTTCAAGAGTTACTTTTTGCTTATTGACATAAGCAGCTTTTGCCAGTGTTCTTTCTGCACAGCTCCCTGCCACAGGTCACAGGCTGCCTTCCACCACCCTGGTCATCTCCTGGGGTGCTCGTTTGGAGCCAGTGGTTGGTGTTCCTGTCACCGCGTCACTTTGCCCACTGCATTTAGTGCCAGCATGTACCACCGCAGACAGGCAGACTCCCACGGCAGCAGGTGGGACAGTGCCCCAGGGGAGCAGGGTTGTGTAGTTAAACACTACCACAGCACTTCTCTCAATGTCTGCTGTACACCACACAGACAGGTATCAAAATCCCTGGGTGATGTGCGCGGTGTATGGCAAACATTGAGAGAAGTGCTGTGAATACATTTGCTCAGTTCTGGTCTAATCTCTCCTTTTGACCAAATTATTTTCCATTAGCTTAAGTGTGATAAGCATTTAAAGTTTTTGCTTCTAAAACAAACCGAAAAATGCAATTTTTAGTTATAATCTCATTTTTCTTCTAGAGATGCATTTTTATGCAGCTTCTCTTCTGTAAAATGACAGCAGCATAAAAATAATTCCTATTGATGCATGTCCCTGCAGAGCCCCACCAGTGTTAACCTCCTGTAACACAAGCAGCTCTTCTCCACCATGAGGATGGAAGCATAGCAGCTTCACCCTTTCCTCTCAACATTCCTTCCGGAAATTGATGCATTTGAATACACTTTACCCAGTGTGTGATACATTTAGCTAAGAATTTTTTTTGTATGTACACATCAGCATATTTGCATACAGTCTGTCATCTAATATTGCCTATTAAGTTGAGTCTACTTCCTCCTCCTGTATGTTGTCAGCATCACTGTGCACCTTGCTGTCAATGCTTCTTACCAAGTTTCTCAAACTGCTCCTTCATAGACTGCAAGTTATCTTCCAGAGGGTGAATGGTTCTTAGTTTACACGCATGAGTAAATCATGAGCACATCATTATACAAGCTACATGCTCAGTTAGGTTTTAGCTTAGATGTACAAGGAACCCCAGTAAAACATGCATCAGTGAAATTATATTACAGGAGCAAGTGTCTGCCTACAGCCTCCAGAGATTTCCTGTACATACCAAGTCTGAACGCAGCTTAAATTGTTAACATTTTAGTGTAAGACTTGTATTTCTTCAGGCTTTTGAATTTATGCAAGGCAGGTAAAGTGAAAATTACATTAAAACCTAACAATAGCCAAATATCCCTCCCCCCCAATATTTACAACATCCTTTAAAAAAACAAACAAACCACTCCTCCAGCTTGTAGAAAACACTAAATATCCTCATTCCTTTCCCTCCTACACAATTCAAACTGTCACCGTTCTGCAGCATTTGCTTCCTTGCTGGTCAAAAGCATTACCAAGTCAGCAGAGCACCCAGTCATGTAGTAGTTTTACCGAAGAGCGACAAAAATCCAAATTACTTTGCAGCAGTATTGTTACTACAGTAGGATTAACACAGCAAAGAAACAGACAAAATTACAAAATGAGACTGGGAAGAGTCATAGGATTATACCAATGCATTTAAAGTAACATGATGCTTTTTAAAACACTTCAGTGAATTATGTACATGTCCATCTGATGCAGTTACTTACTTTATCAGTGATGCAGTTACTTATCACATACATGTGACCTGAGTGACTCCATCTTCCTGGTCAAACTGTCCATCATCCAGTTCCCTTAATACTCCATCGCTGCTACTGAACCCTGGAAAACCTCCATACTGGGAGGGCCCCTCCTTGATCCAACATTGTTTAGAAGGAGATAGGTGAAACTCATCAGGGGGTTGTCCGATTTCACCAGGACGAGAAGTAGCCGTGTCTAATCCAATGCTTCTGCTAGAGACTTTGCCCTTTTCCTCCCCAATAACTTGTCTTAAGGATTTCTTCTGAAACACAAAAGGATGTTTAAATGTTAGCTTATTTAGGAAAAAAATCCAAATGCTTTCCAATGAATCATGCATGCATTTAATGTGAGCTGCATTTTAACATCAAGCAGCATTTAACACTCCAGTTTAAACCACTAACACCTCCAGAGAGAAAACCTCCAAAAGATACATTTTTCTTCTCTACAAATAAATCTCAAGAGACACAAAGACACAAGCCATAGTCAAGAAAGCACAGATGCCTGCGAAGAAAAAGTACTCCAACAACGCTTGATTCTTCGGTAATACTTGGCAGCTCCACAACGATTTACAAGTCTTAACCCATGCTAAAAATCATCAGTTTAAAGAAAGCATGGTATCTGTGCCTAACGTACATATCTAACATATCCCAGCTGTCCTGTACTGTGATTTGAGCAGGGTCTAACAAGCGCCTGCACAGGAAGAAGTCTGTACAAATACAATCTGACATTAGTCCCGAGATCTAACATGTTCTTGTTGAAGTGATGGCTGCCAGCATGAAAAAGAAAAGTAAGCAGATTATGATTTATGTGAACAACAGACCTATCAGACTATGCTAAGGGTCCTCTGAGGCATAGCAAATAAATAAAAGGTTTATTTCATTTTAGCATCAGGAGTTACCTAAGGTACTCAGATCCGTGATGATGCCTTGGAGGTGCTGCAACATCAATGCTCTACATTTGAATCGTGACAGAGGAGCACGGTCAGGAAAGCAGAAGTGCTCTGCCTGGCTCTCTGCCGGGAGCCTTGCTGTCAGCACTAACACTGCTAAGCCAGGAGATGCTTTGTCAAGGGACACAGCCCTGCCCTCAGAAGGAGGACATGGGGCTAAGAAGGAATCCAGCCTCAGCAGAGAGCTGCATTTTGGTGGGTAAAGGACACAAGCACTCTTGCAGGGAGATGTGCACAAATGCAAACACTTCAAAAAAAACCAAAAACAAAACACCGCACAACTGTTTTTGCCAGGCTCTGGCAAGTTCTGTGGCCACATTCTATACATCACAAAGTTTTTCCTCAAACCCTTTTGAAACAGTAAAAACAATGGCCCTTGGGCTAAAGGAAACGTATTTAGGGAAGCTGTTACAGGAGACATTGGGAAATGAGACTAAGGGGAAATAGCGTTGCCTCAGGAGAAACAGAAGGAAATAAGCTTTGCCTGGATGCCACAGTAAGAGGATGGAGAAGTCTGCCTAAGGAAAAAAAAAGAAAAGAAAAAACAAACAAACAAACAAAGAAAACCCTCAAGCATTGTGTGGTTCAATTTTGGATTGCATCCTCTGAACTATTTTCTTAGAAAAACAAATGGTATTTGATAAAGAACCCACTGAGACAGTATAACCCTTCTAATCCAAGGCGCCTTTCACACATTACATAAATCTTCAGCCAGGTTATAATGCACTGTCCCAGCAATATAAAAGGTAGCAGAGAGATGAGCTGCCAGGACATAAGATATATCCTCCTCAGAAGAAGAGGCCCTGTGGGAAAAGAGACCAGGTAATAGGGGTTTTCCCCTCAATTCTTACTGAAAGAAAGCTTCCTTTAGAATCAGCAATGCTCACTTCCATCCAACAATAAAAAAAAATCCTGGATAGACAGAGCAACCTGTACCCAGCACTGTCATTCTCCAGAAGACAAATCGCAGCAGGGCAAAGCTCCCGCCATGGCCAGTCCCCACCGCACTGCAGCGAGCTGGAGAGTGACACAGTTGGGCTCTGGGGGCTCGAAGATGCCTCTGTGAGGCTGCTTCCTTATTAGGATTCAGTTAAGGAAAGAGCCTTGCTGGTTTTGTATTTTGACTCTCTCATAGGTAGCATTCTTCTTGAGGTATCTGAGTTGCAAAGATGCTAAGGATATACTTAAATAGAGCGAAACTGTGATCCAATTTTTTTTTAAAGTTAAAACATTTTAGATATCTTAAGTGTTTTCATGTTTCGAACAAGTCCTAAGTTGTGGACATAACACTTTTTAAAAAAAAACAGCTTTAATGTAATTTGAATGAAAAGATACACAGTACAAGTCAAAATGAAGGTGTCATGCCCAACAGTACAGAATGCCAGGAATTAAATGTTTTTACTAAAATGTTTGCAAGAGTTTGATAAAATTGTACAGTTCTGTCATCAACATCCAGGGGACATTTTAAAGGAACATGTTCACTAAAGGTACTAGAGCAGAAGTTAATGCTTTCAGTAGTTTATTCTGCACCTGAAATGTAGCTACTCACACAAAGCTAGCATGACATTCTATACCAGTTTGGTACTAACTAATCTATGAATTCAAATCGCAAGGAAGGTAATAGGCTGTTTGTCAATTCAGATATCTTGGTTTAAAAAAAGGCAATGAAGTAAAAAGATGAAAAGTTAGGGGAAAACCAACATACTTGGAAAAACAGAAGGAAAATGTTACTCTGCTAAGTGTTTCAGTTTCAGCCTGAACTACCTATTTATCCCATGCTAAAATGACCTCAGCATGCTGAAATTTCCTGGTGAAGAAGTAAAACATTCACTGGTACTTAAGGAGTACATTTAGATACTAAGTTTGTTCGGATTTTAAACACCATAATCCTGATGTAAATGGCTACAAATCAGCTACTTCTTGTTTACTTACAGTATGTTAATGCTTAAGTCAAAGGTTTCCTATTACAACAACATAAAACAGCGATTACAAAACACACTACCATTTTATTTCTATAAACCACAGAATGTAAAAATCCTTCGGCTGTTCATCACCTACCTCACAACTGGGTAACAGAACTTAAACTGTGAGCACAGTGCTTCCTATTTTTAACTTAAACCATGTCTCAAAGATTCACCAGTTCCTTAGACTGAATGTTTTTACAGAACTGGTTTTGTATTACATCTCTTGGCAGATCTCAGTCTTAACTGTTCTAATTGGCATCGTGTAGTTATGCTGCCTTTTAAGAGATGGTTATAGTTAGAAATAACATGACTTATCAAGGAAAGGGGATTCATATCAGGAATCCATGCTGTTATTATACACAGTATTAGAGAAAGTAGGGAAGCACCAGGAAAAGTCTGAATTTATTTGATAATAACACTGACATAATAAGGTTTTATACCTTTACAATACTGATATCAATATTGTGTTCCAAAACAGTTTTGGAGATGTATTAGGAAATAATGTAAAAATTAGAGTCAGGCATGGGGTCAGAACGACTAAAGCTAAAAACCTCACTCAACAGGGCCAAACAGTTGTTGAATTTTAAATCCTCCATTTCTGTCATGCATTTTCATGTGTCAACAGCCAGCACCCCTTCACTCTGTTAACTTCCAAACTACAGTATCCCTTGCACAGCTTGACATTTGTATTCTTCAAGTGGGAAAGTAGAAGTGTGGGAGATCAAAACGACTTTTTTTTTCCACATACAACAGATCCAGGATTTGAATCAGAACATTTAAGGCTTCCTGAAGACTTCTAAAGAAATACCTACAGCACAGCCAACCTCATCCACCTGAGACACAGTAATTTCTTAGCACAAAACCAGTTTTTACCATGCTTATGCTTTTCTCTATGGCTTAATTTAAGAGGTATACCTCTGAGAAAAACACCCAAGCATGAGTTGCAGCTGCAAAAGCCCTCCATAAACTGGAGCTTGTTTAAAGTGAAACCCTTTTCTGCTGCTTCCTCACCCCCTATTAATTTTGAAGTCTAGTTTTTTTCTGTACCTAACCATTATGTGAAGTACTAACTTGTTTATATTAATACCATAAACATTTTACTCACCTCTGGTGTCTGGACAGCAGAATTCCACATAACAGGTCTCTGAAGAAAAACAACTTGCTTTGTGGCCAGATTTCCTTCACTAAAAATTAAATAAAATTGTTTCAGTATTTTAAAGGCAGTAAGTGTCACTGTAACACATCCATACCTTTCAAGTCAGGTGTAAGCTGTACATACGCAAGTCCATGAATAAGAGGACAGACTACCAAACATTAACTGGTTTATTAATTCCTAAACAGTTCTGTAATCTCATTAAAAAACAAACCAAAGCAAAAAACCCCACGGACCTAAGTTAAAGTGTTGTACATGAAAACAGGTATAGAACAAAAATTATTACTATTATTAGAGTTATTTAACATGTCTTCTCTTGAAAGTTTAGATTACCAGAGCTCCTACTTTTACTCAGAGTCTGTACCTTTATGTCTGAAGTTAAACTCCAAGAATCTCTCTTTTGTCTAATCTTCACTGTCAAACATACAGCAAGGTATTACTACCTATTAACGCCACAAAAAGGCCCAATCTCAATAGATGCACAGCTTCAACAAATCTCTCAATATTTCATGGTACGAAGCTTGGGAAGTAACTTTCTTTACTGCTAACTAAAAGGTATTTTCTGGCTGTAACATGGCATCTGACACAGCAGGATGAGCTTGCTGTCTCACAACCTAGGGATAAACGGACTCAGTTTTCAGAAGCTCTACATCCACAGTGACATAAGTGACACTGGCTGTTTTGTACATGGGAGGTGCATGCATAGGAAGGACAAGAGAATAAAGTAGTAAGATAAATAAAGGAGAAAAAATAAAGAGGAACGTCAGTTTTTAGTCCTTGAACTTTGACAAATGTTAATGCTGTTGTGGGAGATACAGCTTAAAGAATCACTTAATTTTTTTTTTCCCCAAAGGGAAATACATTTAGAAAAATAAATATGAAAGGCAAAGTTTTTCCTCAAAAGCAAATCAGATATTACTGATGTTTCAAAAGTGTTACCCTCTCTTAGTCCTGGTGATAAAGCCTCTTGAAGTTTTCATGTATTTATTTTTACCCCCTTTCCATCAGAAATACAGGTCAGTACATTGATTGCACATGCACCACAAAGCCTGACTCTGGCACCGAAAGAGTGCAAGAATTTCGAGATCTGAGCTCTACCTCAATAAGATCATCTCCCCCCAATTCCTACTTCCAGGCAGTATTCAATGAGATCTTTATGCATATACGGGACAGACACTGAAATACTTCGACAGAAGAGTGACTACAGACTTAAGAGTGCGCTAAATAAAAGTAGCAAAATGGAAACACTTCAAAATGAACTCACTAGATGTCTCTTTTTTGTACTCATGATTCTATCTGTTCTATCAATTGTAAAAGAGTATTATTATGCACAGCATTATGGAAAGAACTATTAAAATAACCTAATTTTGTACTTCAGTATGGGCATGTCACAATCGTAACCACAGAGGTGAGATGACAGATTCATGTTTTGCGGCAGGGCTAGGACCGATAAAATTAATTTATATTTGACATTAGGCACTTGCTCCAAGAAAAAATAGGGATTAAAACTATTCTTATGAGAGCAGGAAGAGCTTGTTAAGAGCCCGCTGCAGTTGAGCTTTGGTAAGCTCTGAGAAAATACACAAGACTACACTATTCCCAGCACAGTCAGCTACAACTGATCAATCGTCAATGACGGTTTTGTGATGGTGTTTGGCCCCTCATGATTTTCCTTTCACTCCAGCTGAACTCAGGTCATGGCATGTCTTTGCATGTCTTCCCTGGATGAGAAGAGAGAACTTAAACTCCAGCTTGTGGGGAAAACAAGAAGGTAGGAGAACAAACTCAGTTTCCTTAAGTTAACAGGGTTCACTTCCAACCTTAATGATTCTATTCTATTCTACTCCTGCGCTGAGAGCCCTTACCTCACTATCTGCATTCATCAGACAAAAACACATTACAGTTTTATGTCATGACAAGGAAAGCAGCAATCCTGCAAGCTTATTCCACTTGGCTAGGTATCTCTCGCTGCCTCAGTTATGTCTGTTTTCATAGCATCAACTAGGAAACCTCTCTTCAGTGAGAAGGCTGAGCACAGTCCCCAGCACAGGGGAAGAGCCTACAGCGTGTTTTGTAACAGTGTCTGCATTCCTCCAGAAAAAAGAAAAAACCCAAACATTAAGTTACAGCTTGTACAAATTCTACTAGAACAGTGAAAGGACACAACGGTTAGTAGACAATAAGTAAATTAACAATTTTCTAAGTCTGACCTTATTAAAATGCCACACACGACAAAGCTGCTATGAGCTTAATTCACAAAGAACTCAATGACAGTGGGATTTACACAGAATTTAAATGAGAAGTGCTCAGAGCAATCCACTCCATAGCTTCTCTCACATTTCCACACTCCATCTTTGCCTCACAAGTCAGGGCATCTTGAAAACTTAATCTAAGTAGTTTGTTATGATAAATTAATAACCACAATGTCAGTGTTTTTGCACTGTATTTGCCTGCCTGCTTCCTGGTGCTCATAGACATCTGCCTGGCCCATTTTCAGGGACTACAGTAATCAGTGAGGGGAAATAAAGGTCACTGCAGAGTAAGGCTGCTGAAGCCTTTTTCCTGCCTTTTCTTTTAACAGGGATGAAGAGCAACAGAGACTCTTTTGTTAAAACATAAGCAATTTGCTTGTCTG
Source organism: Psophia crepitans (assembly GCA_013399095.1). NCBI lineage: Eukaryota > Metazoa > Chordata > Aves > Gruiformes > Psophiidae > Psophia > Psophia crepitans. Next base: position 323,962 of record VWZZ01003432.1, on the reverse strand, counting down.
CTTATGCTGTATGGGCAATAAGTTTGTCCTCATATATATATATTTAATAAGTCTCCCAAAACAATCATCAACTAGAAGCTAAATACTATTGCCAATGGCTCTGATTTTTACAGGTCTATATTTTATATGCATGAACATTTTATATACAAAGCACTTAAAGCTAGACAAAGTTTTCTGAAACATGAACAAGAGGAACAAGATGTTAAATTCTTTTAACTTTTTTTTTTATTTCCCAAAATAAAGTTTTGCACTCCTTTGGAATTGCACAGCATCTAGACTTTCAGTTATGAGACACACACCAGCTTGGGATAAGTCTCTTGGCTTAAAGGATATGTTTAATGAAAACATTTTAAGAAAACTTAAAACAAATTAGAAATAACTAATTTTAGACCACAAATATAAAATGATACAAACTCATGATAGTATCATATTAGTAATTCCACTAGCACAAAGTTAGCAGCAAAGTATTTTCTAATGTATTTTTCCCCCTCAATCACTAGATTTAACTCCTCAAAGCACTACCAATTTTACCCTTGCTATATACCTTCTGTACTTGGCAAAACTACTGTCAAATTCTTGTCTTGAAGACATTTACCTAATAAGTACAAGTTGTATATAATGCAGGAGGCTCTTTAGGTCACTAAAATTACAGACTCTCTTAGTGAAAAAAAATCTTTGTTGACTGCTGACAAAATTTCAATACTCAAGATACGGTTGGATACAGCAAACACCGCATCATATACACTTTTTTGTCATATCTGTTTTCTCGTATCCCTGGAAAAAGAGGTTCATTGGCAGAAGAGGGGAACTTCTGTGGGTTTTACAGTATACTGTCCAAAAATCCCCACGAAAACCCACAGTGCTTGTTTTTTAAACCACGCTGCACAAAATAGCAGCTCTTCATGTTTGAAGAGCATGACATCTACCACTGCTCTGTTTGCAAGAGCAAAGATAACCTTTGTCAAGGAAACATTTCTTGCATCCAGCAGGATTTAGCCACTGAGGTAGGAGTTAAAGGACTAAATAGGCCGATTTAGCTATCCTGTGCCATGACACTCCATTGCAACGTGACATTCTATTTTATGGAGATGAACACTTGTAACGAAGAAAAACTTCAAAACCCAACAAAACCACACCGGAACAGACAGGACAGCCTGATGTTTTTTGAACAGTTTCAAATCCTAACCATGTAAAAAACACACACAAAAAAGGCTCACATCAGTGTGGTCACACACTGTCTGCAGACAAGCAGCGGGCATAATTGCTAGGACAGGTCACAGAAGACCTGAAGTGAGGGGAAGTTTTGCAATAAGTTAGGAGAAGAGTAAGACAGAACCGAGCAAAATATTACGGTGAATAAAAACGGGGTGCAGGCTGCCCTGCTAACATTTTATTCTTCGATAGAATTTTCTTTATATACTTTGTACAAATTATTTTTAAAAAATAAATACAAAAACATGAATCCCAAAATGTTGGTTTTTCAGTGTTTCTTAAGCCCGTTGAACATTCAGGCTGGATTTTGAGATCAGGTTCCATGTCTGGGAAAAGACCAGCTGTTCAGCAGCAAAAAGTGTCCTCCTTTGAGACATTTAACTTTCATTCCTAGGGTAATCCACAACCACAGCAATGGCATCTTTCCTATCAGACACATAGTAACCATGCAGGAATTTCTCCTCCTCTTTAAATAACACCAGCAATGCCTAAAAATAGTATTTATCAATCACTACCTCAGCCTATCGGGACAGAAACACATTCTTTTTTGGACTTGTAAGAATCCTTAATTCCTAATTAGGAATTCTTGTTCACAGGCTTTTTCTTCTAAAAGAAAATTGAATAGCTGTATATGAGCTCTATCACAGGCACACAAAATATGATTTATCATATTTCTTCCAAAAGTATCTCACAAGCCACACTAGGACAAATATTAAGACAATTCCCCTAGACACCGAGCCAACCACCTAGGCCAGAAGAAAAATGGTTTGTATTAGTCTGAATTATTCTAGTATTGATACAAAATTAATCCAACTTCAGACTTGGCCAGGACACAACCCCTTTTTGCATGATTAATGGGCTGGTTGTTTCACATTTGGGAAGCAACGCCACTTCAGCCATCTAGTACAATTTAAATATCTTGCTGGAATATTACCTTCTTACTAGTTCAAGGAACAGGTCCAGTCTAATGACTCTGTTAGCACTTCATCCTATTTTTTTTTTTCTTACATCACTTTGCTTCTTTTAAATAGCCCTGCCTTTGCTCTGCATTCTACAAGGTAAAAAATAGCACCATTTTGCCTGCTGCAAGCGCAGACTGATACTCACAGAGCGTCTGACCAGCAGCTGCTCGGGACAATCTTACCCCTTCTGTCCAAACCCTACAAGGACAGGTACGGTTACACTGCTTGTGGAACAAAAGTGTGATGTTAAAACTTCCCTCTCACAGTGCACCACGACTACCAAAATCTCTCTCTCCTATTGTCCACTCACATTCTTCAAGGAGAAGATTGGGATTCTGAAGGCTTACTCTCAAGCTCTAAGATCTGGCAAAAAAAAAATCAGCTGTTTATGAAAAGTAGGCTCAGTGGTTCACGGATCCTTACAAGTCATCATGTTCAGAGCTAATACACAGACAACAAAAGTTCGTTTGAAGAAATTGAAGGATAATCATTTTGTTTCATATTCTGAAAACTACTTCTCTTCTGAAGAAGGAGCTTTACAAGTTCAGAATTTCATAAGTGTCAGAACAACAAACAGAGACCCTTAAAAAAAAAGCAGAATGTGCCATACTTTTACCATAATTTCTCCCATCTTTGCATTTAATCAGTAAGTTAAAATCAACTATTAAACACACACAGGAACACCACCCCAACATCTATTTCCTGACCAGAAAAACCTCCTTCTCACATGGGTGCATTGATTTAATTACACCAAATCACTTGAACAAAATTCCACTTTCTTGGAGCAGTTCTGTTCAAACCTTTCATTCACATCCTTCTTCATGCTATCTTGATTTAATACAGTGAGATCTGGATCCAAAAGATTACTCAAGTCACCCACTCTTCCCATTGTCCTTTAAGAAGCCCTAAGCCATGCCTCCGTACATTTGTTTGTTTTCAAACCTTGGCAATCTTAATCTAATGGGAGGAGAACTTAAAAAAAAGACGAGAAAAAGAGGTATACACTTAATTGTTTCATTTGGCATTTTTTTTTAGCTTGATACTGTGAAGAAAAGCACAGTACTTTTCTTCTGTTAAACCCAAAACCTTATAGGGGATCTAGGTCTGTTAATTTATCTCTTTTTACATATATAGAGCCCCCTCAGTCATCTAAATAAATATTACAATAAGAGAACTGAAATCCAGTAGTTCAGTACTATAGTTGAAATGGAAAATGATGTCTATGTAAAAGAAGAGAAACGGCCCAATAACCCGCTGGATTAGAACATTCTCCTCCCTAATTTGCAATAAATACTGCATGACTGTCTTGTGACAACATGACTTCTTACCTAGTCTGAACCAGTCATTCACCAAGGTCCTAAATTAGTGAAACATTTCAACACTTTTTTAAACTTAAAGCACATGAGTGACTCCATTGCCAGGGATTAGATATGTGATTAAAAAGTTTCTGAAATAACATCTTTAATGTTTAGATATAAACAACGTATTATCAATTTTGGATTACTGGTCTAGTTTGAAACTCACTGAAGCCAGTAGTCCTAAAACAGTGTGGTAAAAAAAGATTCCACCATAACGCTACTTACATCTCAATTCTTATATGCAGTTAACATTATGGGCATTTGTCTTCCTTTTTCATTTAAGAATGCAAGCAACCACTTAATAATTCTGAGATGTATACACCAAAAATGCTGTAATCTAGTGTTTGGGTACCTGTCATGTCGTACGATAGGTGTAGGCAGGACACAGGTCAGGAGCCATCCAAACTCAGCCAACGTGTGCAATAAAGGTCCGTAATCTGTTTTAATTTCACATCCCTACATTAATAATTATAAAAAGTAGTAAAGAGACTCTGTACAGGTTTTATTTGCATTTCTACACAAGTTACAACTCTTCTGTCACTGATAATGAGACAATCCTTTGAGATGACATTGAACCGTGCTGTTTGGTGGAGATTGACTACAAACTGAAAAGAATTTTAAAAGTTCAAGACTACAGAAAACTAGGAAAACAGAATATTAACTTGATATATAAGCCCTGATTCAGCCAGACAATCAAAGCATATCTCACTTGTTAAATTTGTCATGTTGCTAAATTAATGCCTAAAAGTTTTTTAAACACCAGAATGGGTGTCTTAATTGATGTATCTAGGTTTTAATTTCACATCTAACCTAGCTATGTACTTAAGGCTTTGTGGTTTGGTGGTTGTGATTTTGTTTGGTTTTTTTTTTCGTATAAAAAGTCTTAGCTTTATGCTTTTTCAAATTGGTAAATGTATTTATCATTGATTACTTCAAAAGCAAGCCCTTAGTATCCTCCAACGATTACTTTCAGATGTCACTAATTCATACCAATAATCTTATAATACAAAAAAATTAAAAAACATTATACTTTTATTGCTGTACCATGCTACAGTAGTATATGTAACTTGACTAGGAAAAGTCTTTCATATTTGGCAGTAAAATTTTACAAAGCACATACATCTGAAAACCATATACAATTCACTATCATTTTTTTGTTCTATTTCTAGTTTTTGCTACTTACTTTCCCTTTTTATTTAAAAATATTTCAGAACATTGTCAGCAGAGCTGCATTTGCTGACATCATGCCTACATTGGTCTGAAACACATCTTTTAGGAAAATTTTCTTTCGTGGTTGTATTTTTTGGTATGAACATTTCAAAGTGTCAGGCCACAATCTCTGCAGCATATTTTTTTATGCACATTGACCAACGGCCACTGGCCTGTCTTTGTTTTTATGATTCAAGGCTTTAGTTTAGCTTATGCAGGTGGCTTCAAGAAACCATCCTGAATGCTTAGCAAATGCTAGTACAAACATTCTAAGGAAAAAACCCAAAGAAAAATATAAGTAGGAAATAGCATTGCTAAATAATCACCAATTTACCTCAATGACTGTCCATTGTTCAACAACTATTGCATCATTTCCTTGCCTGTTTGAACCTGGAACCCCAGCACCTTCTTCTTCGTAGATAAATAATCCTTCTAAAGATTTGGGCAAATAGTCCCCTGTGAACACAAGGACAAATATAAACTGAAATAGAAAGTTTTAGATTCATATCTTACTGAGATGTACATATGGGTTTTTATTTTTCATTGAACAGTCCTCTACCATAAAACAAACAGAGACCAAATAACTCAAATTTGTGGTTATTTCTTTGTCTAGTGACAACTTGATGAAACATGCAAGTGTGTTGAGTTTGGCAGGGATAGGGTTAATTTTCTTCACAGTAGCTGGTATGTGGCTGTGTTTTGGATTTGTGCTGAAAACAGAGTTGAAAACACAGGGATGTTTTCATTACTGCTGAGCAGTGCTTACACTGAGCCAAGGCCTCTTCTGCTTCTCACACTACCCCACCAGTGAGCAGACTGGGGGTGCACAAGGAGTTGGGAGGGGACACAGCCAAGACAGCTGACCCCAACAGACCAAAGGGATATTACATACCATATGATGTCATGCTCAGCAATAAAGCTGGGGCAAGAAGGAGGAAGAGGGGGACATTCAGAATTATGGCATTACAAGTAACCATTACAGGTGATGGAGCCCTGCTTTCCTGGAGATGGCTGAACACCTGCCAATGGGAAGTGGTGAATGAATTCCTTGGTTTGCTTTGTTTACGTGTGCACAGCTTTTGCTTTACCTATTACACTCTTCATCTCAACTCACAAGTTTGCTCACTTTTACTCTTCTGATTCTCTCCCTCATCCCACTTTGGGGGGAGGGAGTTGGTGGCTGGGTGGGGATAAGCTGCCAGTTGGGATTAAGCCACGACAGCAAACCAATTTATTATTCAAAACCCTTTTTCTATACAAATTGAACTATGAACCATTTTAGTTTTCTCAAAAATTCACTTCCATGCTTGAATCTGCATTCTAATTTCCTGTATTAAACATATCCCCAGCAGCAGATAGGCACAAACCCTCTCTATTCAACTTCAGTGTTCTACGCCTGACAATAAATGTGTTTTTTGGTGTGGTGGGAGAGAGCATAAAGATGAATGAAGCGTGAAGCGCAAAGCCTAGCTACTGGTAAGCACATACGTAAGGGGCCACAGGAAGAGCCTGAAAAAGAAGTAATTGTAGGAAGATTCCTGATAGGAAGGAAGTTTCAGAGCACAACTCCCTGACTCACTTGTCGAAGCCTGACAATATCCATTTGGCCCAAACTACAGCTGTGCAACAAATCTTGGTTCATTTTCTGGGAGCTGCGTTACGTAAACCAGGAATTCCCTTTTTTTTTTTAGTATGTTTGTTAATGTACCATAAAACACCAAGTATTTATTCATAGTATATTTTACTATATTGGAAGTAAATTTATGTAGCTTGAGTTAAGATAATTTAAATACTTGCATGCACATATAACTCTACAAAAGCATGGAAGAAGTATTTGACATTTTATTTTTGGATTACAGAAATATAATGAAATTGTACGTGGAGCTATATATGTGGCTTCAGGCACAAACACATTAATATCTGCATAACTCATAATTCATAAACATCCAATTTTGTAAATTCACGGACTTTGACCTTTCTTTGGTGTTCAGGCAGTCTGCCTAGAACACATGAGAATATTTATTTTTCTATCATTGTTCACACATGATAGAACTAAGTTTTAAACAGTTATTGACACAGGACACCTCCACTCAGGAGTAATTTGAGACAAACTGTTAATTCACAAGCATGTCATGTCAAAATCGCCTCTATTGAAAAAGTTTCACATGCAACTAACTGGTTGACCTGCCCATTCTGTCAATTACAAGTTTACCTTTGTTAATATCAATACTAAAAACAAATAACACAAACCAAAAAAAAAGCAAATATATTGCCACAGCTCTTGTACTGATCTTAGGTACTTCTACGATCACAAGAGCCTCCAAACCAGCTACAAATGGATCCAAATGGCACTGCAATGATCTAAAGGGCCGCTAAAAGAGAATTTACCTTGACTGTTTTTATGACTTCATTCTCTTTTGGCAGCAGAACACAGAAGGTGGTAATTATGACCTGACAATGATTTTATTTTATTTTTTAATTTCTTTTTATGTTAAAATTTCCTCCTGCCTTAAATCGGCATTTTGATCCCGGTAGCAACAGAATTCTGCTGACTCTACAGAACATCTGTAGAGTCCAAACCAGAGGAAGACTTCTGCAGCTACCTGACTTTTAGTGCTTTTATTAAAACAATAGCCAAGAAGTGCTCACTTCACCAAAGCTGTATAAAAGGACAACTACCTAAAGACAACCCACAGTCTAAAAGCAAACAGAAGTGAGGTGAAGATGCCAAATGTACATGCAGACACACAAGAAGTAATTCTAGTGATAAGTGCAAGTGCTTAAATACTTTCTTCCCCAAAAAAAAGCATTTTAGGTTTCCCTCTCTTGGATGCTTACCTGCTTATAAAACTCTCCAATGTTCACCTTAAGAACAAACATTTTAGCTTAAGAACTCAGTAGCTAAACTGATTTCTTACTGTGGTTACAGATACTTAATCAGCTGCAGAATTCCAGCCACATAGGGAGCTGTGCCTTTGAATATATCCAGTTTAATTCAGCAGCATCCCACCCACTAGTCTAACTGAAACACATGGCAGTCAAGTGGGGCTGCAGCAGAAGCACCAACTGCTGCAAAGAGGCAGCATTTAATCCCCAAATCAGTCATAACCTGGCTATTAAAGATGGGATAGTTATTCACATAGAGAAGAGCAGACAGCTACAGGGGAATGGGAAGACTGCAAAATTGTTGTTGGACAACAGCTGCAAAGATTAATTTCAACAGCTGCCAAAAACACCCCTCAGCATATTGTAACTTATCTCCAGAGAGTTATTTTCCAGCTCTAAAAAAATATATATTGAAAACTAAGAGTCTGATTTCTCACCTCTCCTCCCCCAAAGGAAACTTTGTTCTTCCACTGACTTCAATAGATTGGAATTATAATTTAAGAGCAAAAAAGTTGGCCAATACAAACTGTGCCACTAGACTGTTTATGTGCACAAAACACGCAGTTTGAGAGGGAATAGCTGCCAAATTCCATCTGAAGTAAATATAGCAATGTTGATGCACTTCTGTTCCTCTGACAATCACTACATTCACTTTATTACAGAGCTACAGAAATGCAGTGATTCAACAAAACTAAACTACCAAGAACAATGAAAACTGAAGAGTTCTCATTCGGGGTTACATTTTTTTAAGAACCCATATTACCTAACTTCCAAAGATTTTTATATGTTTTAAACTTTAATTTTTAAGCCCTTCACTAATCCAGGCCCTGGGAAGGGGATGTTGAATGCATATTGTTTTAAATCAAAACATTAAAAAAATTTAAATAAACCACATGGTAAATATAGAAAACCCTACTCAAACCCTCAGGGTTTCTACCTTCCTTGTATAATGCATGTAAGAAGCAGATGTAAAATGACTTATGAAAGCCACTTTAATACATTAAGTAAACTACTGAATGTGATAATCAGCCTTATATGAACATCAGGGAAACATGTATCTAATGATTCCCCCCCACTCCATCTTTTTCTTTAAAAAAAAACAACAAACCACAAAATAAAGAAAAAAACTAATGCAAAAGGTTTATTTCATTATAACACTAAGTTCCTTTCCTATTTCGTAAATCCTCAAAACAAACAAAACTACCTGCCCAGAAAACAAGTTATCCTCTTTTCAGGTATGAGATTCTACAAATTTACAATGACTATCTCAACATGTTTACATATGACCCTTCACACCAAGGAGCCAAACATGATCTACTTTTTGCAACGTAGTTCTACACAAACAAGCAAAAGTTTCATGATATTCTGGGACAGCACTCACCTTTAGAGGTTTCCCAGTGTACAAAAGAATCAATTAAGGACAATCCTTGTTTATAATAAAATGTGGTTAATTCTAGCCAGTCTGCTTCCAGTGTACTGATAACTGGTCCTTTTCTTGTTACTTTCATAGACAAAATACCTTCATGATAGGTCCAGCAGGTAGAATCATCATCAAAAACATTGAAGACTGTGTACAGCTTGTCTGAAAAAAGAAAAAGGAAGAGGAATCAACCTCTGAGAGACAGTGCTCTGAAATGAGAATATTGTTAACCTCTTATTTCAACATGGTTTCTAATTCTAAGCAACAGTTTTAAAAATTGTTTCCTGATGTGACTGTACTCAGCTTGAGCCCTAAACACACTCAGGACAAGGTGCAAGGGGGGGGTACGCTCTGGGATATGTGAAAAATTTGAACATATTACAGTTGGGTTGTTAAACCTTTTAGGTAGGTAGTTTTTGCATGGAGAAAATATACTAAAGCCAAGAAAACCCTACGGAAATAGGGTTCATTTTTGCTAGCCACAGAATTCTGATTATAAATACTTGAAATTAATATAACTGAAGATTAAATATAGTTTTAATTTTTAAATATTAACAATGCCTTGAACAGCATTGAGTTTTACCCATTATTTCCTGAAGACTACTGAAGTACCAGTATAATCAGTTGCCCACTGGGGTTTCCCACACAGCAACCGATGAACCTGAGTTAAGCACACAAAACCTGCATAATCCTCAACTGCTTTTTATTTCTAGGCATTAATACAGTGCTGTTACAAAAACGCAAGTCATAAGCAAACATTCATCAAAAATTAAGATTCAGAAATTCATACCATTTAGGAAACACTGGTGACAAGTTATGAAGTCCTAGATATATAAATGTATTCGACAAATACACTCACACATATGCCACCGCTGTGGAGAAATAACAAAGCAGTTGCCAAAAAGTGCTCTCAGATTGTCTAATACTTCAACATTTGAGCAGCCTAAATAACACAAACAAACCTCTAGAAAGCAGAAGTATTCACATTGCCAAAACAAAGGAACTTGGCTTAGATGACCCCACTTCAGATGCCAGTATCTCTAGGCTCCAGAAACAGAGGGAGCTTTCCAAAGTAGACTGAAGCAGTCTGAATCAGCCTTTGGGAGAACGCACCCCCCCTATTTTGAGAAGTGTTCAGGTGCCAGGAATGCTGTAGAGTAAACGCAGGACAAAATTTGAACTCTATCAGTAAGAGATGACTTACCTTTCCATATAGTTTTATTTTATCAACTCCACAGGTGGCTGCATTAGTATAAACATGTTTATCCTGACAAACCTTAATTTCCTTTCCCATACACTAAGGTGAGATCACTTTTATACTTGTTCTTCAGAAAAAAATAAAGTTCCCAATGCAACTATTCAACTGCTCATGTATATCAAATTTACCTTTGCAAGTGGTATAACTGTCAAAATTCATACGTTATTATCCCCAAATCTAGAACTCAGTCTTGCATCTTTTGCACAGACCTAAGTAGAAATGACATACTGAAGTGGCAGTACATGCCTACATGTATGAAAGACTTTCTTTGAAAACTCACATCAGAATTTTTTTAATATGACAGTTACATGCAATATTTACAAAGAAAGGTAGTTAATTTTTCGTAAGTGTTGTCTTAGGAACTCCAATAACTTTACTGAGTATTTGACTAGCAGTAGAGAAGCCTGGCATATTCTTGCCCAAAGCTTTTGAAGTATTTCCTGAGAACACCGCATGCAGGGGCCGCACTGTTGCTGATCTTCCTGGTCACACCAGTCTGGACAAACAAAGCTCCTTAACAGAAACCAGAGTTTTCTGCTTTTTGCATCCAGGATTTCTATTCTGTGACGTATAGCAAGCCCACTATTACAAGCTGTAAGGAAAGAGTTAAGCTGTAACAGATCATGCTGTAAAGGCTCAGCATGTTGTATGAGAACTGCTTTAATTCAAGTGTTAAAAATAAGAGGGACATTGATTATCTCAGTGCTTAGCGTCATTATTCTGACAGTCTACAAACTGGAGAGGGTGCTTAACTCTTAACAGGAAAGTGAAAAGCTTGCTTTTGAGAGCAATTAAAACACGTCTGGCCATCAGGGAAGAACCTATTATGTCAAAATGCAATCTGACATGAAAGTTTCATGCTGCCTGCTTTCTACACAATATTATCTTGCATTAGTTCTCATCCTTTAGATTGCTTCTTCCTTTTCACCTTTGCTTCCTAGCAAACCAGGAGGCCTTCGTGCTTCAGCATCAGAAGTCGCTATTTCAGACAATCGCTCACACAGACTACACTAATTATGTCAGATTCTTCTACAACTAAGTTTTCTACCACAGCACCAACATTTTTCAGTGATACTTTTTCTTCCTATATAACTTTTAAATGCTTACTTTTCTCTAGTGTAAATTCATTTTGTAACAATTATACTCTTTGATTTCATGGTCAAGGCATTAATTTAAGTGATCTCTTTCAGGATGCTTCTTGAAGGCATGTTAAGCAGAAATAATCCATTATGAACGGATTTGTTTGCTGTACATTATGTGAGTTGGCTAGAAGCACGCAGAATTACAGCTCTAGCTGGAAGGGGATCTCTGTCAGTTTTGAAACAGGCAGGAGAACTGGAACAACAACATAGTCTTGGAAATTCATTACATGTTTATGATTTAATATGAAGAGTGACAACTAAATGCATTTAACAAGAGTATTTTAGGACAATTGCATCCTTTTAAAAGAAAAGATTTTTACTATTACATATTTGTTACACACGCATCATTTTAAAACCCTATCTTTTTACACCACATTTAAAATCAGAACTATACTGTGGGTGATTTTTTTTGAGTGGCATGTTGGTTTTTTTCCTTTAAATTACAAACTAGAATTTTGGCAGTGCATTTGCAATATTCTATATGAGAACCGAAATACCATTTTAATATATTACAGTTCACACATACATAGAGCAGAAGGTAAATGGTTTTTCTGTTTCCTCAACTGGCAACTTTAGAAATACTTCGGCATTTAAGGAAGATGCATTGTCCAAAAACAGTATTTGATACAATAGAACACGCTGTTCTGTTATTTTTCCCCAACACCTTTTGAAGACAACAGCTCAATAAAATACCTTACTTCTGCAATAAACAAGCAGCATTTCTTACCATCTCCTTTTTGCGATTTAACAGGGCTGACTTCTTTTCCAAATTGGAAATCTACATCCTGTAACAGACTGCTTTCTCCTTGCATTTCCTCTTCTATCCCGCTTTCAGATGAGTGACCGCTCAATGTCCCTTCATTCCAGTTTTTGTAATTTTCATCAGAATTCTTTCTTCTGTGTTCCCTACTCCTTCTGCCTAGGGTTGAGTCCAGCTCTGTACTTCCATCTGTGCTTGTTCCATTACAGGTTTTAGTTTGAGGAAAATGTTGCGTTACAAATCCCACAAACTTCTTTCCTCTTTTAGCAGCTTCATTAACCTGTATTTACAACAGAAATTTATCTGCAAAGTGATTTTAGAATTGCATACAACTTTTATAAAAAAAAAGAATTAAAAAAAATAATCAAACCTTCTATATACATGTTCTGTTTAACTGAACTGCTGATTTTCAAGAAATAAAGACACAGCACTGTACCACAGGAGGGTGGCTTGTCTTTGTACACCGCCCATTTTTCAAAGTAAATGGAAATCTTCCAGTATGTCTTTGGACTCAGGCCAGTAAGGTCGCCAACACTGACACTGACTTTAGTGTATATAAAATCCTTCATTTAGAACAAATCCAAAATATTTTACTTTCTGTGTCGTAGGGATAAGTAGTATACTGCTGCAATAAATAGTGGTCAGCAATTTTAGCATGACTGGTATCACATGTTTAGAGAAACAATACTAATACTACAGAAATATCTATTTGTCATTCGTAGAGGCTACTCAGCTTCACTATTATTGAAAACAGTGAAGGAGCAGAGAAAGGAAGGCGCTACAGGCACTTTAAAGTCCTCTTAACTCTGCTTTCAGCCAGCAGTGGGTCTTTTTCCCTGCACAGCAGTCAAAATACAACTGCAGAACATGTGCCACCTGTGGGATGCATCCGTTCTTGGAGAGAGAGGGAGTGTTTTGCTGGGCTAAGGAGTGCTGCCATTTAGGAGGGTGATCCCACTGCTATCTTGTGCTACAAGCGCCCCTGTGAAATAAGGTCTTTCCAGGAAAACACAGAAACCCCAGCCCAGAAAGGAGAAATCACCTGGGAAACACTGGATTAGTGAGGGCAGAGAGCAAAGAATCTCTACCCAGTTAACTCACATAAGCTATTAATCAGGAGAGCGAATAACACTCAAATGGCTGATGGTACTACAACCCTTTTTAGTACCATGATAGACTGAAGCATTACTATCTACCATCATTATGTGTGTACAGCAGTGATATGATATGCCAACCACTGTGATTATACAGAGCTGCTGCTCTTCAGACAACCAAAATAGTTTTATGTGTGACAATCAACATGCAGAAAAAGAGGTAATATGACAATCTTTTTCCTAAAATGCCACAAAGTCTTTGGGTTCAGATCGTTAAAAAAAATTTTATACTGGATTACTGGCTCAGTCTTTAAGACACTGGGAGCATTTTAAAAGCAAATTATTTTCACTTACTACTTCTGTTCCAGATTTGCTTGCAAGACTGCTAATTTCAAGTGTATTTCTCCTTTAAATGTTTGTCTGGTATGCTATACAACCAACCTGGCAATACGCATCTAGTATAATCGTGTAACGGAATCCCATTTTCAAATTTAACACACCTGAAAATTTCAAAATAAGCCATTTAGAAATTTTAGACAATTCTGATAATTTCAAAGATCATTAAAGATCTCCAATATGCTTTTTCCTCTACTTCTTTCCTTGGCAACTAATGTAAAAGATATCACTCTCTTGTAATAACAATAGTTTCCTGTTTCAGCAAGTCTTCAATTTTGCAGAGGAAGTGAAACACAAAAGAGGACTAGAACTGAAGCTTGCATTCCAGTTGAAGTTTAGTTTTCTTTAGCCAAACAGTATTTTCAAAAGCTGTGCCAAGTAAATATTTAATACAATGACTGTGTATTTCGCATTTCTGTTAAAGAATGGAAAAAATCTTAGAAATTGAATATATTGATGTTCTTAGGAATACATTACTTAACCCATAACAACATAAAACTTCAGGCATTTTTTTTTTAATATTAATTCCAGAAAAAGCACACAAGCATTTCATAAAGAATGACTGAGAGTTTGGGCCTGATTCTGCTTTCAGTGGTGTGAGTGGCCAGTCTCCCAGAGCTTTACAGGACTCAGTACTAAGGCCTAAATTAGAAAAAAGCAGCTAGTTAAGAAAAACACCTCTTTTCATATCAAGAAAAGACTTTGTAGCTTCTATGAAATCAGTCAAGGTTAAAACTCAAAAGCAAAAAAAAAACCAACAAACCCAACCACTAAATATAACATGCATGTATGGTAGAAATAAACTCAAAAGAAGTTTGAAAAAGCCTTCATTACCTTTTCTAACAGTTCTTTCACTACCTCATTTGTCAGTGTTTCGTACATTAAAGGACATTCCTCAATCACCAGCCTGGGGTGCCTTTGTCCTCTGGGTGCTGCATGCTTCTGGCTAGAACACAGAAAGAAAGCAGTCTTTGTCAGTAGTTTGCTGCTAACTTGGGCAAATGCTTGCATATAGAATTCTCTTCTCTTAGAACAGTTATGAACGAAAGCCTGGCAATGCTTCCTCATGCTTTTATTTAGAGCTCAGAGGTTTTTGGTATTTTGTTCTGTTTCTTACACAAAGTGGCAGGTACTGTATATTACAACATCAGGGTAAGAATATTAATATTTGACAGGAATTTAATCTGAAAACTGTTAATAGATATCTTTTGGAAACTGAGCTTCATTGACAAACAGCCCAGCTTGTGTAATAAACAAACCCCCAAGATCTCTGATAACGCAAAAAGTACAAGTTTAAGCTATGAATTTAGTGAGCACGAAACAGATTCAGTTTCATAGGAAACACACTATGATTAGAAATGGTACTTTTACACTGCTAACATGCTGCTGTTTAGTTTTCCTAACTAAAGCAGAGTTGCAGCTACCATATGAAACACAGTGTGGTCAAGGACAAGAAATACAGTGCAGTAACAATTACTTGGTGTTAGATAATGTTTAAGTCACTCAGATTTGAGAATCTAGCAGGTTTTAACTTCTGTTTAAAGCTAGAGAACAGTACTCATCATGTTTTATCTAGAGCCAGTTCAGTTATTACTCAGACGACAATATTTGGTGTATATCAATAATATAATATTTGGTGTATATCAATAATATAATGGGATTTTATTTGATGTTCCCTTCACACAACCTTTTGCTTTGGAATGAAACATCAATGAGACACACTCAAATATACAAGGTAACTTTCCAGACAGTAGTCAGAGAAGGTGACTTTCCTACTTCTAGGAAAACCAACATAGGCACATACAGCACCTGCATAGGAAATTGGGAACCTACACCCAACAGTTTCACATGTAGGCTGTAGGGTCTTGTCCCTCACCTATTTCAAGGGCCTAGAGATTCAAACCACAACTTCATAAGCATCCCACATCTACAGGGCTAAGGTGAACTGTGCGAGCTGTACGCTGACAGTGTCAGCTCTGGAAAGTCTCAGCTCCAGAGAGCAAATACTCAAGCATTGGCCCACATGGACAACATTCACCTTGTTCACAGATGAACTTATAAAAGGTAAGTTTTATGAGCAGCAAATACCATGGACAATGCCTGTTTCAGCAAAGCATTTGAGAAGCTCCCTCAAGTGAGCTGTGTTTTACAGAAGTACTACTGGAATGGCAGGGAGTATCTTCCACCTCAGGCCCTTCCAGTCTTCCAAAAGAAAATCAAAGAACCTTTGTGCATTGCACTACGACTCAGGAGAGAAAGGGAAGCATGACAGCTCTTAATGCAATGAGAAATCCACTTTTCTAGTTACTCAAAATAAGAGCCAAGGTTATCATCTTTGCATTCAAAGGAACTAACGGTAAAATTTCTTTGCGCATTCTTTATGATCACATGGTGATTATAAGGTACTAAAACAAAGAGTAATAAACAAGACTATGTAGCTGGAACACACACTCTTGACTCTTGCTCAGTGTCAAAACCAAGCTTTTGTATGCCCCTCAGTCATAGAATTATTTCCTCCTTACTAAGAAAGAAAAATAAAATATTTTGTCTCTGACAAACTAAGGAATTCACACTTTGTAGGTCATTTTCTCTGAATGATGCTATCATGAGAAAAGTAAACACACAGAAGTTCTGAAAATGAACGCGAAAAAAAGACATGAAAGAGTTTAAAGTGTCCTATTACTCCTCTAGTGTTTTGTTTAATCTTGTATTTGCTGCAGGTTCTAAGACAGATGATACTTTACTATAAAGACATATTAAAAAATAAAAGGGGAAACTAACAATTTATCTTCCCACAGATTATGATAAGCAACTTTGGATTTTTGTTTGAACTTTTACAAAGGCAAAGTAAACATTAGCCTATTGTGTTTAGCATTAATTAAAACGTTACTAATTTGGTCACCTTTCTGGACAAGGAACAGCTATTTGATTCTCTGAGGTGCTCATTTCAAGTTGATAATAAGTTATGCATGCTGAGCAATCCACTTACAAATGGCTTAAGTAATGGACCAATATATTAAAATTATCTCACTGTTACCTTAATTTTAATCGTGAAAGTACCACTCGATACATGTGACTTGCAGGGAAATTCCTTCTGCGACCAATTGGCAGTATAATAGGATGAACAGCTCCTACAACATAGCCTTTGCTGTAATAGTCTTCCACCTTAGATGCTATATCCAACACGGAACTGATCTTGATAACTTCTGGATTTGAGGAAGCTAAAAGCATTGAAAGCAGAAGAGGAGCACATTAGACTGCGTATGTCCATATACTTTGAGTGAGTTCCTTTTATATAAACCACATAAAACCTATCTCAAGGCATTTACTAAAAAGCTACAGTTCTATTGATACAAGAAAAAGCAGATTCACAGCTGATTCAACAGTATTCAACTATTTCAGGTACGTATTTTTACAAGTGAATACAATCTATTTTTCATGTATTTAGCAACACTTTCTGCTGGATCTAGCTTTGCCAAGCTAAGAGTTGCATCAACATTGAAACACATAAAAGGTCTGAACTTAGCAAGCAACTAGTCAAAGCCTTAAACATACTGAAGCAGTATCCTTCAACCCTAGTTGTGAGGTGAGTTTCCATACAATGAATTCAAGCCTAGAACAATTGGTTTTTCTTAAATATTTTATAATTTTTTTTTGATCCCTTAGAAGTGATCTGTGGATTGCAGGTTGGAATTTTAACACAGTCCCAACTCCTTTATCCAGTAGGCCTAAGTGCACGCCACTTAAGTAAGCTATGTGGTGTCACTAATTTCTAAGGAGGATCCCTCTGGGTGTCTGCAAGCACTTCCAATCAATAGACAACAGCAAGATACTACATAGCTATTGGGGGAAACTATACAGATAAAGGGAAAAGTTTTTGGAGAACCTTCTTTTGAATGATGTGATCCACAGCTTTTGCACAGAGAAAAAGGAAGATTCCACACTGGTAACAGATTATATATCCTGCCACAGTAAGTCTGATGGTCAGTATTTCCTGTCTCCCTTAACTCCAACTGGAATCATAGATACTCTCAGAGCCTCCACAAAGCAGGAAATCAATACAGACACTAACTGAAGAGTAATTCTGCCAGCATGTCTTTGCCATCATCAGAATTGTCATCCTTTGCAGATTATCAACTCTTACGACAAGACATCTTGGCTTGGAATTTGATGGCCTTTATCAGTGACCCATTCTGCAAATGACATACTTGTGTGTTCCAATGGGTCCCTCTCTTTGAAAGGCTTTCAGTGCATTAAGACCAGTGTTCAACTGTACTAAAGGATGCCTCAATTGGAATTAAGTGACCTCACAACACTTTGAAATACAAACAATTTAAGATGCTGCTTTAAAAATTCCCTTTCAAAACATACAATAAATTAAATACATGAATTTCCTTTGATACTGTAATTTTGAAAAAAATTATAAAAAAGGAAAAAAAGAACAGATAAATGCAATGACATCTCACTTGCCACTTTGTAAATGTATTCCTTAGAGTTAAATTTCATGTTCTTACATCCTCTTATCTACCTGCCCTACATAGTAAGTGGGCAATTGCAAAGAATTTAAGGACTTTATCAAAAACACAGCAAGTCACAAAGTCTACCCATCTTACTGGTTTCAAGTATCATGAACCAGATATAGGAATCTTTAGTTTGCCTAAATCTTTTATTCTAATAAACCGAGTTAGAATTCTACTGGTTCATGAGCGATGTGTCCTGTAAAACGTCAATCTCTATGCTGCTTTGCCACTAGAAAAATGGAGATAATACTGATAAATACATGTTATGGAGGACGCTTTTTTTTAAAAAAAAAAAACCAACTCAAAACCCAGAAATTGATGTTTTACAACACTGAAATGGTTTTAAATACCAACTTTTACTGAAGGGAAAAAGGAATGGAGGCCTACTTTGCATGTCACTGTAATAGCCTTAACAGCTCAGAAGCTAATCAAGATAAACCAGAATAATATGTATATGGCAAATTAACACTATCAAAATGTATCACTAACAAATATCAACAGTTTTTTGCTGATAGCTAGCAAACTCAACCTACTAATGTGAACTCTGTCATTCTCAGTGACGGTGACAGGGTTTTGTTGTCCTACCTTGCTTTTTTTTTTTTTTTAGAAACATACAGTGCATCACGGTCCTTCCTTTCATAGATGTATGACATTTTGCCCTTAGTAACACCTCCATCCCATGATTCCACTCACAGTAAATCCAGGAGACATTAAACAGGTATTGAAGAAATAACTGCTCTAAGCCCACAAGCAAAAAAAGCAGGAATGTATACAATGTGATCATCACTGATTTTGCAAATGCATGAACCACTTGTCCTTAAGAAAATTTCCTTCCTGATGTGCTGTCAACAGGTAGCCTAACTAATTTTACAAACAACAGGACTACAACTAACTCGCTAGCTTTATGGTAAACTTCAGATACATGGTACTGAAGATGACCAAACAGGTACTTCATACATATTCATACTGTTACTCAGACTGACAAGAACTTCACAGCATGTCATCCTAGTGGGCTGGTGGGAAACGCCCTTGCATCAATATTCGTCCTTTTCCCTAATAGACGAGTTGTGGAAAAGGCTAAGCATTCTATTCGAGTGGGAGTATTTAAACTATCCCTACCTCAAAAAATAACATCTGTTTTTTAACTGAGATATGCCTCATGATTGAGATGGTAGAATTTACAATCCTTGACAGGCATTTAAAATTACACTTCAGATGTTACTGCTCCCTTACCTTTGTACAATTCAACCCCACCAAAATAAAGACTGGCTATAATTTTATTGTTTGGGATTCTCCTGATGCAGAAGAATGTCCACAGAACTCAAAGCTGATTTTTACAGTAGGGATGGAAGTATTTTGGGGACCAGGAGGGGAGAAACCAAGGTATAATACACTGCCGGTAACTAGTTAAGATGTGCAGGGACTCCAGCCAGCAAATTTATACCACAGCATGGTTGACCTAACCTACATGATGACTTGGGAGAGGATCAGGGACTCCTTCAAGTCTCCCCAGCAGGCTCATTTCAACATCACATAGCATGAGTCTGATGATGCACAGAATAAGGTATATTAAACAGAAATAATGCATTTTATGCTTGCTATATTTTTATCTTACGCAGGACAGTGTCCTTTACAAGATCCTACAGTAAGCTAAGCTCAGATTTTCTGGGGTTTTTTTGGCACTCTGTGCCAGATCTAGTGATAACAAGTCAGGCAGAAAGATATATCAGATGTTGGGGAAGATCTTGCTCTGGAAATCAGCAGATACAGGGTGCCAAGGAGACTTAACATACAACTTGGCAGCAGAGTGAAAACTAACTTTGGTCTCAAGTAATAAAAAGCTCTCAAGTTTCATTTAGTCAAAGGATATTCAAGTAGCAACAAGTATGAGCAAGCTGATTGGGGTACAAGGGGAAAAAACACACCCACTCACCCCCCAACATATTCCCCATAGCACTTTAGCCAAACCCACATTTCACAAGCAAAGAGAATTCAGAAATACCTCCAAGACCATTTTTTTTCCTGTATTCATGATCTTTGTACTAAAAAGTAGAGATCAAGAAGTATTTTAAAGTCAGACACAGCTAGAATGATTCAATAGAAAGATACCTGTGTTTACAAATCTACGTGCTTACAGTTAGAAACCAAAACAAGTTAAGCAATTATCTAAAACAGACTGCACCATTATTTAGCAATCATAATTCCACAGTAAGTCACTGAAGCTAAGCACTTTTGAAAATCAGACTAAACAGAAGAAAATTTATCTTTACTGCTGTAGTGACAGGTTATTTAAATAATAGACACACGCCTTTATTGGCACTTGTTTGATGTACTTTTTTCTTAAATCACCACCACCTTTACAACAAATCCTTTACACAACACTTTCCAGAGATCTTTTACTTTAAAATATAGCAAAATTAAACAGAACACAGACTATTAAGAACACTAGGTGATCTTTGGTCTCAAAAAAAGAGTTTTAGTATTCTATTATCAGTCAATTAGTAGGTAATTCGTGTATGCATTAGACAGCCTAGCTTTATTTCCAGTACACTACCACTATTACTTACTCAAAGTTTTGTTTCTTCAAAAAGAACAAGCCGGTGAGAAACTTTTTTTTAAAATCAAGAGAACAAATGCAGATGGAAGTTGAGTACGATAACTTAACAGAATGTGGCTACTAGTATCTTGCAGTTTTTCAATGAACAGGCTGATAGATTTTATTTAAAATTATTAGTGCAGTCCTTTAAGTAAAAGTTAAAACTAAGCAGAGGCCAAGTCATGCCTTTGAAAAAGTTCCTGAAAATGTAACAAAACATGCACTTACACTTTCTCCCTTTATCAAACCCTTCTAGCAATTGCATTTATTTCAAATCCTTGTTATTAAGAATTTCCAGTAGATCGGGTTGTTATAAAACACAAGGTAGTACAAAGTGACTGCAAAACTGAGCTGTCTGTTTTCGGGGGCAGCCATCTGGGCTTGTTTATGTTTTCAACTTTGTGGAACAGGGAGTTGCTCTGTTAGAGACGGGACACCCTCGGGAAGGAAGTATCCCACAGAGCACTGTCTGCCTCTAGCTACGCATACAAATTTTGTTTCGTTTCAGTCACGATTTCAAAAGACTATTCAACAGCTACAAGTAAAGCATTTGGAAAAAAAAAAATACTAAATCAAACTGTACGACACTAGAATATCTACCAAGAGACTGGGGTAGGCATAAAAGAGGGGAGCCTCTTCCTGGTATACAGCTAAATAACAGACTTACTTCTGCATAAAGCAACAAGGACAATGACAGCCTGTTTTCGGAAGTTGAGCACATTTTAAAAGATTGTTTTTCAACTAATGCTCTGGCACAGTGTATTTTCTGAGCACTCACACTGAATTCAAACAACCATTATTCAAGTGAATATGGATGGCAGTATCTGACTCACAGGAAACCAGGAAAATCTCTATCAGTTTTTAGCCAGCTTCCTTAACAAGGACAGTTGTGTAATTTGGAGGGTTCGGTTGTTAAAAATACTTCAGTAGTTTCCATTGTAATTTTATCTAAGTGAGGACCTTCGTCATGATTTGTGTTTCAAAATAAAAGTCTGATGTTTTGCCTAACTTTTATCAAAGTATCTAAGATTTACTGTAAGTCAAACAAGACAGAACTAAGTTAAATCCTACTCCTTGCTTTCTCAGAATAGAAAAGATAAAAAATAAAAAGATACCTTCTAAAGTAAAATCCAGCAATACATATTCATAAGCAGAATCCGTCTTTGTTTCAACTTGTGGTCTCTTCAATGTAGAAAAGATTTTTCCAGGGCTGCTATCATCTGGGTCTTCCAGCTTTCTCAGTCCGCACCCCATGGCAAGGTCTGCAAATGATTAAATCGCAGGAAAAGGTCGGGGGGAGCAGCAAGGTCTGTCGCTCTCACTAGAGGGGGGGAAAAAAGAGGTAACCAAGTAATTCCCCTTGATTTTGTTTTCTATTAGTCGTAAATCCAAATACAGAAAAAGTCCAGTTCCCAAATCAAAAAGCGAAGGTACTTTCCATTCATTTTTTGTTTTTATAGAAACAGTAATGACGATTTCAAGCTACAAACTTGGTAAGAGCGGGCTTGATTTTGCAGCAATGTTAGAGCTGCTACAAGCCAGCAGAGATTTTCCATGCCACGTCAATTTACAGCCAGCCCCCTATCAGTGCTCTCTTGCAGAGGACACCAATANAGGGGGGAAGAACTCCTCAAAAAGAAAGTTAGAGCGAAACTTACCTCCAGAAGTTCTACTCAACTGCAGTAGCAAGTCAGAGGGGAAAAAAGCAAGTTAGTCAGAATGAAAGAATGAGAAAAGAGCCTCAACATGGTTGGAGACGAAAATCATTTCCAGAAAGGAAGTCAGCTTCAAGAGGAAATTGCTTCTGGCATCTCAAAGAGTTGAAAAGTAAATGAAAAGCAGTTTAGTCCTTATTTTAGATTTCAAAGTTTGGTTTGTATTTCCTTTCCACAGGATCTCTCCTCCAAAGGAAAAAAAAAGTGACTATAGTGTAACATATTGTAATAACGCAAAAATACGTAGTAATTTCTTGTTAAGAAAGTCATATGATTACAATAAGCACCTACATCACTAAAATTCAGTTTATGTAATTGGTTTTGATAAACACTGAAAAAAGACACAGAAGTGTTCCTCATTTCAAATCAGAAAGACTTCTTTAATGTTATATATGAGTATAGTTTCAAAACTTTGTTCCCCTTTTTTCATGGGTGTTGAACAACTGAAATCCCCTTCTCCTGTCAGGCTGACCTCAGCTGGTACAGCCACAGACTTCCACCGCTGTTTCCCAAGTGTATTTTTCTTTAAGTCCTGAAAATTTAGTGTAATTTTAAGAGTTCTAATTCCCCTTACATTAACTACTGCAAGTCACTTGTACCTGTATTACACCTGATGCAGACCATGATAATTGCATGGGAAAACAAAGGAACAGTAATAGATTTTTCTAAGGTCTTGTTACTGCCAGGATGGGCAATTAGAAAACTTACCATTTTTAGACTGCATCTAGGGAAATTAAGATTCATCTAGAGAAAACCAGAGATTCATAATGTCATTTTAGATAAAAGAAACTGCACATCTGAATTTAAAAAGCTTTTTACTTTTTTCACAGAAAAATATTGATCTTACAAAAAATTGCTCACATTTTCTACAATCAATCACTGCAAGTTAGGCACTAACCATTTGTGGTGGTCTTCCTGGTTTACTGCAAACAAAGTGATATAACTTTTATTTAAGTAGCTTGGCAGGGAATAATGTGTGCAGACTATAAGCCCTTTGAAATCTGCACTATAGTTGAAAGTTATTTAATTTTTTGATGAACTTAAAAATCACTGAGTGCAGAGTCTCTGAAATAATTACTTCAGTCCTACAGTCTTTAAAACAAGCTCTCAGGTGCTGAAACCCAAGAGGAAATCCCTCAGTGTTGTAATCTCGATTAAACCTAGGAAATAAATAAATAAGCTGAATTCCTCAGCTTCCTGCATGTCTGCTTACACAAAAATTGCTCTCAAAAACCATTTCCCCCCCCCGGTAAAGGTCATCCCTGAGTTGCTGCTCTACCAAACATACATGTATACTGTCCACTCCATCTTGAGAATCCTGCTGCTTCACTCCACGCAGTCCTTAAGATCCCCTGTAACCGCTGGTATAAAGCCATGGCATGACTAAGCAGCAAGTAAAACAACTTTTAGCAGCGCTAGACCATTTGCCAGCTGGTTGCTCTTTTCATTTTATTTAGCTAAAGACAGGTACATTTTTAGTGAGGCCAGAATACTGTATTTTTAACTCATCGTGACAAGGCTTAAACCATATTTCAACCCTCTCTCCAAGACAGGGTTTTTCATAGTATCAACCAACTCTTATGACCCTAACAGAGAAACACTGTTACAGATAAAAACCATGGCCCTTATTTTGGGTAATCCCAGATTAGCCAAGTAGTTACAAGCTTCCAAGTTGGAAGTCAGGCAACAGCTGCCATTACCAACCTGACTCAAAAGTCACTAAACGAAGGAACCCAAAGATCCCACATATCAGAATAAAGAAAAACACTCAAACAACAAAAAACCAATCAAGAACTAACAGCATCCCTCACAGGAGTTCAAAACTGCATCAAGGCACCTGAATGACTCGGGAGAGGAACAGGATTGTAAGATTCTGGGATTCAAGCGCTGTGTAAGGAGCTGCCTCAATAGCTACAGTAGCCTGTTACAAAGTAGATGATGAACTACAAGCAATCAATTTCCAGTGACCCAAAAAGCAAAGGCTCTGGGAACTGGTATCAGAGAAGAATGGATCCCTAGAACTACACTGTGATTCACTGAGGTGTGGTAGTCACAGCAACTCCCGCTGAAAGAGCACATGACTCATTCATTGAGGCTTGATATCATTTTTAGTCTTTTAAAAAGGCAAATGAAAGATAGCCAAACAATGGACCAATTAATCCAAAGAACTACGCTTCTGCAGAAAGTTTCCAGGATCTCCCTAGTTTTTATTCAGATGAAATGGAAAAGCAATACAGAGATGGCAAAAGAGCAGCGCACCAACAGGAGTGGTTGACCCCAGTGCCACACTATTGACTGTCTTCTAGCAGTGCAGGACAAGAGGCAGCAGCAGTTCTGCGCAGCAGCTTTGACCAGAAAGGGGGGCAACATGCCCCGCTGCCTACCCACACCTCAGGGCTGTTCCTGTGCCTTGGCTCATGACGCGCTTTCCTCCCTGTCATCAGCGTCATGGGAGGTTTGACAACATCTGTGTGGGAGGCATTTTTGTCTTTGTTACATTACTAAACTTACTGAATGTAAGGACATCATATGATGCTATAAACTCAGTTCTGAAATAGATGTCCCTCTGTTTCTAACTCCATGCAGAGCTGCTCACTGCTAACATTACTGACATCCAAGACGTGCCCTCTCCACAGCACTGATGCCAAATGAGTATGGTGTCAACACCCCTTTTTGGTGAAATCTCTCTTGCTAGAATAAGACAAACACTCGTTTTGGAACCTCTGTGACAAATCGACTTCAGTACAAAGCCTATTTACACCAATGTCTTCTTTTCTCCAAAACCAAATATGACCCCCATAAACCATCTCATAAAATAATACAGTTTAAACTTTGCGTCCCCCAGTATCTTAAAATATCAAGAGTGGCAGATAGTACTTGACAATTGTATGTTCAAGTCAAGAGCTTCTTGTTGATAAAAATCATTAAACATAAGGAAAATTATGTAAACAGTGCAGGTACACTGCCTGTGTATACAGATAAATGTCAAAACAAAAGGTAAAAATAGTAAATAAAATTCAAGGAAACTGACTTCTAAGCATTTAATTTTTAATGGACACCAAAACTCAAGAAATATCACAAGCTACTGAACCTGCAGTTCAGAGAGCCAACTATACCAAGATCCACAGCACACATTTCCTTAAAGACATCTCTCTCTCTTTCCGATTAGGATATGGGCTCCTACGTTAAAAGGAAAAGGAATCATACTGCTCTAATGCTGCGTTAACTTCAAAAATCTTCAAAACAAGCAGTATTTTATTTTAATTTTTAAAATAGATTATCAAGGACTTCATAAGAAGGGCTATAAATTTTTTAAGCAGTATTGCAATCACGACAAATGACTGCTGCTCACTCACATGATTTAGAGCTCGCTGAAGGTTCTGAGGAGAACGTCTCTCACTTTCCAGCCTGATACATCACCCACTGGGACAAAGACATCGCTGGGGATACATCCGTGAGAAGGTTATTCACTCAAAACGTTTTGAGTGATGAGCTTACCTGGAATAAATTCACTATTACAAGCTACACAGCCTTTAAAGATCCATTCCTGTTCTTGAGGTTAAAGAGGCATGAGCATCAAAAATACAAATACCTTAAAACTGTATTAATTACCTAAAGAATAAGCTACTGCTCTTGATAAAAGTATTTCACCAGGACCAAAACTGACTCAACACAAAACAGAAGGGATTACTTTTTTCAGAGAAACTAAGAGTTAAGACACAAAATATTTGGACCAAACATGTTTCCCACTTGGGATCCTAACTACTCATGTTTGCAGCTTACGAAGGCATAAAAGAGCACCACTTAAAAACCAATAAATCAGCATTATTATCTGCTATAGATCAGTCATGACTGACACACAACATTAACAGAGGACAGACACATTAGTCAGATGCAAGGGGGCAAATCAGAAACACAAGCCAATTAGTCAGATTTCTCCAGAATGTGAAGCTATCTGAACAGATACTGGACTCAAACACCACATTAAGAAAAACAACTTTAATATTAATCATCTCAAATTGCAACACTTAACTTCACAGTTCCTCTCTGAACTTCTTTTTAGGCTTACTTCCTTTGTTTTAGGACTCAAGGCAAATGTAAAGCTTTTGTCTGGGACAGGACAATGACAGAAAAAGCAAACAATATTCCATCAGAAAAATTCTACAATTCAATTGCCCTATTTTTCACATCCCCAAGAACTATTACTTTAACTGAAACAAACCACTGACATTTAGTTTTTTTCCTGTAGAACAATTTGATCAAAATGCTTTTGTCCAGAATTTAAAGATATTAAAGTAGCAGTGTTCCACTCTGAAGGCTCCTTGGTTTGACAACTCTAATTTTCCTTTGCCCATATCTCTTTTTTTCTCCTTTTGAAAGAATAATTTTATCAACGTCACGGGAACAAAGTCTGTTAGACATGTTAACTTGAGCAGAAAAGCCAGCTTTTCTGCAATGATATTTAAATTCATGTTCTAAAAATAATTAACAGATGACAATTGTTTTGACTGCAAAAGCATAGTTTAATAAGAGTTTATCAGTTCCATTTTTCATATTTTTCTAAACCTATATTTAAACTACTCATCAATACTACAATTAAATAAACAGAAGTTACAATCCAAACAGTAGATAGGGACCACTTCAAATTAAACTTTTAGTTACCAACCCAGAACTTTAGTAGAAGTTACAAACGACAGAAACTTGTTTATTATGGTTGTTTTACAAGCAGTTTCAACACGAAGCTTTTGCTTTATAAAATTGCTAACACTTGTCTAAAATAAGATCCAGAAATCTATTAAGTCTTTATCTATGCATATCCACAGTATCTCGCTTATCAAGGCTGCAATAACTCGACCATCTGTATCTGGAATACAGTATCAAACAACACAGTCATGTGATCAACTAAAATCACACACTGTAGAATGAAACTGGATGTTCTAGTTCATCTGATTAAAAACAACTGGAAAAATTATGAACAGTATTCTGTTTACCTTTAATGTACACACATGTAGACTGCCACTCCACTGACAGAGTACAGAATGACCATGCATGGCCCTCAAAATAAGTTTCAATACTACTTTAAATTATTCGTGACTCAGAGTCTAAGGAGGCCTTACAAGATCTATGCTTTCCCACTACATCTTAGCTACATCATTAAAATGAGAACTACGTATTTCTGTTTTGCTTTCTATATTTCTATTCAGATTTTCTGCATAACAGCATACAAGGATTTGCATTCAGGATTGCACAAGTGTATCAAGACATTGGCATTACATTTTGGATCCTTAAAATACTAATTTAATCTGTGCATCTTTTACTTAAATAGGAAACATAAGAAACTTTTATACCAGATGAATTGAAACCACGATAACGTTACAAAGCCACAAACCTATTTTATTGTAATTTTTACTGTAAAAAGCTATTCTACAGCTATAGAACTTCTCACATTTTAGAACTATGTTGAACAGAGAAAAACATTTCAAGAGAGCCATGTGTTCTGCTAGTTTTTGCTCAATTACTATTGGAATGCAGTTTACTTATTGACTTAATATTAGCTATTTTGAAAAATGAATTTCAGAATACAAAGAATTGCCAATTTAATATATAAAGCGTAAACAGTTTTTCAGGGATAACGAATGGACTTCTGATGCTTCAGATTAGAAGTAGCAGGAAACAAAAATGATAGTGAACTAGAGAATTCTACTTAATGCATGAAAATAGTCCTTGACTGATCACAGAAAAATACAGGATGGAGAACTGTTAACTTTTCTGCCTGTCTACAGTTTTTTTCCAGTGCTATCTAATACAGAATGTTAGAACTAACATTTTGCTCTATAACATTAGACAATGGTTGCTAGAAATACTGTAAGAGCTAACTCAGTAGAAAACAAAAGGGGATGGAAGCCAGAAAATTAATTTATTTTGCTAACACGTGAACGTCACAAGACAAAGATGATTATTTGCCATCAGTTACTGAATATCCATAGGGCACAGTCATAATCTAATGTGTTTCCTCCTAGCACGTGTGTAAAGCCTTACAAATATCAAAAGGAAATTGCAGAAGACCAGAAAGAACATTATCCTTCTCCAACCCCCAAAATTAGCGAGGAATCAGGGTCTTAGTACCTGCAACTAGCTAAATAACTTCTGCATAAAAGCACAGGAATTTCTGCATTATGGAAATTCCTAAGTGGCACAAGAATAATATTGTGTAGTGCAAGAGATTTAAGAAGTCAAGACAATACAATTTTAAGCACTACCTGAGGAAACGATGTAGCGCTTTGTCAGCACATATCATTTGTGTATCCCTGTAACAAAATTACAGAAGTCAGTTACTATGCCTCACCTATGTATATAGAAGGATTCAACTACTGGAAGCTTAAAGGTTTGATGGATTGATGTTATGCCATCATTCTCGGCAAGCATTCTGAAGAAAGAGGAGCCCTCAGTATTTCAACAGCAACCTGTGGTTCCTGGAGAAAAGCCAACATTCAGAGCTTCATCTTGGTCTCTTTCAGGTCTCTCAAATCAAAATGAAGCAGTGTTAAGACCTGGTGATACAATCCTAACTAACACTACCTCCAGACTGGTGTTATAGGTCTCACAGAAGAACACTGAAGGTATATACCTCTGTGCCCAACACTGAACATCCTTCCAAACAATCAAGTTGACAAGGAAGTAAAAGCAAAATAAATGTTATTTGAAGAAAAGGTCATGGGCTCAACTCATTATCAAAAATCTAAGATCTGTACCAATTAATGGGAAATAAACTACATTTTGTGAGTGTCTGGACAAGAGCCACAATTTGATGACATGTAAATGACTGCACAGTATTTGTACACTTTCTAGAAATTAGTTCAACTTCCCTGTAAGCATTTGTTGGGGGGGTTTATTAATATAGTACTTGCTGTAAAATTTACTTCTTGGATTTTTAAAATTTAAGCACAGGGAAGTCACATTTAATAAGCAAACTGTGAGTTCCAAAAATACAGACTTGGGACTAAACCTTCTGAATCTTCAGTCAAACGCATATTTGTTTCCTGATACATGAGCAATACGGCTCTAACAGAACACACAGCCTTTCTTTGGCACCTTCAGAGACAAGGCTTCATTAGAAAATTATTTACTATGTAAAAATTCTTCCAGAGAAATAAATTATTGTTCAGATGTGCCAACATTTCTGTAATATACAGATGGATACTAAAATCTAAAAATCAAACAGAAGAACAACTGGACAGATATTTTAAGCAGTATAGATTGGCTTGGAAACATAGCAGTCTACAGCAGATGAGTATTTCCACTGAAAAATAGGGCGAGATCCCCATGTATCCAACAAATTATATGTCCTTTTTGGCACAACAAACCCCCACAGCTACTACAGTAAGTTGTTTTTAAAAACAAACTATTAAGTTATATTTGTGTAGATTTTTCTACCTAGCAAAAGCAGAGAGTCATTGAAACTTGCAAACAAGACACAGTACATGGCATCTCCTTTCACAACTTCAGAACAGCATACGAACAAATCCAGGCTCCACTTCTCTTCCTGCACAATATGAAAGGATGCTATTGACTGCTAGAATCATCTCTAAATATATTTACATATTACGCCTGGATTATTTACTGACTACAATGCCCACTCTATAAGACCCCTAAATAATTAAAAGAAAAAAAAACCCCACACACAAAAAAGGGAACCTCCTCAACTTACTAGATAGCAGATAAAAAAATTGAAAAGCTCAAAGATATTTTACATACATAAACCAAAGACCTCAGCACTGCATAAGCAATACACCATGGCTTGCACTCCTATTAACTACAGAGGCTGTGTCTTAATCTTTGAGGAATCTGACTTAAACACAGAAAGAATTCCAGTGGAGTTAGAGGAGAAGGAAGGAAAAGAAGAAAGTTATCTCCCTGCAGCTGAGGAGAAAGTAGTATTTCATCTCAACTCGTGATGCTGCCAACGAGCTCTTAAGTCTTGCACAGACAATGGAAAAAGTCAAAGCAGCAACAAGTTTTCAATGGTCCTGTAATGGTAAGAAGTCAATTCCTGCCTTTTTCTACAGCTAAAAACATACCATAAAACCAAGCTTATTGCTTACCATATGCAAGAAAAAAGTCAACCTCATATGAGGATAAATAATTACTAGATTTTTGTAGTGTAGTGGTTCAAATATTTTTAAAAAGTTATTATTCCCAAGGACTAAAATGGCACACAAGTAAAATACCTTATAAAATAAGATAATACTGATTGAAAAAAAAAGTAGACAAACTCCTTTGGAACTGAAACAAAACGCACATAGGCTTAAATAACCAGATTTTAGTCCACAGCATATAAATGCTGTCAGTAGGAGGGAAAATGGCTTTTACTTTGTAACTAATCCATCTTTTATGTAATCCAGAAATTAAATGTTAAGTTTTCCTTTTAATAAAAGTATGCTAGTTTTCAATCTAAGCTATGTACATAACCAAAATTTATATAGTAGGCTGGCCATCAGAAATCACCATTTTGTCCTGTAGCAGTATTTTTCTTAAGAAAGGAAATGCAGGATAAAATCATGTTTTCAAGTATTTTTACCCATCCAAACTACAAAGTTTCATTTATTTCTTTAAAAAAAAAAGGAGTGGTATTTAACTTAGCCATTTTCAGGCAAACGTTAGAAGTTAGGAAGAACATATCCTCCACGTGACAGATATGTTGGTAAAGTAGATAGCTAAATCAATAAAAATCTGTTTTACAGAATCTGTAGAAGGTAGCATAAGAATTTTATCTTCCATTCTGTAATCTTTTCTAGGATGAACACGGGGACTTCATATACATCAAGGTTTCAGACTCACAGAAGAATGACGTGAAAAATTTCCTCTTATAGAATGCAACCTCGATTCCTAAAGAGAGGGGAAAAATGCTGTGTTGTTTCTTCTGTTTTAGAGTGTGTCCCATTTAGTACATTAATAACGCTTCAATGAAAAGTTACAGTCTATTTTGATATTGCATCAGCTAGATAGATTTAGTTCAAGAAGAAAAATCAGATTTCCATTATGTACATAGGTGGAATGAACAGTGGCAAGAAATATCTTCCTTAATTTACAAGTAAGGAATCTTAGAATGAGTTCAGAACTAATTTACTTTAAATAAAAAAAAATACCAAGTTTTGTTTATCGTATGTATGTAGTGTATCGTAGTAAAGTACATGAAATTATTAAAAGCAATTGTATTCTCTTTCTAATTGGATAGGAAAAATTTGTGTTACAGTGCAGAACTATTTAACCAATTCTTTTTTTTTACTTTTGCATTCTGTAATGTACATCAGAGCAATGCATTACTGTGGGAATTAATAATAATGCTTACATAATTTTAGTAGTCAAAATCCAAATTTGTAGAACTTGAGCTGAACTTTTTGCAAACTGACAAATAGGCAAGGGACTGTGATTATGTAATTTGTCTGTGGATACCACTAGCTGCTAACAAAAGGATGGCAAGATCCAGAAAACAGGGCTAACATTTTAAGTGCTGGCAAGACCATTTTCAGAATACTTCTACTACTCTGTTTATTCTTCCTAAGATCAAGTTCTTTTTTGTATCTCAGCTACTCTGTATCCCATTTGTGGGACTCCCACCTGTTTTGTTCTCTTTACTTCACCAATCGGAGTCCTTTCTTACCATTCCATTATGCCATATGACAGACTCAAACTACCTTTGTTTTCTAACCTTATCTTCTCAGCTCAGGCCTTTTCAGCACTCCAACATTTTTATTTTTTTCATGACACTTACTCATCTTTTTACCCTCCCTTCCGGCTCTGCCAGCTTTCTAATACAACCAGCTATAGTTCCCACACTTCTGTAAGGATATTCAACCTACTTTAATCTCAAGATTTCAGTTTCTTTCCACCAACTACTAGCACCACATCATGCTGTGCATTGCTTTCCTAAGTCTCTAAGTTCCACGGCAATCTAGTGCCAGTCTCCCTGTCCACTTTAGTTTTCATTATATCAACCTTACAGGACTTCAGTCCCAAACTATTTCTCTTATGCTTCCTTTAGTTTTGACTCCTATTAGAATATGGAGGACAGAAACACATTTTCTCCTCTACTGTCTCATCCCAACAGAAGAGTAAAGTACTAGGCTTAGTTTCACACTGGCAAACCTAGTGTTTTTTAAAAGCCACATCTGGAGATAAATCACACATACACAAACAAGAAGTCACACCTTCAATAGCAATACTACAAATGAACAGACTGTTTAGAGGCTATCAAATAAGAAATGGACACATTTTAACATGTGCAAAACATATATTCTTCCCTAGCTTCATTTTATTAAAATACTAATTTTTTTAAGAAGCATAAGCAACTAAAAGCAGCACCTTTTGCACAATAAAAAGCATGGTTGAGCACTGGCCAGAGTTTAACTCCATGAATACCTCATACATTGAAATGATCAAAGTTTCCCTCTCTACTGAAGAAAAATAATGCAAAGCATACAGAGAACTTGTGAAGTTGAACTAGAAAGAAAATAATGATGGAATTTGCATATACATGATTATGCCAGAAATCAACAACATATGTAAACCAAACTTTTTGATCTAAGAGAGTTATTAGGAAATTTACAAACATGCAGGAAGCAGCTAAGTAATATTGCTAAATTCTATCTGAGCATGTTTTATTATTTATCAATTTGTAAATAGCAAGTAGGGCAATGAAACAACTGACCCCAAGTTTCACAACAGGCAGCTGCTAGCTGGTATGTTGATGATGGATCTCAGCCTCATGGGAAGGACTGGACAAGAAAATCAGTACCGGTAGACAAGAGCTGCTCAAATGGCTTAATAGTGGATGCTCCATACTGTCTGTCAAGTAAAGAGGAGAACACACAGATCAGAGAAAGTAAAAGAAACAAAAAACCGAACACACAATAAACTGGAATGAGAACAAGCTATTAGAACAGAAAAAGAGTAGATTGTAAGGAGAACACAGAAG
Source organism: Psophia crepitans (assembly GCA_013399095.1). Lineage (NCBI taxonomy): Eukaryota > Metazoa > Chordata > Aves > Gruiformes > Psophiidae > Psophia > Psophia crepitans. Next base: position 290,459 of record VWZZ01003432.1, on the reverse strand, counting down.
AAAACAATGCAAGAAAAAAGCATGTCATCTGCACCTTTGTATGTTAATAGAAAATTAACAAATATGGTTTTGGTGGAGTTTAAAATAATAGACCTTGCTACAGTTGATTATATATGCATGTGTAGACATATGTATATTTATTATACCCACATAAAACATAACTTTTTCCTTATTACTCTTAACTGCAGAGAAAAATGGGGTGCTCTAAGTTCAGTTAAATTTACAGAATGTTCACTACCAAAAGGCCAAGGTGTATCATGCACCATTATGATCTGAGTGCATATATACATGAATGAAATGAATACCCTAAATTGTGTTTTGACAAAGGAAGGTACTCCTCTGCCTTTTCAGTTAGAGGCAATATAATTACTGCCAATATACTAGAGTATTTCCAGTCTACAGTAAAGAATTTTTGACCTTTTTAAAAAGCATTTTCTTAAACTAAGTAGAAAATTCTATTTGAAAGCTATTAGTAAAGCTTGTGGGGAACAGAGAACAAATCTGAAAGCCAGGATACATTCCTATCATTGATGGGTTCTTGTTTGAGAACTCAGCTAATTGGGTATTCAGAAAAAAACCCCATAAAAATATTTACTACCTTTGTACTCTTTCGTGCCTTTCCAGAACATTTTCTGAAGAAAAGGGAAAGCTTAAACAAGTACTACAGCTCTACACTCCAAGCCAGTGCACAGCACTTTTAGGTTCTAAGAACTGGATTAAGGAAGATTGTCAGCTAAAACCAGTCTATTGTGGGGACAGGAGTGAAGAGTTTAGGTAATATATGACTGATTTTTTTCTTTTCACGCCCTGAAGCTAGATGTCCAAGCTCAAAGAGAACATCCCCTCCCCTCCCTCAAGGGCCTACAGAGTCTCGTACAGGAAAGACACTGTATGATCCTGGTACTACTAACGTCAGCCAAAACATTCTGTTGCATACAGACCATGGGAATAGCAAAGACTGAGACTAGAACCACGCCTACCTCCCGACAGGTATACTGCAGTTGGAAAGAATGGCTTAGAAGAAAAAGAAATCCAAAAGCATGAAACAAAAACTCCACGTGCCCACCTCCATGTGTCAGAACGTTTTGCACCTTTGCTCAGTTTATGTGAGTCACACACATACAAAAAAATAATTCAATAAACATTTACCAGGCTAGTGACTCAGAAGTCAAGATAACCATTGAGAAAACAAAAAATTAACTTACAGGTATTCTACCCAGGTCTGAAACCAGAGAATACAAATTTCAATCTTGCCTCAAGCTGCTGCTGTTACTATGTTTGGTAGCAAGATCCGTGTAGTCTACCATCTCATACCTGTCCTCGAGGAGCATTAAAACATCGATCTATGTATTAGATGGCAATTTAAGATCTGAAACACTGCCCAAGATCCAGTAGAGATGAAAAAAATTCAAGCTTCCTAAAAACCAAGCATCATCTAGCAGCCTTTTGAGACTGTCTATCTTATCCACTTGTATGGATGTGAACAAGACATGCTGTAACACCCAACAGAAAGCACCTTCAAGTAAATACAAAGTATCATTAGCAAATGTGATCAAGGGGAAGGGATTAGTATTTTTAATTCAAACCTGATCTTATATAACAAATTTTGATCTAAAAATTATAGTTGGAAATTGCACAATGTTTTCTTCTAATTTTTGTTTAAAACTATTACAAATTTTGAACTAAAAGTTACATCAACAAAATGCTGTTTAAGCGGTAGAGAGAATGAAAGCTACTTTAGAGAACTGCCAAAACTGAAGCTTCCTTTGTTAAATGCTAAATAGTTTACATGATTAACAACCCGAGTTGTCTTTTTACATATTCACAACACCAACACTGGCTTAGAAATTTGATTTTCTTCAATAAAGACTTCATCCCTTTTGTTTGCTCACACTTGTGACCTCATTAAAATATGACTGCAGTGCATGCTCTGTTTTGAGCTGCGTTTGAAAGCTGTAAGTCTACAACTGTGAAAAATATCTGGACACTGGCTGCATCCGTCCTACCCTCCCCATATGACTTGCAGCTCCTAGTATAAAATATATGTTTATTCCTAATGCAGTGGAGACAACCAGCAAGTTACATTCAAGGTAAGGTCCTTAATTTTAGGCATCTGCTCTCTTACATGGCCGCTACGTGGCCATTTTCAAGCAGCAGATAATTTGATGGGATATTTTAACAAGACTACAGCCAGCAGGCAGTATTTTTATGCAACTGGGGAGCAGTGGAAATGACACAACCACTTACTCAATACAGAGCAGTCTGCTGTCAACATTTGCTGTTTTTTCTGTCAGTGTTGAGCGCTCAGCCAGAGTGACAGACACAATACGAGCCGACCATATTCACTACACATGGAATACATTCAAAACTTTAACTGGGTATGTCAGAAGGTAAATGTGAAAAGGAAGAATTACATTCCAGAATTACTAGTTACTACTAAGCAAAGCTAAATAAATAAAAAACACCTGTCCAAACCTATTTGGCATTATCTTGTAATGAATAAAATTATCAGGATTCAGCAAGTCTTTGTAAGGGTTTAACTGTATGCATGAATACTTCAGACCCAAACAGAGCCAAGTGTCAATTGTGGGTAACGGAAGACTTTGAGAAAATGGGTAAGAATGAGCAAGAAATACAGTGAAAGAATGGACAGGATTAGCAGTTTCATGCTCAGTATTGTCAAGTTTAAATCTGTACTGCTAACGTAAGTCTTACTTCCTTTATCCTATCCCAAACTTCTTGTATAGGTACAAGAGTTTGTTCAGTTGCTTGACAAACTGGTCTGAAGAACTGATCCGAGTTTATGTCAGCCCTTTTTGGGGTGGTGGAAGCAGGGCTTCATCTTTATCTACATCAGTTATCTGATCCGATTTACCACATTGCCTCACAAAAACCTCTGCCAACACAGGAAGTGTGGAAAATTGAATGAACTGCTGGGTTATGCCAGCTTTGGCTGTGTGTGAAATCACTTCTGAAGCAATTAAAAAAACCATAAAGTTAAAATATCAGGAGACAAATAAGAGCCTGAATTTGCAGCTCATTTCCTATGCCACAGTAACCAAACATGGTTTTACCATGCATGCACATATTCTACTAATCACATTATCACTGATCAGAGTGAACTACTTTGCTATAAGGTAGAGCATAATACTGTGGTAATTACTATAAAAAAGGAGGAGCTATTGTGCTCTAGATCTACATGGTAACTTAATCCACACTATCTTGTCTGTATAGCCTTGGTCCTAGGAAAGATAAAAGTCAAGTTTCAAAGTAAAAATGCTCATTTCTCTATTTGATACAGTAAATATGCACCTTTTTTTACTCTGAAGACTACTATTGCCTTTTACTTTCTACAGTGTTAGAAAACAGAATACAAACTGCATATTATGATCACTGTTAAACAACTCAAGTATTTCTTAAAAATATGAATCACTCAAGATAAGTATTCTCAAATTCATATTCAGCTTTTTTTTTATTGGAATACCTGCGTTTTAATCCAAGACAACACTTAATGTTAAAGCCCCCTCTACTGGAAATATCTAGTATACGTTGTTACACAATAGTCAGAGAAGATTCTTCTCTTAAAAGAAATGTAAAACAAATTATGTAAAAAATATGTCTTTATATACATTAAAAAGACAGCCTTTAACATGACTTTGATTCATTCATATTTAGTCTATCATTTGTCGTTGAGTAAACATCTTTCACAGAAGAGTAAGTGCTGTAATATCAAGTAACACTACTGGTATCTTTAGTCCTCATAAGGCAAATCTAGGCTAAATCTAGTTTAGACATTATTTCATATGTTATGTTAACAATCTTATTAATTTCGGCAAAAGGACCTTAAACTGGGACCCAAAAAACCCCAACAACTTGTGTCAGGTGACTCAAAAAAATCTTGTCATTCAGAATCAGAGCTGCACAGAAAATAAACCACCTGTAAGTGGCCAACGGGGACAGTTTGTCATGCTTTGTGTTCCAAACCCCCACATTAGCATGAGGTGCTTATCTAAGGCTGCAAATAATGAATTCAACTTCTCAAGATCCAGAGACAAGGATTTGTAACCGTCACTTCAGTGAACTGAACAAGGTTCCCTGTTTTTTCTCAAAATACAAAGGAAAGTGCAAATGAAAAATGTATCAAGTTGTAAAATAACCGGTCATGGTTTTTTTGTTTGGTTTCTTTTTTAGTTTCTCCAGATAGTTCCAAAATAAGTAATATCTATGTTCTCTGTAACAAAGCCTGAAGTAAGGAAAAAAAAATAAATCCGTTTCTGCAACATTTCTGTTTTCCTTATTAATTCATTGATAAGACTTCTTCATGCCTGACCCTCTTCTCTTACTGTTCCTGTTCAAGAAAGGGGATAGCAATACTACCATGCTTACTTTAACTATACTAGATACTCACAGGTGCCGGCATGGCCACAGCACTCTGGGTGTAAGGCTGGTGATGTGGTGCTTGAACTCCATGATCAGAATACAGCTAGTATAAAAAAAATAAATACAGAAAATGAGCACAAAAGCTTGTTTCAGTTTTGTTTTTGCAAGCCTTTCATATGAATTTAGATTCCTTAAAAACACAGATAAACTTCAAATTGTGGGCTAAATTACCACTTTTTAAAAAACAAAATTGCAATGTTTAAATCTATGTTTTCCCCACTGTGCCAAAGTCTGGTAAATTTAGTTTATCCAGATCAGTGTCAAAAAGCTCTTTCCTTGATAGAAGTAGCATGCTTCTCTACTACAAATGCATTTCACTCAGCTCTAATCGGAACACTGTTTAGACATGTAGACTACCATACTGAAATGTAATTCCCAGCATTATCACACTGAAGATATTTACAAACAAATAATGCAAGGCTTTTCTTTGCATTTTACACCATCTTCTGAATTTCCACGTACTGCTTCCTTTAACAAGTTATGTACTTATGATGTGAGAGCATATTACATCCAAAACTTCCTTAACTAATTTCATGCATTTTCTTAGTGCTCACAGATTTCAAATTTCTCCATGTAAGTTGATATCTAATGTATGAAACAGAAAACCTTGATGAGAAGATATATTATACAATAAAACCCAACATTCATGCACTTAAAAAAAAGGAAAAGAAAACCCCAACAACCAGAGTCTTGAATAATACAAGACCTTTGTAGGGAAATTAAATTACTTAGGTATGTCAGGATTTTCCACTGAAGATGTTTGAAATACCAGTTTTGGAACTTCTCTTGTAGCAATAAAATACTCGTCAACTTTTGTAAAAAAACAAAGGAATGAATCAAAGTATCAGCCATACTATATTTTCAATTTTATACTAAGTTATTCTGTATCCAATTATTTACTGGCATTTTTAATATCCAGTTATAAAGAAATGGCTTTATTATACATTACATATCTGTAAAGAAACATCAGAAACATGATTGACCGATAGAAGCAAAATATCATAAACAAAGAAAAAATAATCATTCAACTACTTTGAATTCATTCCGTTCTTCAGAATATTTAGAAACAAGCTTCTACTCACACAGAAAAAGAATTACTTTAAACAAATTGTGATGGCTTGGGTAAATCAAACCAGCATTCTGAAGGGTAACTCAGACTTTATTTAAATGTTATTATCAAACAAACCAAGCTGACTAGCCTTTATACTGCTGTCTGTCATACACTCATGACCCTCTACAACCATTTCTGAATCAAAGCATCCTCCTAGAAAACTGGAAGAGATACTTGAGGACAACTGAAATAATTTATCAGCAGCAGCATGGGTGTGAGGGTAAGCACACAGAACAGGTGGCGTAAGTGCTCTGAACCACCTGTGCTTAAACTAAAAGATTATGGTTTTCAATTGCAGATAAACACTTCAATTGTAAGTTCATTTTTTAACAAAGATACCTCAGGAACTGCAGCTTCCACTAGGAGAGGAGGAGGTATACAGCCACTTTCCTGGGTAATCCCTAGTGGCTGGTAAATGACTTCAGATGGTTGCAGATATAGGAATGAAGGCGAAGAGGCAGGAGACTGAAATAAAGCACATTATTCTTTTACAAATAATACGATTTATGTAAAATAAGCTTTGGTATTCATAGTGCAGTCGTCTTTGCTACACATAAACAGAGACAAAGCTTTAAAAGCAAGTGCCAAATTAATCTTTGATAAACTAAAAAACTAAGTGAGGGGAGGGGAAGATGCCTTCTTTACATCAGATTTGTATTTGATGTTTCAATAAATGTTATTTTATGCCTTCTATTGCATCAGCAAGTGTTGCAAATGCATTGCTAAGATATAGCAATATTTCTTTCAGTGTTGTGAATAGTGGGAAACTTCACTTTTAGGTAAGCACACCATACCTTTAAACTAGATGCAAACTAATGGTAAATTGCTGCAACTATGAACTGTATTTACCTGTGGAACAGACCACTGCCACTGACTTGGAACACACTGGGTTGGCACCTAAATTCAAACAAAAAAAGGATTACTTATGTGATTAAGAACATATGCATACACATACTAGACTCAAAACTCTCTCAGCTCTATAATCAATTCTTAATTAAAAAGAATATGATTTTTGTAAGCTCCCAAATAATTCAGGTTGTCTGAAGCTTTGCCTACTTCCACTCACTCTCTGGCTTGGGCATTTCATAAGCTTCTAAAATAGTGAAGCACCTAAGAAGCATGCCTGATTAGGAAAACAGGAGATACAAAATGCAGTTAACTTTCCAATACACATTAAGAACATATACACCCTTCATATATCCAGGAGTGGACCACCAAGATGGCTGGGGGACTGGAGAACAGGTGTATCAGGATGCTGAGAGAATTGGGTTTGTTCAGTCTTGAGAAGGGTAAGGGTGGGAAGGGATAATTATTGCTGGCTATAACTACCCAAGAAGGGGGAACATAAGTGAGCCCGATTCTCATCAAAGGTGTTCAGAGCACAAAAGTCAATGGACACCATCTGCAGCCCTGAAAATTTTCACTAGTCATAAGGAAAAAAGTATCGTACCATTAGAATGGTCAAATATTGGAAGAGGCTATCCAGAAAGTTGTGGATTCTACATTGCTGGAAACATTTAAAATTCCACTGGCTAAGTTCCTGAGAAACCTAGTTCCTTTCACTCAGCCCTGCTGTGAGCAAGAGCTTGGCTTACATGATAAAAGTTAGGGATGGTACTAAGCCATTTGTCTAGCAACATCAAAAAAAAAATTAATTTCTTACGTTTTCACGTAGTTATGTAGGCAGAAGAGATTGTATTCTAGTGAAAAGCAAGACTGATGAAATTAAAGTCTGTTTCATATTATTTTTTGAACAATCTTTTTAATTCCTAAGAATAAACCAAATCTGAGACAGTGCTGCTAATAAAATTGCGTGGTTGGAAGGAATACTGGTAGTCTGAAACCCATTTTCAAACAGATACCTGATAGTGGTATGTAGGAGACTGATAAACCGCTTGAGCTACCATCACAGGTGAACTGGAAACAGAGCGTGACTTAAAAAGAAAAGAGTTACAAGTCTTAATGGAACAATTTCGTAAATTGTCACTGCTATTAAGAACAGTTCTTAAGTAATGTAACACCAAACTACCTTCCCTCCTTTCTGAAAATAGATTTACCAAGTTTTAACTTACGCTTAAGATTCTTCAAAACCACTGTTTTTAAACAGCGTACATCAGAGATAACACAAAAATCTTTGGGATATTTCCTTAGTTCTTTCCACAAAGCACCAGGCCATCACCATCTAGAGATGCTAGGGCCATCCACTACTGCTACCATAGGTACATTTTTGTAAACGCTTAGGGCAATCTAAGTTATCACTGACATGTTCGTACCCTCTCCACAGCCCCAGCCCAATCTTCCCTTTTCCATTCCTTTTCTCACACTAGTACCAGCATTTATCCAATGTGGCAGTGAATCAATTTAGGGAGCTAAACCAGCTAGAAACCTGCCTGGGTTTTGCAGGGGCCCAGTTGAGGATTCGAGAAACACCAGTGAAAGAAAGGGGGACAGAAATATATGGCCACAGAGGACAACACAGTACTGTGAACCTCTAGTTCTGATTAGTTAAAGCTAGTATGTGCAACTCCCATGCCATGAAATTCCCTCATTCCTGCAAATATTTAGGAAGGAACAGCTTCAAAATTATGTTTAATCTATTCTACACTATATGAAAATGCAGAATGCAAAATGGAAAAAAAAAGACCCAGTCGGTACTGTTACACATACACAGCACACAACAGGAAGTATTAATATCTTTGATTTTATTAATGTTTTCTGTAACATCAAATTTTCAAGTTCTCCCCTCCCCCCCCCTTTATATATGCACTTTCCCAATGAGGAAACCTAAACATGTAAATAACTGAAACCAAGAGAGGCAGCACTATTTCCAACTGGAAAGACTGAGTGCTATTTGTTTGAAACACAGGATCTGAGCCAGGGTACCAGAACCAAAGTTTAGTACTAGAACACAAAAAAACACTTGTATTTTTTTCCCAACAGGTAGGATTTTAGCAAGTTCTTTGCAACTACAGAGCATGAACTTCAAAAAGGCTTTCTAAAAAATATGTAAACAGGTGTTTATGCTTGTCCTCTAAAATTAAGAGGGCACTATGAGGCACTATATTGTGCCTTTCAGACGAGCAAAGATCTTAGAAGTTTAGAGAAGCAATTAAAGCAGAGACTAAATACTGAGAAAAAGATTCCACAGTGCAAAATAACCAACATAAGAAGAATCTATTACTGCCTTCATCTTTGTTTTTGAAGAGTGTGTTTTTATTTATTAATAATTTTTCTATTGAGTCTTCCCCCACCAGTATGTGAAAGGATTTTCCACTCATACACAGAGATGGTATGTACAGCCTCTCTGAATGCTACTTTTACAGAAATTACTAAGGATGCATCCCCTACATAGGTCCTATGCCTTATGCAGATCCCATCAGTCTTGCAATCCTCCCTCTTGTAAAAAAATGCAACTACGAAACCAAATACAAACAAAAGCAAAACACAAAACAAAACTGACATGATCAATAACTCCTTCCTGTACTTCCTAAGGAATTCTCTTTGTGTTCTATCCTGTCCAATAGGTCACATCAAAGCAAAAGTCCCTCGCAGAAGAACAATAAACATAATATTTAAAAAAAAAACCAAATAAAAAATAACCAGACTGGCATAAGGAAGCCATTTAAACAAACACAAGGCATAGCTGAAGAAAATGGAAGCAAGAGGGACTTAAAAACACTCCACCCATCCTGGTTCACAGAAAAGCATACATACAAAAATAAATTACTTACCGGCCATGGCTGCGGAACAGACGCAGCTTCAGTCGTATGAAAATAAGCCACTCCATTATGGTAAATATAAGGATATCCACTTGAAGTAGTTAAGTACATTGTACCAGCTTCTGGTATTAGAGTAGAACCTGGAATTAATATTTTAAAGTTTACTTACCAGTAAAATTTATTTTTTTGTATGTGTAGGTCATAAAAGAGATCATTTCTGATCTTCAGAGAAGCAAAATACTGAAAGGAAAGAATCATAGAATGGTTTGGGTTGGAAGGGACCACAAGGATCATCTAGTTCCAACCCCCCTGCCATGGGCAGGGACACCCTACACTAGACCAGGTTGCCCAAAGCCCCATCCAACCTGGCCTTGAACACTGCCAGGGATGGGGCATCCACACCTTCTCTCGGCAACCTGTCCCAGTGCCTCACCAGCCTCATAGCAAAGAATTTCTTCCTAACACCCAGTCTAAATCCCCTCTCTTTTAGTTTAAACCCATTACCTTTTGTCCTGTCACTATACTCCCTAATAAAGAACGCCTCGCCAGCTTTCCTGTAGGAAAGAACATGGGGCAGTGCACCTAGTACCTTCTCAATTCCTTCTCAACCACAGAATCATGAAAGCAGATGTCACGTGATGTCTCCACAGGTAGATGGGAAGGGGTGCAAAAGATGACATGCATATAAATTACTAAACACAGATAGCAAGCATGTGTGTATATACATATAAATAAGTCTTCAAACGTCCAGAGGTAACTTCGCATTGTATTCATTGGTACTCTCCACACACTCACATTTAGCTGAAACTGGATACAAGCACTAAAAGCGGAATGACTTTACTACAAGGTGCAGTTTGTTTTTTCCAATGCACAAAGACAGTACTTCTGTGATGGCATGTTGCCTGACAAAATTAAAAACTGGTATCTAGATGTCAGCAACAGGGGCACTTCTCAGCAACGCTGACACTATGGTGAAGGCTAAAAACGAGCATGGTCTGATCCCAAAGCAGAGTTCCACCTACACAGCCCTCTAATGGTACTGACAGGACACGGTAATCAAATAAAAGGATATCTGCCGCTATGCAGAGGTTGCTTATCTTTTTGAAACACTGCCTTTGAGATCACCTAGGGTCTATTTCTGTCTGGGGGGTGTGTGTTTGTTTTGGTTGGTTTGTTTGTTGGGGGGGGGGGGGGGGCCTCGGAGTACAATNTGTCCGGCAGTACAACAGGACTTCATGTTTCTCTAGAACTTTACATAAAAGACAAGTTTTAGTTCCAAATATAAAAAGAATTGTGTAGAAAAAAAGGAAAATTCCCTTAACAGAAATTGAAATCCTCAAATTAAAGTAGTAACTTTAATTAGGAATTAAAGTTAATTAATTTAAGTAGGAAAAAAAACTTAGGAAGAATACAATATAAAAGAGATCACTGCACAAGTTTTAGTTTTTCATCTCCTTTACAAAGATACAGCCACAAGGAAGCAACACTTTATGGACAGACACTACACTGAAGAGATTACTAGAATGCTAAGTGGAGGACCAAGAAGGGTTCCACAATGACTCCAGAGCTTTTAACAACTCTGAGAACATGACTAACTCCTAGAAAAATCTGCAGACACTTGGATACAATGAAGGTGAAATACTATCCATAGACAGGCCAGGCTAAGATGGTTGTTACAATAGCATCAAAGAGACCTTAGAAAAGTTAAAGGCTACTTTAGCTCCAGTAAGCTATCTAGAATAGTAGCTACTGATCTCTCAAATGAGACCAACAGGATCCCACAGTCAACAATCCTGTCCACTTTGCTAAGTACCAAGTACACTGCACAGAACTTTCTGCTACTGTTGAATACCTCTCTTGCAAAGGAAAAAGCAATTCTCTCCATTAAACCCAGCAAACTCACTGTGACAGAAAAATAAAGCAACTTAGGGGTAGCACAGCTATCCGGTATTTTTCCAGCCAACAATTTTTCATCCTTCTTCCTGTTGTTCAGGTTTGGTTTCTACTTTCAAGCTTTCAGAATGCCCATTTTCACAATACTCGGTGCTGGGGAAAAGAAAACAGTGTGCCTCACAGCACGTTCAAGGCTCTTAGAACAAGAGGTTCACAATGACAGAAAAGCTAAAAATTGTTTTGTTCAATCTTAGGGAAGGCAGGTAGGGAAGAAACTCAACATGAGCTACAGTAGGAGAAAGCATCCTAGCGACTAAGGTTGGTAGGCTGAGCATGAGAGCAGATGAACTAAAATCAGATGCTAGGCTACGTCCCTAGATGCCAATGTGATCTTGTATTACAGATATATTCTAGGCCTGCAGAAGAAGGGGCAAACAGGACCACAAACAGATCTCAAAAGGACACAGCAGCTTTCTCCAAAAAAATGTTCGAGGTGTCCCCCCCCCCCCATTCCTCCAGGTCTCGTTGAAGACATATGTCCCTCTTCTATCAACATACACATTCAGCACAAAACTTGGAGGAAGGAAGCATCACAAGCCAGGCAATGCAAACAAGAAAGTCCAAGTCAAAGATGGAAAGTGAAAAATGGCAAAGCAAAGAAAAAAAGGGAAGCATACAACCCTTTGATGATGCCTGAGCAAAGATCCACACTGACTAACTTCTAAAGCAAAGAAACTACACAGCTGAAACAAAGTATTCTATTTCCCCAGGCAAACACTATCCTACGCACTCACAAGGGAGAACCGCGTATCTATGCACGAGGGGAGGAAGAGAGAAGGAAGTTTCCTACCTGCAGAAAGTATGTCTGCACCAATCTTATGAGGAGCGGCTAAAGGAATTGGGCTCGTTTAGTCCGGAGAAGAGGAGGCTCAGGGCAGACCTTATTGCCCTCTACAACTACCTGAAAGGAAGTTGTGGCGAGCTGGGGGTCGGCCTCTTCTCACAGATAACTAGTGACAGGACAAGGGGAAATGGCTGCAAGTTGAGCCAGGGAAGGTTCAGGTTGGAGATGAGGAGAAATTTCTTCTCAGAAAGGGTGGTCGGGCATTGGAACGGGTTGCCCAGGGAGGTGGTGGAGTCACCATCCCTGAGGGAGTTTAAGGAAAGGTTAGATGTGGTACTTAGAGACGTGGTTTAGTCGGTAATAGGTCCTGAGGGGATGGTTGGACTAGATGATCCTTGAGGTCACTTCCAACCTTAATGATTCTATTCTAATAGTCTTAGTGTACATATGAACTACTTTTGATCAATAACATGCCAGTAACAACTAAAGAAAGCTTTAGAATTATACTAAAATTCTCTGTATTGTCCTCAGACAGAAGATGAGCAAAAGTGTTTTTTTTACCCCCTCTCCCAAAAGGGACCATAGGGCAAATACTGAAGAAAAGTAAGTGCAGCAGGGAACAAAGGGTACTTTTGTAAAAGGAATATATTTTACATCTCTAATATATAGTCCTTACTGAGGAATAACAAAACAGCGTTCCCTACTATGCCAAAAACTGACAGATCTTGTCTTAAAAATTGGTAATTTATAGCCTACATTTTCAGTAGTATATTACAGAAATGAAACAGTCCATGGCAGAGGGGAGGGCATCTTCTCTAGAAGAAAATCTGTGTCTCCCCCCTCAAAAGAATGTAACAGCATACTTGCACAAGATATAGAAGTCATCTGACAAAAAAAAAAACAACAAACCAACCATCACAACCAAAAAACCACCCCAAAAAACCTTACCAATACTCCTCTTACTTAAGTGTTCAGTCTGAAAAGTTCTTTGCCAGAGAAGGAACATCTGTTCCATTACCTTACAGCAAAGAACTCCTAAGAACCTGCAAACCACTCTGAGCATATTCCACACATAGCAATACTACAGGGCAGTGCCAGGTGCATCTTGGTTAAAAACTGACATTCATAGTGGCAATTACTTAACTTACAAATGTAAATAAAAATACATACGAGGACTCCGTATTTGTTGTTTTCTTATTGCTGGACCAATATTCAATTTCTTATCCTTATAATTAAGTTTTCTAGCCTAGAATTAAAAACAAAGACATTCAGTATGTATATTTTACACACATACTTAGGCATCCAAGAAAAAAAAAAAAAAGAGTAGGTTTCACACTCCCCTGCTTTTTATTTACAGTGCATCTCAAAAACCCCAGAGTTGTCCTACTTCCTTTTCTGTCTGACCTTAGACAAAATTAATAATTAGTAATTTCAAGTATTACTTACTCCTTAAGGAGCCTCTTGACTAACAACTGATACCTGTAATTGTCAGCAGATTTTTTTAGTTTTACCTTCCTCGTGTATTTACTGCTTTTATAAAAGCACGTGTGTACACAAACTGACAATTTCACATATAAAAGATTAACTTTATTTTTTCACTATGGTAGTCAGTACCATTGGTATGCTTCTAGTTCACAGAAATAAAATAGGGAAGTAAAGTAGCTGACTCAAGAAGTTGCTGTCTGTATACTTTTTTTGGCTCCACGTAAATTTATTTTTGAATACATTTTGAAAATTTATTTGAAAGCTCTTAATTTTAATACATTAATTTCCAGCAAAGGCCGAGTATTTCAACATTTTAACCAGTTTTATATTTGGGAGAAGGCAATCTGCAAACCTTGGATAATATTATCTTATTCTCTAGGTTATTTTCCCTGCATCAGGATGCCTTCAATGTTTGAACAGATCCTGACCAACAGATCTCTCCAATACATTCCAACCAGAACATGGAGTGCACATTAAAAAGAAACCCACAAAACAAATAAAACCCACAAACTGAAGGGCTAACCATGTCTCAAGGGAGGTTCTACAAGGAGTGTCAAGACAGTAGTGTAAGACTTCAAGTGAATCTAATCATTCCTGAAAAGAATTGTCAGCTGTGACAATCAAACATGTCAGAATAAACCACAGCAATTATCTTCCCAAACTCCCCACAAAATCTTGATAGCAATGGATTTTCTAGTAAAGCAAATTAAAGCAATTGTGAAGGATAGTCTTTATAGCTCTGTATGTACTGTAGACTACATACAAAGAAAGTAAAGACTGTACATCAAAGTCAAGAGCTCTATGACTATGAGCTGCCAACACCCTTCCCTAGTTCCAAAAGATCTCAGTATGAATCTCAGAATTCTCTAAGCCATCTTCTTAACTACACAGAACAAACTTAACACATCTTCAAATGCAAGGTGGCCTTCAAATGCAAGGTGGCAAACAGAAGAACAGCAGACCACCAGGGCTACTTAGTGACTAAAATGAAGTGAAAGATTTCATTTAAGAGATCATAACGAGGACTAACACTTACCTCTTGTAAAATCTTTTGTGCATCTTCTTGGGTTTCAAAAGTAACAAAGCCATATCTAAATAAAAATTACAGAAGCTAAGTTTCTAAAGTGCATATTTACACACATGGTACATTACTTCATATATAGTACAAGTGACATTAAATGTAAACTAATCGAAAAAATCAATTGTAGAAATAGAGATTGCAGTAACAACAGTAATCTTAAATTAACATCCTTGTTACAATCTACTTACTAATGTATAAAAGTACATCATCATGTAATACCGTTTCTATGCAGTGAATGAGTAGCCCATGTAGAAAGCTCTGCAAACTCTCTGTTTTGTCCTTGTTACTCAGTGTATGTCTTTAGTCCCTCCAAAAAAAGATTTTCATCTGAAGCTCTTGCTCATTATGGGTACCCAAGATGAGACACTTGGGTTTAGTTTGGTGTTTTGTGGGTGGGGTTTTTTTTTGTTTTTAATACTGTACTTCATAGCACAGCTCCCACCTATTGCAGCAACAACTGTGAATACTCCACACTTCCACAAGCATTATCTGGTATATTGAGTTCTCAGAAAAAGCAGCAATGCTGATATAGTGTTTATCTGTGAATTACTCTTGTCATTCCTGACATTCCGTGGTGATCAGGGAGGAAGTATACTCATACTTCATGACACAGTACATCTCTTTCACCATAGCTTTCTAACTGCTGCAACAAATCAAACAAGCTTTCTACACAGACCTCCTGATGTACCAAATTCATTCCCAGAGAAATCTAGCCCACTGAACATGGCCTGCGCAAAGTATCTGATCTTATAATTAAAGTTTGTACCATAATCTGTATTTACAAAAACAGATTTTTTTTTTCCAAAATTAACTTCAACTTTCTGAATACTGACGAAATGACTAAAAGACTTCAAAAAAGTTTTACATACAGCATTTCTTAGGTTCACGGTTCATTTCTCAGGGTCAGATTTCAGAAGATACAAAGGAGGCCTGTCATTCCAGCCAGGAGATCAAATTTTGCAATACAACATTTGTGAGCATTTCCGTGCTTATTTGAGTACGGAGGTCCAGTAAATCTCTGGCCAGCTATACTTCTGTACCTGTGGGCTTTCCCTGTATTGCCTTCTCTAAGCAAATTTGGAAACATTCCCAAGTTCAAAAACACAGAAAATGTATTTTCCTAGTTTGGGACCTTACCTTCAACAGAAATCCCCACACTATTGAAAGGAATTATTTTCCAACATATTTACTGAGGGACATACGCTGGCAATCACAACTGCATAATAATTGGATACTCTCGGGTTACTGTACTCTATGGACATATGTACTGCCAGTCTCCAGTATTTCTTGAAATTTAGTAAAATGGTAAGAGGCTTCGTGACAGATCTGGGGCCAAGACGAAGTTCAACATGCCCTTGCAGGTGTATACTTTATTGTAAGACCTGCAGCTCAGTGTGCAATTTGCTGATGTATGTTAAGTGCTGACAGTGTTAAAATTATGGAATCAGACAGCACAGATTTACTGCTCAGAAGAGAACTTCTGACCAAAGTGAACTTTACTGGTACAAATTCTCATACACATTCCTTTTTCGCTTCAGGCCTCCTTCCATCCTTCTGTGGCAGTAGAGCTCCCCACCTTATTTCCTTCACCATTTTTTGGGTTCTAGCAATAACTTTACTACCCAATTATCTAGATTTGCTCTCTGGCATTTCTCTTATTATTGACTTCCAGTCTCAGTCCCCTTTTCTGCAATCATGATTCACTGTCAGATTTTCCCCCTCTATGTTCTTATTCCAGAAATCTTCATACAAAATCAGTTATTGCCATGTGCTCCAGACAATCAAGTGCAACTCGCCTCTCCCTCCATTCTTAGGCTCCTCTCCACAGTGACTTTCAGCAGTAGAAATATGTTTCATAACCAAATAACCTTTTTAGGATTATCTATTTTAATTATCATAAAAACCCTGAAAGCATTATTTTTTCCTAGTTACACATAGCTCCACCTTATATTATAACATGACTCTAGAGTTTTACCATTACACAAATTACAAAGACATTTATAAGTAAGTGTTAAAGGGCAAGAGCAGATTTTTGCATAGATGGAATAACTGTGAACATCAATGCCATAAGAATAATAATATTCTTAGCTATGAAAATAAATCTAATTTACTATAGTCATCTTTCTGTTATATTTTCAATTCCCCCAATATGCTTATTCTACTATACCAACCCCTTCGATACTCCAGCTCTGTCATTTACTATCTTCACTTCTTTCACACTGCCATACTGAGCAAAAAACTTCCTCAGATCATTTTCATTAGTCTAGTACAGTAAATCAAAAGGGAAAAAAAAAGAAAAGTTTGTTTGCATAGTTATTCAATCAATATTTACCATAAGACTTTCAACAGATATACTCTGGATAAAGTTTCCTATAAACTAATTATAAGCCTGGATAGGAAGGGAGAAGATTGAGCATGTATGAGCCTCACAGCAAGACAGAAGCATCCATGTTTAATTACGCCATTTTCATATTCAGCAATAACAGTAGAAAGACACTAAAATATTCAAACTCCTCTTTCAGTGGATTTGCATAACAACTCTCTCTTTACAGGTAAGACCACTGCAGTAGGTTTACTAGATCTGAAATTTAGTTTCTGTAAGTTACATACTACAGCACTGTTTACAATATGAAACATCAGTGCAATGTTTTCAAACTTCAGAATAGCAGAGTATGTAGGTTTCCATGATGGACATATATAGGTCACACAAAAAACCCAAACCCTACTAAATGACAGTGACTTAACAGTCAAATCTATCTAATATACCAAGATCCTTCTTTCTAAAGTATATTTAACATAAGACTTCACAAATATGTATAGGCACACCATAGGAACGCCTCCATTATAAATAAAAAACGTGCTTTTAACGGAGAATGGTCTAAAGGCACTCAGAAGAAAGCGTTCCCTTCTGAGTATGGTGGAGGAAGACATGTTCCTAATGCAAAGGCACACCTACACTATGTGAACACTTGTCTGCCTTCTATGAATCAGTTTTCTTTCACAGTGTAAGCATATATCAAGTACAGTGCCCTAAACACCACACCTCAGATTTTGAAGTTTTGTTCTACACGGTCCATAGTTAATACTATACCTAATGCTGGAAGAAGTATGCTTCTATACATGGATCTCTATACACTTCAAGCAATTTCTATTCATCTACACTTATTGTTATTTTAAGGAAGTATATCAAAAGCATTGTTTTACCTCTGACTTTTGTTTTTAACTGTATTCATACAATTTAGTAAGTCTTTTCCTGCACATCAAAGACTTATCTGCCTTCTCTAAGTTTGAGAAGCAAAAAGAACTTGAAAGAAACAAAACTGATTTAAACAACTTTCACACCTGGAAAGAATATGAAGTGAATGCTCTTTTTGAGTAATTCTACCCCCAAAACACATTTTACAATAAGAAACAATGCAGCTTGCTTGCTGCAACCTCTAAGTCCAGCAGAGAACAATGACGGTAAACTGCTTTACCTCCCTCACTAATTCCAAGTATTCAGTCATTAAAACATTAGAAAATAACCGGTGTAACAAATTCATGCCTGTTCAGTGCACTTGTAATACTTCAGTGTTTTAAAGCTCAGTAATTGTGTCCTTTCCTTGGAAACTGCCTGTACCAGTTCTTGAAACTACCCACCATGGAGAAGTTAAAATTCTGATTGAAGTCCAGAATCACTCTCTTGATTAGATGGTTACATTTCACGCCTAAACATAAGTATGAAAGCCTGTGTACATAGGAAAACAGATTCAGCCAAACAACTGATAGCTCATATAAAGCACTTGTGAAGTGTTCTCACATTCTTGAGTAACAAAAAGCAGGTACAAAGTACAAAAGGCTCATAGAGGAGACTTATTTTCCCTTAAAATTTTCTCCAATGAACACCAAAATGTATCTGCTTAGAAATGAAAGGCCTATAGATAAAATTTCACATTTCTGGAAGATTGTTTAAGATCCCTGTGTTGCACATAGCTCAGCTGCTTCACAGAGCTGAAAAAAAGAACCCGTGACAAAATAGTTGAAGGCTATAATATGCCAAAAACAACTAAAGAGCCTTTAAGACTGATCAGCACTTGAAGCGTCATTCGATACCTCAAGGACACGAAGGATGACTACACAAGACTAAAAACTTGGAAAGCCAAAGGTTTATCTGCAGAGCAGTGTATTAAAAGGGAGTAAGAAGGAAACACTGTTTTAAGATTCACAGTGAAGTTTGCAAGTATCTGAACAAAGATGGTATCCAGAAGCTTGCCAGACACACATTCGGAACCCACCTTTTCCTGACAAAGGAATAGGAGAAAGTGATTTGCCAGATTCTTAAGAAAGGCTACTGTTAAGCCTTCACCTATGTCAAAGATACATGGCATACGCCACAGAACAGAGCTCTTCAGACCAGTAGGTACCCAACTGTAACTTCTCTTACTGAATTCCTCCTCTAAATTTAAGACACCATATGTTTCCTCTTACAAATAGGAATCACTGCTATGGTGACAGACCCAATGGAAGTGTCCGGCAAAACTATAAAAGAGCTTTCTGGAAAGCAGAGAGGGTTTTGTTGATTAAGAGCTTCCCTTTTTCATAAAATCAAATAAATAGCTTATTTTTAATTCCACACACACCCCCCCAGCTGGCTTTAAGATGACCTCTGGGGAAAAAAACAGCCCATCAATAACCAAAACCAATGCTTTTTGCCATAAGATCCCAAATAAAACTAATCCAAGATGACATACACATCCTATGATTTAAACAGACATTTAAGGCTCTACTTGATATCAAAAGTTATAGTAAAATGGCTACAGAGCCATTTATAGCTAAAATGTGTAAAGAGGTTTCATCCCTCCTATTTCATTTCCCAATGAAATCTATCTTCTTTATGTTTATAGATACAAATACACTTAATTCCTCTGTTGAAGTTAAGATTCATAATAGATTTTGACCTATCAGCAACCAAAGCAAAAAGCCAAGAGACTCGTCAAAATGAAGAAGAAATATGACAATTAACAAGAATATTGATATGTTATGCAGAAAACTGTTTTAACCTTTGAAACTGCAGTGAAGAACAGCAAGACAGGTCTTTTTACAGGTCTAGTAATTTGCTTACTATTAATGCAAAAAGCTAACATGCCTCTTTGCTAAAGCCCAAATACACTGAAGACCTCATACAGCATCTCTTGAATTATCTCAGCCCAATGAGCCACAAGATCCTGGAATTTCTTGTATTTATTACGCAAAATAGCCTGAGTGAATCATTCTTCCTCCTCTCCATCTGAGCCAATGCTCAAAAGGTCCTTAGCCTAGGAGGATTAGGGCAGAGAACATACTGCTGGTGGGCACAAAGAAAGAGCAAAGCAGACCAACAACATTTTGTAAAAGTCAATGACTTATTATCTACAGCGGTAAGAAAGAAAAATTAGAGTAACTGGTATAAAGGTCTGGTACATATCTTGCTACAAATGTTAAAAGCAACTGAACAATGAAAGAATGGTTCAATATTCGCTGCTATTTGAGGTGTTTAGGGCATATGCAAAGACACAAGCATTCTAAGAATTAATAGTGCAAATTGCCCAGAGAAACTTAAATATTTGTTTTAAAACAAACACTTTGTTTTAAGAATGTTACCACGGTAAGTGAGAGGTATATGCATTGTAGCTCCTTCTTTCTATGAACTGGAAGAAAAGTACTAGAGGAACTGAAGCTACTGACATTTGTTCGGTTTGCAAGCTGTAACATGTTATACATAATAAAGAACTTCTACATACTTATCTACCATAAGCTCTGCTGATTACAAAAGGCACCTTCTTTGAAAAGAAAAAATTCTGAAGAACAAATACGTCAAAAGCTTCTAGCAGCTATGCATACAAAGAGTCAACTTTGTAGTACAGTTATGTAAATCAAGGCTTAAAGCTTTGTCTTCTACTGTTGATTTGAACATTATAGTGAAGGGCACATAACACCTGAACAGCTACAAATACGATTATGTCTCACCTTTTCTCCCCACTGATTTTTATAGGGTTATAAACTATCATTTAGTAGTAAATTAGGAAAAAAATACCTTAAAATCAATTCCTCCTACAAAGATGCGATTTGGAGTAACTGTTCCAAACCTTGAAGCACTGGTCAGATTATTTAATGGCACCGGTGACACAGTATTGGGAGATGAAGATAAAGATTCTGTTTGCGTCTGATTTGTGGTCTGCTGATTGAAAGAAAATATTTTCAAATATTTGAAAATATCTTACATGTTATAAGCTATTAAATAAAAAAATCTCAACAGAAAAGTACATACAGAATTTTTGGGAGACACAGCAAATGCTGAACAACTGAACATTAACCTCATTTTTATTCAGAATGCAGCTCAGCTAAGTATTTAAATATAAGCTTAGTTTTAAGCAATTCTGTAACTTGGTGAATACACTATGGTCTGAAGTTTGACCTTTACTTCAATACCTTTCTGAATTAGACATTTAGGGCCTAATCCCCCAAATCTCAGTTTTTCTGTTTGCACAGCACCCTGTTGCATGAATCCCAAGTTTTAAATTCTGTTTCGGAGATTAATGCGTACCTATTAGAAGTCCCTTAGCTTAAACCAATACAGAAGGGACCTTTCCAACTTAACTTTCACTCACAGAACTACAAAACCCTGCTCTCTGCAACAGCTTCTGCTTGATTTTCAAGAGCACCTATAATTCCGCCCCATAAAATCAACAAGCTCATTACAACTGATGAGAACATCACTTCAATACTAGTCTTTAAATTCAACACTCTCTCAGCCTACAAATGCAGCATACAGTGATCCTAACAGAAATTCTCGCTGCAAAAGGGCCACCAGATTGCTCTTGCTCCTGTAAAGAACACTACCGTACAGCAGGAACTTCATGGAAATCACTATTTAGTGAAGTCTACCTGATGTTTTAGCTTTCACCATGCTTGTATCTGTGAATTGTGAAACTATACAGACTTGCATTTCACTGGAAACCCTTTTCAAAACAAATACTGCCTTACACAGTCAACCCTGTGAGATGACAGCTGTGGAGCAACCATGCAGTACTGTCACTAAGTTATCTAATAGGAATTGCAGTAGATGCTTCAAGGTCATTTTTGCTGTGGCTTCCCCACACCCACAACTAGAGTTTACTAAAACCAATCCTGGCTATAATTCCCTGACAGTCCCACAAAGGAAGGAGCCCAAAATTAAAGATAAGCAGCCACTCCGGGTTGCAGATAACAAGAGTAACAGTAAGCAGAGTAGTGAAAATGAGGAGTGGGAATCTAGGGTTATCAGTCACCAACTGCTCTTTCGAATGGATTTCAGGAGAAATGCATTTTTTCTTGCCATCATGCAGCCCTTACAATTTGTAGTAAAGTTCTAGTAAAGTTCTTTTACTTTTTTGTGATATCAATCTCTTATAGCCTCTCAAAAATTAGAGCAAAACATGAAGTACTCTAAAACCGCTCTCCTCACAAAATCCCCCTTTCATTTACACTGTGATTTCCTGATTTTGTCTCTGTCACAGTATTTCGTCCATATGAACAGCAATTTCTTATCTCTACCTTTAAGCACTGCTGGATAATAACAAATCACTTATCTTCAGGCGAACGCGCACACACACAAAAAAAGCAGCTGACAGTTACTGTGCAGTGAGAAACAGAAGATAAATAATGAAGAACAACAAAGCTGTCTTTTTGTTTGACCTGCAAGCCATTCTAGGATAACTTGATATTTCCTTAGCCACCTGAGAATCAGTCCTATTAGCTCTCAGTAAGGGGTTAATGCCGTTGTTTTGGATACTTTAAAGACAAAACATCCAGCTTAGTTCACACTTTTTTAGTTTTAGAGATGACAAAAATCCTTTCCAAATTTACATTCAGGGCAGAGGAAGAGAGTCTTTAACCTGATCTATTTAGGAGAAAACATGTGTTCTCCTACTGGGAATGCTACCTAAACACCCTCCCCACCCCCCCCATTTACAAGCAAGGAACAGTCATAATCATGCAGTTCCCAAGACTTTAGAAGGGGAAACATTTTCAGCCAAGAACAATTTTTGAAAGATGAAATAGGTTACTTCCTTCACCTCTCACACCAATACAGTATTGTATGATCACGACAGCTGTGTGCACCACTGTTACTTTATAGTTAAACTCAGGTATTTTAATTAACACCACAGCCAAAATGTATTCCTTACATCCCCAACTGCACGCCACTTGCCTAATCGTTTGTGTTTCTACAGGTTTTTACACTTTATCCTTTTTTCCCCCCAAAACAGTATAGATATGTACACCCATCAGTATTTTTATGAGTTAATTTAGTGTGTTTGACAACTGATGTTTACCAGAATTGATAAATTTTGGATTTTACATTAACACATCGACAGTCAGACAACCAGACACTAAAAGGCCTGGTGATTAATCCCACTTTACAGCCCAAACACGACCCTTTTCACAGTCGGTATCCTATGATCGCAGAAGTCAGACACCCGCCTTTCCCAGGTACCACGTACCGCTGCGGACCCGGGGCAGGGGGAGCGGTTTACCAGACCTTGAGGCCACCTCCGAGCACCGCACCAGAGAGGAAATGGCGGCACCTCGGCGGTGGGGACAGGGCCGCAACCGCCGCCGCCGGCGAGGGGCGCTTTGGCGGGAGGGCTGCGCCCCCACCTCCCCTGCCCTCTCGCCACACCGGCTACCCGGCCCCGCGGAAGGCGGCCCCGTCAGGCCACCGGGCTCCTCACCGCGCCGTCGGGCTCCATCTCGCCGTCGCCGCCGCCTCAGCTCCGGCACGTTGCCGGCACGCGTCGCGCTCCTCAGCTCCGCCTCGTGCCTGGCCGACGAGCACCAGCAGAGGCCTGCAACGGGCGGGGGGACACAGCCCAGCGGCCAGCGCCGCGGAGAAGCGGGCTGCGGCCGGG
>VWZZ01003432.1:255109-266930 GCA_013399095.1 Psophia crepitans | reverse complement strand
CAGCGCCCACGCAGGGCCCCGCCCAGAAGGCAGACGCCTCCGCTGAGTGCCGCTGCCCCGCCGCTTCTCCCTGAGGAGCCGCCGCTAAGGGAGCGAGCGGCCCCACACTCCCCGGTACTTCTCAGCCCTCTTTCCCCCGGGAAAATCGCCCCCTTCGTAAATTTGCGCCCTCTGCTCGGCGCGCCGAGTGCCTCGCCTCCGCTCGCGGGGTCCCAGCAGCTCCTTCGCCCCACCTGCGGCCGGAGGTGCCTCGCCCCCTCCNCTGAGCCGCGGGGCTTCCCGGAAGCCTGCTGGCCGGCTGTGCCCGTGGCTCACCGGCGGCCTCCCGCTTTTGTACCCGCGAGCGTTGTGTCACGGGCGAGCCCTGGCACAGCAACAGCTCCCAGAAGCTTGGAAGGAAAGATTGCCAGCGCTACAAGACCCTAGAACAGAAGGGAGAACTTCCTCCCAGCTCCATCCCCACCACCTGAGGAGGCAGATGGCAACCTCCGGCTGTGTCTTTTATCCCCTCAGCCGGGGAGTGAAACGGAGGGAAACGGTGATGCATTTCACCTGTCCTCTGGCCTCAGCGCTAGAAACACAAAAATACCTGGCGAGGCTCTTCATGAATGAGTGACAACTTAACTCAAAGACACTTGCCAAGGTTCCCAAAGAGACTCTCTGACTCTAGGCAGGCTGCCCTGAAAACGCTGCGCAATGCTAGGCGTGGGATAACCTGACAGATGCAATCTGGAGTCTACTAGCAGAGAGGACTAGAAATTACCGCTCATTCAGGACCACTTACCAAAATATTCCAACGCGTTCTTCAGCCCTCACTGATCTGGAGGAGAAGCACCAATAGTAACACGCGCGTCAGGCGTACTTCTGCGGTCATGTAATGAACAGCACTACGACCTGCTGCCGTGTTCTGCAATTCCATCCTGTTTGCAAATGTAGATTGCCCTGAAAATAGCTCTGCTGGTAAACAGGTCTGGGAAATGGAGCGATTCAAATGTCAAGCTCATAATCAACGTAGTTACAAGGTACAGCCTGACAAAGATGCTTGATTTGATGATGGCAAGAGCTGGAATGCGGACAAACACGTGCTCAGAGAACCACTGCAGTGGAAAAGCTGCTTTTCAACGCAATCAAACATTCACAGGCCAAGTCACAGCAGCTCAACCCTGAGATAAAATGTCAGGATCACTGTAGGGTCAATTTATCATTGGCTACTTCCCTGGATGGGTTTTTTTGAGTGCTTTAAAATAAAAACTTCAAGGAATATTATCTCCAATAAAACATTTTATTTGAATTAAAATCTTTGTGTCTTGCTTAAGTTTGTTTTATGCAAATTATGCCGATCCAACCTAAACGCAGCAGCACTTTCCATATAAATTACATGATTTAACTCTCACTGAGCGTCAGCAGAGCGCAGACCTGCAGTCCTTACAGGACACTACGCTGCTCCTTACTTACCTGGTGTTGCTTCAACATCTATCAGCTTCCTCAACTTTATTGGTACCACAGGGGATAAAAAAAAGAGACCACCTAAAAGAGACTTTCTAATAATTCTGTGCCTGTAATATATAGCAATATAACTCTCAACTCTTTAGTAGTGACTTTTTTTTTAGCTGAGAAAACTGTATAAAAGTTAAGGCAATTTTGGCAGAGCAGATGAGATTTTTAGAAATAGTTATTCTGTGAGATTGCAGAACTCTGCTGAATTGTATTCATTTACATGTATGAATATTTATCAGACAGCAACAAAGCTTATCCTAAGAACAGCACTACATTTTAATAATGTGAAAGGTAGAATAGGCCAAGCCTTTCATGTGCTTCCTATCTGGATTTGGGGAATTCAAAGTCAGAACAGCTGAAAGAATACAGAAACATTCAGAGATATGAAGGTGTGTTTTGCATAGGTTTAATTGTTGGATCTTCTACATTACACCTCCTCTTCAAGTCAAAAATCTAAATCTGGGACATTTACATTTTAAATATGGCAGCTGTGACAAAAATAGAACTTTTGCAAATGAATGAGAAAGATTGAGCTATTTTTTATTCTGATAATTTAAAAACTGAAAACCTGAAAATCCAACACGTCTATAAATGTAACAAGATTACTAGCAGATCTGCCAAAAATGTTGCCATGCATACAGGATTTAAATCGACAAAAGTTGCTGGACTGCCCTAGCACTGTGTGGCTGCTTCTTTAAGAGAATGGTATCCTGGCTGAGGAAGTCACTCTCAAAGTAAGTCAGGAGTGTGTCTGTTTTTCCCGACTCCACATGTCAGCAATACATACAGCATTAAATGATCTCTTCTGCTGTTCTGTCCTGCAAATTAAAAGGCAGTGCTGGACAAGGACAAGTGTCTGACTGTGCTGAGTCCTGTAGGCTCTTACCTTTTGTCCCTTTTTATAGCATCGGAGAAAGTCAGAGGTTAAGTGAGGAATGATAAAATTTAAAAAGGCAAGAGAGAAAAATAGAGAGAAAAAATTATTTGGGAGGAGAAAGGAGGAAAAGGATTCTCCAGCCACAAAAAGACAAGGATGATTTTGAGTAATGCAGGGCCTGGCAACAGACTGCTGTTTCACTGATTGATTCCCTGACCTTGGAAAAGACACGCTACCTTTTTTTGCTTCTATTACTTATCTGTAGATAATAATGCTAGCTTTCCTACCAGCATCTTAAGACCCTGTCATGGAAATATGAACATTAATATATTGTTGTCAGACAGGGAGAGACAGACTGTACCTGATGAAAGATTACTTCTTGTTCTCGATTTCATGTTGTAATTTTCTATGCTAATATTCTATTCTATTCTATTCTGTTCTGTTCCTGTTTCTATTCTTTATTGTGGTTTTGATCCAGTAGTCCAAGAGGCCAGGAGCTTTTCTCTCTATTGACTTCAGTGATTTGAAGTAGAATGCCATACATATACAGTGAAAGAGCCAAGCCATTTTATTGTTGCCCATTACAAATTTTTTTCTTTCTTTTCTGTGTGTGTGGTAATTTATTCCTTAACATGCAGTGTTTTCAGATTCAGCTAAGACAGTTTTAGCAGGTACTTCATTTGTGGGGGAATATTTGCATATATCCCTACACATTTCTGTTGCTTTTGTTCTACTACCTGCTACTCAAAACTTCTACAAGTAAAAGAGAAGTAATGCTATTGCTTAGAAACACTGTTCTGAAGAGTTGTACACATCAGTAAAATAATTACCTTTTCCTTCATTTTGCCTTGTCTTTCCCACACTATACCATATGGAACTCTATGAAATGGAATACATACCAACCTACCATCTGCCTTTCTCCTGTGAATGAAGAGCTTCTGTCACTGCAGCCCCAAGTGGCATCAGTTCAGGATGGTTATGAAGATATCAAACATATCAAGAGGTGTTGTCTTTTCCAGTGTTTTCCTTCCTCCTTTACATGGGTTAAGTACCTAATAGGAGTCAGAAGAGAACTGAAATGGGGTGAAGGCAGACGAGTACAGGAAGAAATGTTTATGCTTGGTCTCATTCTATGCACTGTGGTTTGATTTACCTTCCATGTCAGTTCACTGAAATGAATATGGAATTTAATGGTGAAAAGGAGAATTGCAACTGTAAAATACCAGTTGCAGAGATGAAAGTAGTACATTTTACAACCTCGGATTTTGATACCCTTTTTAAAATACTTGGTTTCTGATATTTATTAATCAATCTTAGAGAAGCAAGTCTGGCAAACTTTAACAGGCAACACTTCATCATAACCTACTTGTATAATGAAATAAAGAAGGCTCCTTCCTCTAAAAATTTCCATTATTTTAAAAATATTATTAGATACATAGGAAGAACAAGAACTCAAAGCACTGATTTTTAAAAAGGATTGCTAATATTTCCCTACTTGGGCTAAATTTGAGTTGGTTTTAAGTAACATGAAGGGATTTTTCCTCGTTAATGTCTCAGTTAAGAATCAAGCTTTATAAGGTCACTTATCTTGCCTGTATGAGTGATTAATGGATTTTTTTCTTTGTTTCTTTTTTATTTTGCTAAATTTGCAAGTCGCTCTTTTTCTGCATTTTGTAGAACACAATCTCTTCCTCTGGCATTTGTGAGCTCTGTAATAGTTTTACCTTTTGCCTTCCATTCAAATCAGGGCTTTCAAAGTATTTGGACTGATATGCAATTTAAATTCAATTTGATTTACTTGTATTGGCTCTTAGGAAATATTTTGGTGCAAATTTTGGCCCACACTATGGACCCAGGGATTTACAAAACAAGAAACATCATTTTCCCTTTCCTTTTTCCTACTCTCCCCAAAATTACAAACCTTTGAGTAGTGCTCTGTTCAAGTACAGTTCACTGAACCTCATTGTGTATGATGTCTGCTCATCAAAACACTTCCTGGAATATCTGGACATGATACTTGCAGAGTGTATATGGTAAAAGTCCTGCTGTCTTTTGACAGCAACTTACCCTGAAGAGTTAATACACTTTAGCTTTGAATCTCCCCGAATCTTGCTATTGAGTCTGACTGTACATCTGAGGTTAGATGAAGAGAGGGTAACTGGTTAGAAATATTCTTCCAAAACGCAGTGTAAATAGGTGCCTTTTAAGTTTGCCCAACATAGATAGATTTTTCCACTTTTGTTGTGGATTTGTCTGTAAATCTCTGCATTTGAGAGTAAAATTCTCCTGGCCTTTTATTTGCAGAATGTTTCACTTTTGCTAATCCTGCTGTAAACTGTAGTGGGAGTTAGTATGGGCTATGGATTTTAACTATCAGCTTATTTAACCCCACTCAGAAAAGATATAGATAAACAGTGGTTAACAATGCTTTCAATTTATGCACATTATTACTCCCACAGTGGCAAATTTCAGGAAAATAAGCTTACACAGATTAGTCATTAGCCTTTCTGTTCCATGCCCTTAAAGTATCGTCTAACCTCACATTAAGGAAGAAGAGATTTTGCAGTAAAAGATTAAATATACTTTATCCCTGATGGAAAGTATTTTGAATCTTCTTAAAATCCTGTTCAATTAATACCAGAGGAATTGAAGTAATTTTGAGGATTACATTTTGAACATAATTATATAGCATATCTTTTTTTTTTCTTTGAGATCACTTTTTCTAATGAATTAAGAGAGATGAGCCAAATTTGCATGCATGAAAAACAACCAGACATAAATGTTTTTAACAAGTTTTCAAATCCATCTATCTAGCCACATGTAAGCTTGTATTTGAAAGTGGTATCAAGGACCAGGCCAGATTCTGTCTATAACTTTATTTCCAGTGTAAAAAGGTTGGACTTTGCAGGGTACCTGTTCTCTGCTTGCATCTGCTACCACTTAAAGCCAGTGTAGAAACTGTCAAAAGTATTGCTGGGAAACACTGCCTTGACATTTTTCATAGGAAACCAGCTTCCTTAGAAATGAGGCAGGTGTGGATGTCGCTCCTTAGACTCTTTCACCGAGTAGTTAGTCATGCATGGGAAATCTAAAGGTAGCAATGTGCTTCTAACAGTGAGATACTTCGGGTGCGTCTGGTTTAGCATTTTTGTTTGGATCAAGGGTGCAGTTTTGAAGCGAATCTCCTGATCATCCTAACCTATCTACTTGGTTGACATCATAGAGCAGTTTGTGAGTTTGCAAACAAACTTCTCTGTTGAAACTAAAAGAGATATTGTGCCCTGAGAGTGCCACTACTACTACTGTGCTCTAATGTGCAGCTATTCTGTGCATGGGACTGGACTAGAGCTTTTCCTCCACCCAGAATGCCCATGGTATGGATGTCAGGCTCTCAATGCCAATGCTCTCCCTGTACAGATCCACTCCTATTAGATTATTTCATACCTCACATCACTGTCAAGAGCCCCCGGATGAATTCCAAATGAATAGTCTTTTCCCCTGACGGTTGAGCTGGTGCATATTCCCCCAGTGGTCCAGGCTGCATATGATTAACTTGTTCATGACCAAATCTAATTAAGCAATGCAAAATCTTTCAGCGAGCACATGTTAAGAGGAAGGTTGTGTGTCTGATTAACAGGCAGAAGAATAACCTAAATTCCGTGCTGGGTACACTGACCAAATTTCCTCCAAAGTCTTTAACTGCAAAGTAAATATGACAATGGCTACTGCTGACATTGCTAGCAATTTTCTTCTGAGGTGGAAAGATTAGAGATCATAACAGTAGCTTTTTAATTGGGATATTACCAGAATGCTTTCTGTCCTCAGTAAGAAGGAATCCTGGCCACCAGGTATCATTTAACACTAACGCTGCTTCCCCAGCAGCTGCATAGTTAATGATAACCCAAGTGTTCCCAAAACCCCTGCATGTAAATACATGGGAACCATAGTGTCACATACATTTCTAACACTGAATATACCCATTGAGCTAGCAAGGATGTGAAAGGTTGTGACGTAGTACTCCGGCATCATATTGTACCCATTGATAGGTAGTTACCAAAGCAAGGGGGACATGGCGTACACCTATTGGATCATACTGCTCATAGCAGTTAACAAGTAAGTTCACATAGCCTGAAAAGTAGCAACAACTACAATTAGATTTCTATAGAAGTGTCACAATCAAAGAAATACTAAAAGCAATGATCAGAGTTAAAAAGAGCTCTGTGAAAAATACAGCCACTGGTAAATGTTCTCATTAAGTGGAATTACCACCCACCTTAAACAAGAACCATTATTATTAAGTATCATTAGACTTGAGTAAGAACTGATCTTTAAGACTCCTCCAAATCCTCAAAACAATTTGTGTTGCAACGTATGCAACGTGCTCTCTTTTTCCTCCCCTGAACTTAAGCAACTAACAACTAAACATGGGGAACTTAAGAAAACTTCACTATTTGCACAGATTAATAAACTCTATTTATGTTTTGCTTAGGTTGTAGCACCACTTCCTGGATTGTCCAATGCTGTCCATTAAAAACCTTATTTTCAATTACTTGTTAACGTCCCAAAGTTCAATCACTTTGGCCAGAAACTTGAAGATGGATGTATTACTCATGTTGTGATTCTTTATGTCAGGGAAATGGATTCTTGTCAAACATCTACCCTTGAAAATCAGATAGGAAAAAATGTTTTTTAATTATTTACAAAAACAAACCAATATGTGACATCATCCTCCCTTAGAAAAATTCTAATGTTGCCTTCTTTTATAGCTGATGCTAAATTTAGTAGAAGAATCACTTTCTTATCAGGGATGTGCTTTTTCCTGTCTACAAAATTTGGTTCAAATGTTGCTACCTGCTGTGCCTCTGAAAATTTTAATTATAGAATCTCTATATCTCAGATTTTACTCCCCTGTTCATGCCAGGCATTACCTAGCTCAGGCTCCATTCAGTCTTCTCTGCAGCTGTGCAGCAGTTGTGCTGTGCCACGGTCAAAGTCAGCAGAGCCATGAGCAAGAACATTCTCCCTCTTGCTTGCAGTGACCCATCACTACACCCAGTTTGGGCGAGAAGGAAGATATGTCAGTCGAACACAGTGGTAAGACCTGAGTCTGCAGGAGAGGGAGCAAAGGGTAAAGCAAGTCCATAGCAGGAGTAATGCAAGAAGTACCCCTAATGGTGGAAAAAATCCTGCAACCATTCTGGCAAGGGTGTCCAGTAGTCCCCCCAGCTCTCCTGCGCTGAGTGGTCTGCAGCAGCTGGTGAGCAAAAGATGGCAGCGGTAACTAGGAGGATCCAGGTAGGGGAAGAAGAGAGAAGAAGAAATGCTGAGTGCGAGAACACTTTGCTACAGCTTGGATGACAAGGAACTGAGTGACACTAAAATGCCATGTCTGGAGGAAGGTGAGAAGAACTGGGATAGGGCTCAAGGCAAGGAAAGCAGTCTCATTCACAGGGATTATCCCATGCAGTGAGAGGAGCCACAGGCCTACAACATTTTACATGATTGCAACATTTACACCAAAGGATATCAGACTGCACTGGGACCACTAACCTTAATTTTGGCGTTTGATAACTTTTGGGTGGCTCTTCGCAGTGCTAACGATCTTTTCATATGTACTCATCTCCATATAGAAATCAATTCACAGAATCACAAAGGTTGGAAGGGACCTCGAAAGATCATCTAGTCCAACCCCCCCTGCCAAGGCAGGGCCACCTAGAGCACATCACTCAAGAACGTGTCCAGTCGAGTTTTGAATGTCTCCATAGAAGGAGACTCGAAGGGCTTGGGCCTGTGTCTATGTAGTAAGCAGTGGCTGTAAAATAGGATTAAACATGACCTAACTGAGGTCCTGATTTTACCCTTTCTCATACTTAATTGGTTTATCTGTTTCAGCAAACAATACTGCTAAAATAAGGGATTATTCCTTGGAGCTCAGAATTGGCAGGAATATTCCATAACTGCACTATTCTAATTATTAAAAACACTGAATTAGCCTGACAGGACTATCAGACAGGGAAAAGAATTCATCAGTGACTTCAGCTGGAACAAGAACATCATTAAGATAAAGAAATATCACAGAAGTACTTCTTGCCGAGTTAGAGAAGACACAACTTTTACAGTACCTAGAAAATGAAGTAAGATGTCTTAATGAGGCTTTTTCAACAAAGCAGGAGGCAAGACAAAACAAGAATTAACAAAAAAAATTAGAAGGCATTTAATCAAGTAATGTATTTTTTTTTAATCTAACAAAAATTGAAAACATACACAGTATGTTTCAAAGGTTATGACCTTTTGACTGTATTTGCTTTGTACTGACTGGAATTTGCACTTTTTTTTTTTCCAGCTTAAAAACTTAACAGTTTTATAGACAAAATATGACTTGGGCTTGTCTTGCCAAAACTCGAGTGAAGCTTTGCAACAAGTACATCTTTGTATAAATAAGTCTGACCATTAATACGCTTTTTTTGTATTATACTATCATACTCAGGGTACAACAACACAGATACAATAACCACCAAGACTTAAAAAAAAATCACTACTTTAAGAATTACTTAGCAATACATTTTTTTCATCAATAGCTTTGCATAAGTCTCATCAATTCTAAAATTAATTACGATTTGCTGTCATTGTGAATGCATACTTGAAGAAATTACAGCTTGCTCCCTATTGCTCTTTCCCGGTCTTGCAAATTAGATGTTCCTGACAGGAAAAGATGTCAGTTTTCACACTTCATCAGCCATGGTCAATTGGTACAGGAGCAGCACTTTCAGCTCCCAGCAGAACACTTAATTTTAAGAGCTTCCTAAAATGCACTGTCTAGGTGGAAACTACTGGCTTATGTAAGCTATATTCCAGCACAGCTCCAAGATGACTGTATTTTCAGCTGGTTTATGATACAAAATACACCCACTAAGGAACAATTGTGTGCCTCAAGGATGGAGTAAGTTGAGTGTACAAAAAAACACATTAAAATAGATACTGCAGGCACTTGCTGACTCGTGTTCAGGCAAACACAAATAGATTTTTTTTTTAAAACTAGCATCTTGCCTTTCTTAGCTTGAGTGAATTCCTTGACTGTTCTGGAAAATCTGTCCCTGTCTCTCCTCAGGCAATTGTAGGCAACACTGCAGTGTCTTCGTACGGTGGGCTGCATCAGACCATCTCAGAACTGGAAATGGAAACCTGTTAAATACACTTATCTTGAGGTAATCTTGATTATTTTTTTTTTTACTTTTTATAAGAGCACTTTTAGTGTAAAGCTTCCATTTGTTAACTTTTTCTTTTTTAAAGTATCAAAGCCAATTGCTCTTTTCCTTCATAATTCATAGTTCTTTTGATTTACAAACAGAAGCAGATAGATACAGATGTGTCAGAAGCATGCAGAGATGTGTAGTCAGAAATACGGTACTAAAAATAGTCAACATTTTATTCACTTCTGGAGAGAAGTTGAAACTCTCTTTTAGCTGTACCATAGATAATTCTAAAACCTCTGCATCTTGTGGACAGAACAAATATGATTTGTTTTGTGTTCCTTGTAGGCTTGATGTTTATGAAACTTAAAATCTGTAGGTTCCCTGTAGACCCTTTTCAGTTAAAGACTTCAGATGTCAAATGTTGTAATTTAAGGTGAGAATTAAATGATTTTAAACTTTTGAACTCAGAAGACAAATGCATTTGACAACAAATATCTCTTCAATTTGAAACATGTAAGACATCCTAGAAAGAATAATTTTTTTTAATATGTTATATGCATCCACCTGTGCAACACACTACAGTCAGTTTCTGGTAGATGCAACAGATTCCAGCTATGAGACTACTTTGCTGTTCCCAAATAATTAAACAGTGGTTAAACTTCATACAATTTCACGCAGTATATGAAAAAGCTACAACATATTTCTACCTGAAGCAGTAATACCCTCTGATAACATACTGCATGGTAATTACCTTTTCCATTGTCTTTAGACTTCGTAGGTCAGTCTGTGTGACAGTATGTTGATACGTAACTATAAACTTACTTCTTTTTCTTTCCACTCTTTGTTGCAATGCCTTGGTATCATGCACTCTCTCTTGTACAATGCCGGCTTGGCTTTAGTCCTCCACTCTCTTACCAGACTTTTCTCCATGATATTTTTAAGATAAATGTTTCTTCGGTGTAAATATGTTGTATCTTCTTTTAGGATTACTTATCTTGTGGCCTGTCTCGCTGCAAAAAAAAACCCCCACAACAAAACAACTGTTGTATACATATATTATGACATGGTTTTGCATCAAGTTTAGGTGGAAGCTCATGAAAAAAAGTTCAGTGGTATTTAGATCTGTCCCTCAATTAGCATTTCTTTGTGTTGAACACGATAAATGCCTTGGTAAGCTTGACAGAAGTTCTGGGTTTTTTTACATGGAATTATAAATATTAGATGTTGGTTTTATACATAAATAAATAAATATCATATCCTTCAAGTGGCAGTTGTGTCCTGTAGCTAGGCATTTGGTAGTAGGTAATGACTGGCTGGGGTGAGGAAGTTAACGCTTACTTTTTCCTGCTTAATCATGGATGGCCAACAGGTGTCCAACACATTAATTAGAAAATTACTATAGAAATCAGAGAGAAATGAAATTTTCCACTGAGCCTTGTTGCCTTATAGCTGTAATTCTGAATACCCTTACATTTCCAGTGACTATCAGCTCACCCAGCCCTACTCCTCCTATTTTTCATCTTCCTATACAGTTTATTTCTCACTTGTCCTGCCCGCTTTCCTCTTTCCTACGCCTTTACCCTTGGCGCACTCCCCTTTACCGCCTCTCCCGAGGTGCCCGCGTAGATAATCCCACTGTCACTAAACACCACCTGAAGAACCGCGCAGGACAGCACCACCCTCGCGCTAACCTCTCACGGCGGCCCACGGCTACTGGCCTGGCTGCCAGGGGATAGATAACCCCTCCCGGATGGCTCCGCTCCTNTGAGGGGAGGCGGCGGCGAAGCGGCGGCCCCGCATGACTTGGCGTGCTTTGGGCTCGTTTTCAAGCGATGGAGGGTCCCAACGTGAGTCTTTGCCGTCTTTCGCGAGACCCCCTCTCACACCTCGCACCCGCTCCGCTGGCCCGTCCTCAGGGACCGGGGCCTGAGCGCGGCGCTCCCCTTCACAGCACCGGCCCTGCGGCCAGCGGCGGCAGCGCTCCCTCGCTAACCGCGCGCCGCCGACCTGACAGCATCCCTGCCTCTCCCCAGCCGCGCTCCTAACGCGAGTGCCTCGCGGGCTGCGGGTCTGAAGGGGAGTTATCCGAAATCCCCTTTCCTCACACGCTGTTTTTATCCCGATATGGGCGCAGCCCAAGCCTTACTAAAACACGCGCGGGGAAGCACTCAAGCGGCTGCTCCGGCACACACAGACGCTTCCCCACGGACGGGGCCGTGGTGGGTGCGACCCGGTTTTATAGCTGCCCAGGCAC
>VWZZ01003432.1:223859-254329 GCA_013399095.1 Psophia crepitans | reverse complement strand
CGGTAGGGGAGGCTCCGGGATGGGCGGGGGGCACAGGTGTGGTAGGAGCCCGCCGGGGAGGGGCTGCGCGCACCCTCCGCGCAGGTGAAGAGCTGCCCCGCCTGCGCTGGACAAGGGCGGTGGGGTCGCGGCGTTCCTCCCCGGAGCTCTCAGTGGGAAGGTGCCTCCTCGGACCGAACGGCTGCTGGAGGGGGAGCCCCGGCCAGTCGGCTGGTCCTGGGGCAGCGGAATCTGTGGAGGGGTGCTGCTCCTGCCCGCTGCAGAGAGGTGTCGGTGTCCCGCCTGCACTCATGAGTGCCCCGTGAATTTCGGAGCGGGACAGCTTCCCACGGAGTTGTAAAGTTTTTGTGTAGTCGCGCGTATCTGCTCTTATTTAATATTTATGAAGCACCTGGAAGCAGAATAAATAGCTTCTACAGCGATGGTTTTCTTTGCTCTTGAGTAGCAAAATATGCAGTGTCACAAATTAACAGAAGGCGTGTTTGGAGACTGAATGTAGTACAGATTGCTACGGAGCAGCACTGTGTGTTTAACACCCTTGATGTGGAATTAACATGTTGGGTGTGATCCTAAAAGCCTTCGTCTTTGTTATAATCTGATAAGAAAAATGGCCTTACGATTATGTTTATCTGGGTTTCTTTTCTCCCAGTTTAATTTTTAAGAATAAACTATGTGATTTTGAATTAAATTGTGTCTCCTTGCAAGTGTGTAGGCTTAATCGCTAGTTTCTGGGGAGACCGTGAATGAAATCTTCTGGGCAAACTTAATTTAGCATATGGTCACACAAGATCCACTTGTAGTGATTTGCACTTGGAAGGCTTCAGGAGAAAAGTGGAAAATGAGACTTCATTTCTGTAAATGTGTGAAGGCACTGGGCAGAGCTCTAGCACAAGGTAAGAAGAAAAGAACACGTGTCTTACAGCTTGGTGTATCCAGTCTACAGAGGAACGGATAAACAGAATATTTGCTTCTTGTATTCTAAAGCTTTAAGGTTCAGAGGAGACTGAGGTGGTTAAGTGTAAAAGAGCCTTGAGGATTCTTGAAAGTTCTGTCTTGAAATATTAACTCATGAAGTCCAACAAAGCATTGAAGTGTGGTTTTTTGCCTTCTAAAGTCATCCACTGAATGTGATGGGAATGCTTCCCATCTGAAGTTACATAAATGCTTTACTAAATCAGGACCAAGGTTCTGTAAGTGTTCTGATATGGAAGTGGTATTTTCTCTTGAAATTGTATGAAGGTTTCAAAAATTAAAAAGACAATCTTGGATTTAGATAAAAGAACGTATTATAGAAATTGCATAGTCTGTAAAAACAATGTGATAGGTATGTTTTAGTGTCAAAAATAGTAGATAAGTTTTAATGACTGGATAACACTTTCACTACAGGTTGATATTTAGCAATACTTCTGAGAGTGATAACTGTCTTCAAACTGGAGGAAATTTCTTAAGATACATCCTGGTATTGTGTTTATCAGCAGAGAGATTTCTGATAGAGATAAGTAAGTATTAATGTTGTTATGTAAGGAACTGGTAAGGCCTTTTCTGAAATACTGTGTAAACTTAGTTTCCTGTGCTTAGAAATGGTGCATTCAAACTGGAGCAGGTGCAAATAATTAGGATGGGATGTTAGGATTAGTGGCTGAATACTGTATGAGGGAGAACTTGATTTCTAGGACAACATTGCCTTTGGAACAAAGAACACCTATGCGTAGATCCAGTCTGGAAAGTGGAAAATTATTCCAGTCACAGTAAGGGTCTGGAATGGTCTTTGGAAAGAAATGGAATGAAAAGTACCATAATCATCCTAAATTTAGTCGTTAAGCTGATTAATTAAATTAGATAGCATGATTGTGGCTGACAGCAGGTATCTGAACTTCAGAATTTGAAGGCTGCACATCTTTAAGGCAGGCTGTTGAGACCCCATACAGAGCATTACGTTTATTTTTCCGCAAGGTTGTGTCGGTGGTGTTTTGAATCACAGTTTTCCTTTGGCATTATACTAGTGAATGGGAAATAGTTTTAACTTGGGATAGGAATGAAATAATTTGTCTGTGTCTTTCAGGAATTTCTGATGTCCTGGGAAATGTTCATCAGGTGTTGAATGCAAATTTTAGATGGAATTAAGATTAAAAACCCCAATTTATTGTACCTTTTCTGTTTTTTTTTTTCCTGACTTCAACATATAGGAGTTCTGTTTAAGCATTGTATATTTTGCAGGTGAATTAATTTTGCAATGTTTTATTATATTTACTCTAAAAAGTCTGTACATGTAAATATATAGTCAGAATAATATTCTGTTGCTTTCTTTAAACTGATCTTACCAGCTGAAAAAATGGGTTTAAGAAAGCAAAGGAAGTTCTACAGTAAGGGCAAACTTTTATTCTGCAGGAGTTGAATGCTTTTGTCCCGTTTTCACATTTACCTCCCAATTATTTAAAAGTGTACCTTAAGCACCTCTCATTCAGTCCCGCTGAATAAGGCAAAAAGTTAAAATTTTGTAGATTTAGATGATGAAAGTATAGTTTTAACAGCATTTTTTCCCCCAGCTATCTTTCAGAACTCCGCACCTGAAAGTGCAGTTCCAGTGGAAGCCAGACTTGCTTACCTGGGAGTGTTTTGGCATCCACAGTATAACTGTGTGACTGAGCAGGGACTCCCTTAAAAGAATCTTTCCTGCAGCAAGTTGTGTTTGGTATATACTGCAAGTAAAATGTGAACCCTTCTAGATAATCTTCAGTGCATTCATGTGCTCTATATTTGGCCACAGAAACAAGAGAACTCATTTATATAAAAAGAACAAAATGTAGCTGGAATATTTTTATTCCCGTTTTGCTTTGCTAATATTCACAGCTTCGTAGATTGAGGTAAATTTGAAGGAGCATTAATGAGAAATAGTTGTATCCACTCTTGTGCTCTAGAACGTTTCCCTAATACATGTGCATTACTTATTGGGTTTTTTTGGGGTTTGGTTTATTTTTAATGAAAGGAAGAGGTAAATGGTCTTACTACAGAACTGGAGCAAGAAAGGGGTTTTGCCATGAGGAGCCTGAAGTCAGCAGGGTATAGTGGTTGGGAGACAAAATGAGAGAAAGGGAAAGAGAACATAGAACTTGACGCGTTTTCAAAGAAGCCTAAAGATGGACTATACATTGGCTGAATTATTTGCCAAGTGTTTCCTTTTTTTTTTTTTTTTTTTTTCCCTTGTGAGTAATCCAGGGCCATTTGTTTGCAAATAAAATGTTAACTGTAACCAATTTTAGGGCAGGAGAACAGAAGACAGTGCTTGAAGAACTGGATTTCTTTCTTCTTTACATGTAACACTTTTCGAGCCTTCCTGTGTGGGGTTCTAAACAGAACTAACTGACTGTTGTTTTCCTTCTGACATTGCCATGATCAAGCATTTTAATAAACGGGTAGGAAGCCTGTGTAATTTGTTATGTAATGCCTACTGAAATATTTTGTAACTTTTAACCAAAATATTTCCCTGTCCTTATCAGGCTTCTCTCTGCTTTGTTTGCACACAATACAAACTTTTGGGACCATGTGGGTGTTTTTTCTTCCTGGATCCTTGTGTCAAGATACTATAGCAGATAACACAGCTCTGTGTTATGTTACTAACAGCAGACTATGCTGATGAAGTGAACTTGAAGTAGAAACTGCAGAGTCAGACTTTAACTTCAGCCACGATAGAACTATGAGACCTTCCACTGAAGTTCTTCCAAAGACTATTTGCTTCTGTTTCATGCACCAGTATTTTTTTCTTTAAAAGTCAGTTGCATATGACAGGCAAGGACAATGCTACTAGTCGAAGAACTGTAAGGATTAGGGTTTTGCAACTGAATTTTTCAGTGGAAGTGTTTCAAGATAGCCAGCTGTCTTGTCTCTAAAGTCGTATTTATCCTAGTGACACTTTTAACTCTTTAAAAAAACCCCAAACCTACAATGGGAAAGAATGAGGCTTAGTTTCTTTCAGCTTGTGTTCTGAAGTGTGGTAATAGAATTTAAGTGTTTTAAATAAGATACATCTGTCTACACAACATGACTATTTAAGACTCTTTTTCCAGAAGACAGTAGAGGTTTTTTCAGGACTATAATGATTCTCCAGTAACTCTTACTTAGCTTTTTGCTGCGTAAGCTCACATTTAGATACTTGCTACTGAACAATCTAAAACTATAACTATGTAAGATTCATTAAAGCTGATTAATTACTTGATAGCCCCATGATGATTTTACCACAACTGCCTCCTTTGGCATATTCATAAGCACCCTAGAAAAAGAAGAAAATATTTTGGTAGATAATACATCAAAGAATACAGTAGAGCCTAAAAAAGCATAGAGAAGGGCAAGCATGATGTGCCTAGCCATGGAAAGATTGCCACAAAGCGAGAAATTCATGAGATTGGTCTGGAAAAAGGTAACTGGTGGGTGATGTTTTAACGTGTGTAAATACCCATTGTGGAGAGAAACAGGGAACTGATATTCACTCTTTCACAGAATGCGAAGTAGGGGAAACCCGGTGATGGTTATATAGCAGCAGGTTTAAAATAAATTATTTTCTGACATAGCATGTGATTAAATCATGCACTTAACAGCCACAGAAAGCTGTGGCAGTCAGAAATGTAAATGGGTTCAAGCAGGTTCAAAACAGCAAATTGATAGTGGAGAGCTTCACAATGCACCAAAAGCATCTGGCTTAGAAAGTCCTTAAAGCGGTTGAACACTGGGAAGCTACAGCGGAGGATTGATTGCTTTGTACTTTTCTACTTCTTATGTGTCTCCCCATGCCTGTACTCTGTAGCTGGGATACCAGCCTAGATTGACCCTTATGTAACCTGGTATCTCTTTGTTAAGAAAAACTCAAATGCACTGTTAAGAGACACAGAAGACTTTTCTATTATTGCTAGTGTAAAAAAATCTTAGAAATGAAAATAACCTTTGTTAATTAGTTATTTAGAGTTAATTATATTTTTGCCAGCTTTACAGAAGAGAAGCATTTTGGAGATACCTTTTGGATTGCTTTAGCGTAGTTGTTTGTAGTGTCCGTAATATTTTCGTAACATCACTTGTTTTCCATACATTGCTATTGTTTCATAAGCATCTACTTCAGACAAACCAGGTCCCAAGTCTCTTAAAAATCAATAAGAGCCTTTGCATTGACTTGTGTAAACTTCAATTAGTACTTTAACAAAACCAACCAAAACTACCAAACCACAACAACATACACTCTGGGCAAATTACTTCTGTTAAAGTTTATAGCAAATTTGTCTGTTATGCTGACTGCTAACTCTGGAGTAGTTTTCTTGTCAAGTGGTTCCATATAGCATGTAATTTAATGCATGACTAGTGATCTCATTAAACATGTGGGTAGAGATGGATAATAGCATTGTGTTTGTGGTAACTTTCCATACAGAATCATAATAGTCAAGATTATTTGAATGTCTTCCACTGAAATTACCTAAAGGTGACCTTTTTCAAACTGATGGGACAATATCCTTTCTGTAGGGTACCAGCAAGTCCAGCCATCTGCAAACACAAGTTCTAGCAGGTTTGTTCGGGAAGTCATTTGATAGGTTTTCTAGGTAAGACGTATGAGCTGTTATAGTCAGGAATAAGAGATGAAGTTGGTGATACTGGTTGATTTGTTCTGTAAGTATGTTATGTGCACAGAGACTACTGTGCAGAAGTACATAAATAGCAATTAAAAACAATGTCCTGTTGGAGTTATGGCACTGGCGGGTAGAGCAGCAGCACCACTTCTACTGTTTTCCAAATACTTTAAGCAGCCATTAGTAAAAGTTTTCATATCTGTGCAGAGATGCAAATCCTGTTTCTTATGATAATAATTTATGAATTTTGTAGTTCCACTGAGACCAACTCCATCTGTAACAAAAATGTTTTGAGTTAATAGGATTTTTTTTTTCCTGTCCTTCCCCACAGTAGATGTGAAAATGCAGTTACTGTAGAACCAATAATGCATCCTCTGTGGTGAAACATATAGCTAATCATGCTTGTAAACCTAATCAGCATAATTTTTTCTTTCGAGAATGCACCTGGTAGGTGTAATTTTTGGTAATAACTTGGTGATTTTTCTAAGAAATGGGGAATGCTGATTAACAGAACTTTTTACACACGTATTCTAGATGATTTTTTTTCTTTTAGCCAATATGACTTGGAGATTTTGACAGGCATGACAGCTTAGGAACTACTCAGACTTGATTAAAAAATTAAGTTTTGCAGAAGGCTAAATGCCTTTACCAAATACTAACAAGTTCTGAAGACTGATATCTTTGTATGTATTGGTGTAGAGGTGTATTTACAGTCAAAGCCTTGTTCTTAAATCTTTCTGTATCATAAACACATTTGTTTTTGAAGCCTACTTATGTAGAATACTATCTTCCAAGGGAATCTTTTTACGACAGAAATTCGCAGTTCTAGTGATTATTGAGCCCCTTCCTGAAATCTGTTTAAATTACTGAGATAATTGTAATGACTTCATTTAGTTGTGGTTCATTGTTAACACGTGTATTTACTAAGTTGAAAGTCTCTGACCATTAAGACTGTGTACAGCCCCTAATTTAAATAATTAACTGGAATTAAACTGAGATAAAATATTCGTGTTCCAGAACCACTTACATCAACAAAATTAGTTTTAGGATTATTTTGGGCAGCATGCATAACTTAATGTTATTGTGACATGCCTCTCTATTGAAAGGCATCAAAGTCTAAAAGGTAAGCAACACCGAAGTATTACTGTTTTGCTACTGTACTGAGAGGATTTTAAAAAAATATTCTAGCTTTAAATGTGTACTGTGAAGGTTTGGTTCTCCTCCTGAGTTACATGCTCAGGAGAGCACTAACACTAACACTCACACCATGTCTTGGATAGCCTAGCAGAAACAGCTATAGAAAACATTTGTTATGTTCATACTGATTGTCCACTAGAGGTTCTCCATCCTGCTAGATCTCATCTCTCCTGGTTGACTTACGTCATACTGCTTTGATACCTCTTCAGGGAGCACATCTTTGCTGACCAGTACCTTGTTCAGAGATTCATACAAAGTGAAAAATAGTTTAAGTACTGAAAAGTTGTCATGTATTGATTTGCGTGGGTGTAAATGGCTACAGAGGAAGCAGAGTGATGGATAATTAGGACTCCAAAATCATCATTTCCCTGGAAATTGGCTTTGTGAACTTGGATACAACTTCTGAATGGGCAATAAGAATCTCTGTTTGATAG
This sequence comes from Psophia crepitans, assembly GCA_013399095.1. NCBI lineage: Eukaryota > Metazoa > Chordata > Aves > Gruiformes > Psophiidae > Psophia > Psophia crepitans. Next base: position 247,092 of record VWZZ01003432.1, on the reverse strand, counting down.
CTATTCAGTATGAAACTGGCTACTTAATTCCATACTGTTCAAATACGTCTAGAATCAGATAAAGTGTAATGCTCATGGCTTATTATTTTATGGACCCAAAGTCTGTCAAGCTATGTTGAGCAGTGATACTCCCAGTGTAATTTGGATCTAATTACCAGTATTGTATTATAGGTAGGCATAGCATGTTTTGAATTAATTAGGCAGTTTTGGTGGATTGCTAATCTGCTTTGATTGTAAGATACAAAAAGTTTTTATCTTACTTAGATCTTTCAGATAGTTTTGGGGGAAAACACACCAAAAAAAGGAGTTGCCTAAATAAAATGCAGGCTGCATTTGTGGTTTGAGGGGGCTGCTGCTGATGCAAACATGGCTATATCCATCTTGCTTTTGTGTATGCTGGTGTATCTTTCTCTGTTAAGTGTTGATGTGTCTCCTAGATAGTGTATCAGCTTAAACCCAAACAAATAAAATCCAAGAAAAATCAAAAGAACAAGCAACCAAACAAAAACTGCTGCCAGGTGTATAGATTAAAAAGACCCTGTGAATGTAAGAAATTCTGTGACATTGGAAAGTCAATACATTTTGAGGTGTGTGTGCAGTACAGACTGCATAAGAATGTTAGCTACACCATTGCAAGAAAAAGGTAGGAAGTAAATAGCAATAGAAAGTAAAACTCTTTAATCAGGAATCAGATGCTAGTGCTCAAGTAACTGGGGAAGCCATGGAGCAGAATAGGGTGAGAGCATGCCTAGAGGCTCAAGTGGAATTCATAAAATTGGATTATATGTAATCCAAACACTGCTGGGAGGGGAAGCTGTCACAGGGAGCAGACAAGGTTGAAATAAAATTGGGGAGCCTGGCTGGGAGCTTGGGCAGTGGAGTCGGGAGTCAGCCCAAGAGTGCACAAGCAGGGTAGGGACAAGATGAAGGGCAGCAACCAGGACTCAGCAAGAGCTTGGAGCAGAGCCATGGGTATCCCATTTGCAGACCCAGTGCTGAGCTCCCCTGTAGGGAAGAAAAATGAAGTTTGTTGCCTGAGCTGAATTGCTCTGGTACAGTGGTCTCTTGGGCATGGACAGAGCTAGAAGCGTTGTAGGTATTTAAGGGTAGAGTGGGGAATCTGCAAGGGGTTGTGAGGTAGCTGCAATAAGGCCAGAAGGTTGTTTGGTGTTTTTTTTTTTTTGCCACAAGCGCTTACGGCAGCTCTGGTGGATGGAACAAGAGGAGTTTGAGCAAGGGTTGTCTTGGTCCTGCTTTTGTCAGCTTGGTGGTTGAATCTAATTGCCTTCTATCCCTCTCCTCCCTAAGTGAAGCTCACCACTCATTCTGGGGCAATTCCAAGGCTGTTTGGACATCTCCTATGTACACACCCTCATAGTGTTTAGGTAAGTTTTACCGTTGTAAGTTAATATCACAGTGGTGTTTTAATTTTGTTTTTGTTCTGAGACTAATTTTTTGAGAGAAGAGAGATTCTTGGTGGATTCTGTTAGTTTTAGCCAACTGTTGCTATTTACATGGTAGAATAAAAAGCATCATGTTTTATTTAACATTAGATTTTCTCAAGACACTTGCAAAATACAGTATAGGCAACTCTCATTGTAAATGTAGGTGAGTTTAGAGTTCTGGCATTAAATTTTTTTGAGCTTTACATTTGTTTGGAAGAGCCGTGAGATTCAATTTTTTTTTTCTTTGTTCTTTTAATTTAATTTTGTAACACTTTTCATAAATGACTGATTAGAAGTTGCAGTTTGCTCAGCTAAAGTGACTACTGATCTTTTCAAACCAGAGTATCAGGTGAGAGCACTGTGAGTGAATTACTGTAAGATATCTTTTCTTTTTCCAAATGAGATTATCTAGGAGCTTATTAATTTAATTTAATAAATGTAATAGTTTAATAAAAAATTATATTCCATTGCAGTATGACACACCTCCAGGCTACCTGATATAAATACTGTAATAAAAATTTTTGTGAGTACTGGCGGACAACTAGACATTGGAATTCATTAAATGTATGAGAAAAGACTTTCTGGAAATGTTTTGTGTTCTGCAGTAGATAGAGCCCAGCCCTGGAGACTGCCCGGAAGCTATGCAGCCTTCCGCAGGAACACTGCGTGAGGTCTGCTGGGGCTGGCCTCGCTCTGTGGGTAACACCTGAGTCTTGGCGCTGGGGTAAATATAGATTTGTTCTGGGAAGTATGTATGGATGCATTCTGAAGGAAGTTCTGTCTTACAGTGTTATGTAAAATTGATTGTACTTGTGTATGATTTGAAAATGCAAGTCGTAGTATATATAGCTTGTGAATGTCTTTCTCAGAGTGTTATGATTTACAGTGGCAGTTGCTCCCTAAAGCAATGCAGATTTTGAGTACAAACACAGTTTCTGCAGTCTCTGAAATCAGTGGCAATTTTCCCATTGCCATCAATGGAGGAAGGATTGGGATGAACACAAATACCCAATCACTAAACCCAAGAATTTTACTTTGAAATTTTCTTTTTTTCAGGCTCTCAAAGACTCAAAATATCATTAATTTTGCTGATCCTACTCTGAGATAGATGACGTTTGTTTGGCAAAACCATTTTGCTTTAAGCCTGTACAACATTACTACTGAAGAATGAATTTTAGGGGATTGTTTCCAGACAACAATTGCTTTTATTAGCAACAGAAAAAAGAGTAAATTGATATTAGAGCAGAGAAAAAAAGATAGAGGTGACTTAATAAACAAGTGTACTTGCTGTGAGTTATTTGCTTGGCAGTGCTGCTGTGGGGTCTGTGTGCAGAACTGAAGATGAACAGAAATGTTAATATGTGTACTTTTTTTATTTGCTCCATCTCTATGGATGAGGGGAAAGCACCTTCATACATAGTGTTGAGATGCACGAGTCTGATGAACAGGAATAGCGCTTAGGAGTAATTAATTTCAATGGACTGATCCAAGTCTCACTGAGATGGAATCAGAGCCTGTTCACAGACTTCAGAACATTCTCCCAGTACCCTTGATCACCAAGGAGAAGTGTTCCCTGCAGCAGTATCTCCTGACTTTGAAGATTTGGGTTTTTTTAACCATTATGTTACTTATATTATATTCTTGTCCTGAACATGGATTACACAGACCAGTCCAAGGACTGTGTCTTTCTGCAGAAGCAGCTGGGTTGCGGCAGCAGAAGGGGAGGATGAATAAATTTTTAGGCTTGGGAGGGTGAAATGTGCCTGTATTATGCAGCATGCTTTGCTTAGGCTCAGTAGCCTTGCTGGGAAGGCATGGGTGTGGAAAGCAGGTAAAGCTTAAGTGATAGGAAAAAAGGTTGATTTAATTAAATAAGGTTAATATCTTCATTCTCTTTCATCAGTGTAAAGACTCTTTTATTGTAACAATGTCCTATGTGCTGTGAAAAGCTGACCTGCAAATACTTGCGATGAAATCTTGCGGCTGTTGGAGAGTCATTAAGACTTTCTCTGCCCAAACAGCTTGCCTTTCTGAGGGCTAGTGCCCAGACTCATATTTAGATGTGAGCTCATGCTGGTTGGACGATCCCATTTACCAAGAAGAGATGAGACTGAAATAGGAACGGAGAGCACATTAAGCAGGACAATAGCAAAGCAGAGAAGCGAGGTGCTGGAAAGCTGCCCCGGTTGGTGGCACTGCCTATGATGTCTGGAGAAGAGAGTAATTTTGTTGCTTTTCAGAGAATCAGGACTTAAACTCTGTGAAGTTAAAAACCCCGAAGCTTAGGAGTACACTCGGATCCTGTAACAGTACCTTGCCTTCCAAATAGAAGAGCACCATATATTTTTGGTAGCCTTCTTAAGAAAATTGGCATATCTGGTGTCTAGCTTCCACATATCCCTTCTCTGCAAAGAAGGAACTGCCTGTTTGCTTCAGACCAGCTTATAACTTCCACAGATACTCAGCTCTCAGCTTGAATAAAACTGAGCTATATCCTACTGCAAGTGCATTTAGCATCGTTTTTAGAAATTTGAGGATTTGAAAGGAACAGTGTGGGCACCGTGTTCCATTCACTGGGCGAGGAGAGGAAAGACTAGCGTTCTAACATAAAAAGGTTGCAACGTTTTCTGTCTTGTTTGAACAGTTGTGAGGGAAAAGACATGGCCCTGCTGAGATGCACTGTTTATGTGGTATAGATGCGGTATAATCCAGAATTCTTCATTTCATTTGAAATGCCATTTGCTTTGTTTACCTATCTGTACACCTACTCAGGGACCGCAGAATGTCTCTAACTTGTGTTGTGCTGTATTGGAGCCACGAGCACATATTGCACAGTTCTCCGAATATGATTCAAGGAAAAGACTAAAGTGTTTACATGTCTGGATGTCCGTATGGTCTAAAGAACATAGTTTCACTTGCCCAGTTTATTATCTTCCCATCCATCTACCTATGTATCACATACACTTTGCACGCTAATAGAAATTCACAAACTGTTATATTGACTTTTTTGCATTATTACACAATTTTAGCAGAGAGAAATGGTAATAATGTTTTTAATGAACCCAAGGGCTAAACTTGGTAATTATTGCAAAATACAACTTTTTGTAAAAAGAAAAACAAGAGTATTTTAATCAAGCATTGCAGTAGAAATATATGTATGTCTATAAGAAGGCGAAGTATGATTTATACTGCCAAATAACTTGCCTATATTGTAAGTACTTTTTAAAAGTTATCTCCTACTCTTTTTTTGCCTACCATAAATGTGAGTTACAATGATTTATTCAAAAGGATTTTTTTAAAAAAAATTGTGGATAGACAAGTCTCAATTTTAAACTGGCAGTCATGAGGAGTTAGCTAAAACTAAACTTGGTACTAGGTTGTCTATATAGTGGTTTGCATTAGTTCCTCATTAAAATAAGCTTCTGTGTGGACAAAGGCCAAGGACCCTTTTCTTGGACCCTTTCTTGGAGATGAAAAAAAAAGTCAGAACCAGAGAATGCAAAAGAGCAAACGTTGCCCATAGTCATGGGTCTGCCGGAAAACTGGTGTGCTTACCTTCAGCTTCAGCTGGTGGTTTCAGCAAAAAGCTGTGGTTTGTGTTGCTCTCTGAGGAAGAAGAGAGTTGCAGACTATCTTGTGCTGCTGTGGCAAAGTGCAGTACAGGGCACTCCCTCATGCCAGCAGAATTGCTTGCACAGAGGTGTTGCAGGCCTGAGATGTTCTTTAATCTTATTTAGACCTGTTGCATTGAAGTAGGATTTAATTCACCATGTATTTGGGTGAAAAAGACTATTTGGGAGCCTTTGGCAAAAGTCTTGCTACCAGAAGTGAACGTTATCTTCATGAGTGCTGAATGTTGACAGTTGTAAATGAATGGCATCTTTCAGAATAGGACCAATGAATGCACCCTAGGGAGAAACACCAATTATTTGCAGTCTGGACAATGGAAATTTTTTAAAATTTTTCTGACCATGTATATAAAAAGTCAACTATACTGTTTTATTAATAAAACAGTACATGAATCTGATTTTTTGGGGTGGGTTGGGTTTTTCTTTTTTAGTGGTTGGTTGTCATGCCTATCTGTGTTCTAGTGGCTGTTCATAGTACATTTTCTTTTCAGGAACTTTGTGCATTTCCAGTTACGGTTTGATATCTGAATCCACGCGCTCTGTTTGGGTATAACACTGTGTTACCCCTTTGAGTTTATTATGCTCCAATAAAGTAATTAATAGATGAATGCAAATACAGAGGTAAATCATATGAAAGGGAATAATATTGTAGGGAAGATGCAAATATGCTATGTGTTTGTATAACTTGATATCAGCAGTTACTTCTCAGTTAGGAGTCTTGGCTACTCAATCTGTACACCAGACTTTGCTCTGTTGCAAAACTTGAAGATTTCCTCCCTCTTTCATGTTTTTCAAAATACTGTGGGTTTTGTTTGTTTATTTTTGGTGTGTTGCCACTGCATGTATAATGCATGTTTTCATTGATGTATAAAAGATTTTACTGCATCAAGAAAGTATTTGGAGTGCTTGCTCAGCTGTATTGGTAGTGGCAGTTCCATTGCAATCATAATTTTAAATCCCTTGTAGAAAAGGCTGGAGAAGCTAACTTCAGAGGCATTTAAGACTCCAGACATTAGGGAGGTATTAAGCATCCTTCTGGAAGGCTCAGAGATTGCTGGACACAGTGCAGAGCTGTTAAATGAACTTATAATGATGTCAGATGAGCACTAACAACCAAAGAATGCCAAGCTTTTCTCTCTTTCTGTGATGATGATGTGATCAATAGCATTAAAATAATCCAGGCGATGCACTAGGGAGAACTACGGCTTTTCTGAAGTGGTCGTTTAACTTTTAAGATAAGCTTCGTGGTGATAATGATGATTAATGCTTCCTTTGCTGTTGACTGCTTTAGGGGTTTTCTTTTTTCTTCGTAGTTTGTATACTCCATGCATTGGAACTTTACCACTCTCTCTCCCAGCAGGTCACTTCCAGCCATGCCTAGCTACTTAACTAACTGATGTGTTAAGATGATGGATTCCTATTGGTTTTACAGATCTGCCTGAGTGCCTTTTTCCCTGAGGACACCACTGTACTTTGTTCTGGGAGGTGTGAAAAGCAAGAATAGAAGTTGAACTGCCAAATATAACTGCACCTAGGAGCATTCATAGAGTTGGAGGAGAACAGACTAGGAAAAAATTCCGTTCTCCTGATCACTTTAAAGTATGTTGTGTGTTGTGCGATGGTGTGTTTGTAGAGGAAGGACTATTTGGCCAGAAGAGAAAGCAGAGCTTGTAGAGAGTTAACTGCAGTGACCTTTCCCTTGTAATCCTATATAAATATTCTGGTGGAGGAGGTGCTGTTTGTATTAATTACTGTAGTGTATGCTTAGAGCGAAAACACAGGGAGATACAGGATGATACTGGAGTGTCTATTAATATATTCTACAAAGTTTGTGATGGACCTACAGAATCCTTCCCTTGACTGGGGCACAGGGAAAGGGGAACTGTGTCATGAATCCAGTTCAAATTGTCAAATAATATTTCTCCTGTAAATTTTTTCTGTAAGTAAGGGTAATTTGTGTGTGAAAACTTCATCCTGTTTAGTCATACTTGGTCCATTCTGTGAAGCCAGTGCCTGGTATTAGAAGTCAGGAAAAGAGGACGCTTGCATCATGGAAAGTGTCTGCCAGCTGCAGAGAGTAGGCTGGGTGGGTAGAGCTGGGGAGCAGTGGAGGAAGCTTGCAGTGTGACTTAATGGGGCCTCCACTAAGTATTTCTAACTTTTGCCAGAGTCTGCCAGCCATCTTTAAATAGCTGCTTTACCTCATTTTATGGCCAAATACTTCTGCTCTTTCCCATTTTTTCATTCTTATGTTGCCACTTAAAACCAGACATTTTATTTTATTGAAAAGCAAATGATCATCAGTTAATGGTAAATATCACTAACTACACTGTCAAGTTAAAAAACATACATCTGCAACCTTTTGTCCCTGTGGTAATGTGTTTTCCCCTGTGTGTTGGAATCAAATCCATGCTGCTTTGAAACTTATTGGGAATGTGCTTGCTGTTCCAAATGACTGGTCAAGCCACAGTGCTGTTAATCAACCAATGAATTTTGACTCAGACATACAGTTTCTTGATTTTTATTTCCCATCCCCCCCGCTCACAATCCACCATAATCTTGTTACTGTCAGCTCAGAATCTGGCCATTGATTTTGATCTGTGGCCTTGCCTACACTGGGAAATTATAGGGAAATGGAAGACAAATTGACTAGACAAAAACAAGACATAAGTCTGGATTAAATCCCATTTGATGTCTGTCAAAAACCAGTGCTTTTAGTTTACTGTTATTGCAATTCCCTGCTAGTGCAGGTTCGACTCTTAGTAACGTGTGTTTTGACTTCATGCCTTTGGCCAGTAAATCTTATTTCTGTGCTGTCCCTGAGTAGTTCAAAGTGAAATATTGAACCAGTTCTTCCAGTGCTTTCAGGGTTCTGCCTGAGATCACCTTGCACCCCCGGTACCATATCAGGGTTTGCCAAAATTTGTGGGAGCAATGCACTGTATGTGGTGCTAACACTGGGCCGGTAAGAGTGACAATACTGTGCTGTCACCAGACTTGTTGAGTATTAGTGTGTTGGGTTTTTAATCATGCTTTTTAAGACTTGTGTTATATTTGACAAAAGTATAGAGCTGTGATTACTCTTTCTGTAGCAGGCTTTACTGGTGACCCAAGACTTCAGAATATCAAATGGTAGTTTCTGCATGACAACTGACTTTGGATCATGTAGGAGTTAGTGTTTATTTCTTTTAACCCCATAGTTTATTGTTTAAAGCTATATTATTTTTGTTGCCGTAATAACATAGTGGTTGGTGAGCTGTTAGTTCAAAGGTATAACAATGATTTCAGAGATGAAAACTTTGTCTTTTTGGGAGGAAATGCAAGGTGTTGGACAAAGAAGATAAAATGCTTTGTGTGCATTTAACTTTAAGATTGATGGTAAGAGAGAGACAGGCAGACATTCTCTAATTTTAACATTTACAAGGACACTATGCAGCACAATAAAAGTTCAGGGTTTTTTTAATAAGCTACTTCCCAACAAAGCAGTATGGTTATAGCACTGATTAAAAATAGAAGGTTGGAGAAAGAAATGAGAAGGCACAGAAAAGACAGCAAAGAGATTCTTTTATTGAATGAGAGAAGATTCTTTGTGATGAAGCAGGATTGGTCTCCAGAAGCATGAGTCTTTTAAACCACTGTATTAGAACAGAAATGAAATTCTTTTTTTTTTTTTACATCCAACTTTGCGAATGTCAGATTTTTCTCTCTTGGATTTGCTAACAGTGAGGGTAAAGAGGATGCAATATCTCTTGTAGTGGGCTACTTGGCTGCAGCCCCAGTGTGGACAGCCAGTCTCCGGTATGGCCACGGCTGTCCAGTCTGCGTGACTGGGGGGTGGGGAGCATTGTTCCCTTCGGAATAGCTTTTACTGTAATCAGTGTTAGCACTTTTGTCATAAGTATGACAAATATTGCTTGTGCAACAGGTTGTTAGTTACTTCTATAGCAACAACTGGTTTTAAATCTTAGTATATTTGTCTTGTTATCTTTATGCAAATGATTCTTCCTTTTCGCATTTAAGGATGGAGATTATATATGCCTTACTCTCCCAGCTACCATGAAAAGCTGAGGAGTCCTGGATGCTGATCCTAGTTAGTATTAAGTATTCACATTTTGCTGGACTGTGTCCTGAAGCTATTTAGGTTTCTTATTTTTCCAGACTGATGGAATCCCTTTAGCCCCAGAATTTTCCTTTTTCAGAGAAGTAATGGTACTTTTTCTCAGCCTCATTGTTCTCTGCTTTTTTACTGAAGTATGTTACTGGAAATACCTCTTCTTCCCCCCCCCAATTTCACCTTGGGAGTTTGGTCATCTGCTGGAATCTGTCTGTTATTGCTGGGTTGGATACTTTCCCTTTGGACTTTCTCTCCCCTCTTTGAGCTGCTATATACAGTGTGGCAGTGTGACAATCCAGGCACGTCATAAATAACTCTTGACAGAGGCCTTGCTAGAAACTTAATTTCTTGCCTTTTTGGGAATCCGTCATTCAGAAAGCCAATTCTCTTCCTGTCCTATGGTTTTAAGTCTATTTCTCAAATCTTAATGACTTGGTTGTTTTTACATGGAGCCCCCTCCCCTTTTCTTTTTTTCTGAAGGATTATGATGCCACTGTAAAATTCCTCTCCATGAGGAAGAAGGCTTCTGCACATGTGCTGAAAACCACCCAAGGAAAGGATGGAACTGAGGAGAAAAGACATTTCCACACTCTTGATTGCCAGTTCCTGAAATTATGACCTCCTGCTGCAGTGTAGGGAATCAGAACTGCCCGTTGTTTTTCTTTCCTGCTCTGCCCTGTAGAATTGTATCAAAGATGAATTCTGCTGTCTTCCTACATTCCCTTTGGAATTTACCAGCATTGTTAATGCTCTATTATTTTGGAGAGAAGCCTTCAAATTGTGTTATATTTTATGGGTCCTATAAATTATAATTTCTAACTATAAAGAAAAACACTAGGCTGAAAATATTTTCAGATTTAGATTATCCATAATTAAATGGATGAGAAAAATAACTGAAGGATACAAGTAGTATTATGCTAATCAGTTTTACAGAAAACAAAGGCAAGAGCTGCACTGATTGAATAATATAATGAGTTACTTGAATGTGTTTGACAAGTGATAAAAAAAATCTCTACATGCAGTTTTTAGGAGCAAAAATAAACTTTCCTAAGAGGTTTACTTTGGATACAAATTGAAAGGGATTTCAGAGTGATTACTTCTGCAGCCAAGCAAAAGTATCATTCCTTAGAGGCTACTGTTACCAAAGTCAGCAAGTTATTATTCTACTTAAAATCTGTGTAGTTCTGTTTTATTTTTCAAATATATCTTGTTTTATAAGGTTACAACCATGGGAACGGAAATCTACTGTCTATGAAATAGCAATTTCTGCTACTTTTGCAAAATACTTTGACATATGTGTTTCTACAGAAAACGTAGATTACTTTATCAAAACTCTTGAGACTTTCAGGGTGGTGAAACATCCTTCTCCCACAAGAGAGACCACCAAGAGAAATATGCTTGGTGTTGGCCACCAAACAGCTGTTATTCTGGATATTGCATATTATGTGTTGGATATAAATTTATGTATTGCCAGAATATACAGATTCTGAATTGGTAACCCATTTTATTCTTCTAAGATTCTTTTATCTATGGGAGGATCTAGTCTACTGGAAAACATTTATTTTAGTGGGTTGTCACATCCAAATAGGATCTCATTGAAAAATAATCTCATTAAAAGGTATAATTATAAGGTATATGAAAAGCACTGGGAGTACTCTGAATTAGAGTAGTCTAGGTTCCAGTGGGGTTTGAGTGCTGAAGTAACACTTCCATAGCATGAACTGCTAGATGAAAGAAGTAGCTGTAAATCGTATTCTTTCTTGGTTGTAAGTTTTCTTCAGACCCATTAATGCTGTGATCGTATGAGCCTATCATTTTCCTGCCACATATCAGCAAGACCATTAATAATGGTGAGTTAAGCGTACATGTAACTAATTGCAGGAATGTGGTTGAACATTGCTGTGAGCCAGATTCTGCTTGGGCCTCCTGGAGAGAGAAGGATTCAGTACTGTGTTGTCCCTTGTATCACTGCTTCCCATAGCGTATATGGGCGAAGCGTGCAGTCTGGCTGCTCTGACTGAAGCCACTGAGACATACAGAAGGGGGAGTGAGGTGTTACACACAATGTATTGCTCTTTATTTTCTCACCTCTGGACTTGTTTGGAGCAGAGCTTGACAGAAGTGTTGGCCAGGGCCTGTAGAACCAAGCACTGAAACACTTTTACTGTAACAACCTAATTCCCTGTATTCATAGCCTTGCTTTGCAGGTTTATTTCAGGTATAAATGGCCTTCAGTAGCAAGTCATGCTCTGTAGGTACACAGTGGGACAGCATGCAGAGACCTTTAAGCCCACCAAAATTCGCAACATGTGTTGTTCTTTGTTACATAAATCAAAACCCGGGGCTGAAGGTTATAGCTGAGCATGAATAGTAGTGAGAACTGAAAATTCTGCAGTTGAGTTAGGTTTAATTTCTTCCTGATGCTCGTTCTCATTAGTGTTTTTGCATGTAAAAGGTCTCATTTCTTTAAAGTTGAAGAAATATCAGCTAGAAGAATGCCCTCCCCAAAACACCCCCCAAGTCTATTCCAGTAATGACATATAACTAGTAACAATAAAAGTAGATTTCTCAGTTCTTTTTTTCCTTTGAAGAAGCAAATGGTGTAAGCATGAGCTTAGAGCATATAAAAAAGTTTTAACTGCTACTTTAATTTGAGCGACAGAACTGTAACTGTGGTACTTCTTAAGAAGCTGAGTTATTCATAACTAACTTCCTATTACTAATTTTTGCCACCAGCACATTATTTAAGGACAAGAAATTTTCAAGTCCTATCTGCAATTCCTAGTTACCAATTGATTTTTATTTTATTTTTTTAATTTTATTTTCACGTTTTAAAGTGGTCATTAGAACAATTTAGGTAACTAAGGGGACATATTTTCTGGAGGCTTTAATTCTAGGAACTGTGTTTTTTTTTTCATTTCTAATTACCGTGCTTGGTTTGTGTGAGGAAAAGCTGTGCAAGATGCATATTGCATAATATTTTAAGCAGGATTTTCTTGCCAAGGTCCAGTTGCTTACACTGTGACTGTCCTTTTGAACTCACTGCTGATGCTGACAGAGGCAGATGCTGTGGAGTTCGTAACTTCTGGCAGAGTCCCTGTGGCTCTGCACTTGGGTGGAGAGGCTGTCAAGGGAGCTGTGTGTTGGCACTTTCCCTCCTGCGGTGGGACGCTCCATGCTGCTCAGCATGAAGGGATGTGGCTGGGAGTTGAGGGTGTTTGAGGAGCAACTTCAGGCCCTCGGGGATAGGGACTTGCAGTTGAAAGCAAAGGAGGATGCAGAGGTTGAGGATGTTGCTGTGGCGCTATGGGGCAAGGCATGTAGGATACTTAGTTGTGTTCATTCCTCAAAGCTTTTTGTTCTGCACAATGACTTAAGTGACTTTCACCTCTAATTTTCAGAGGATGTTTATTCAAAAGTGTCATTTCTCGTCTTTCTCATGCTAACTTATTTTGCAGTGACTTACAATGACCATCCAAATTGCCTCAATTTTCTTCTCACTACAGTAATGTTTGGCCTCACCACAGAGTTTACGTACCGAAGCGTCCTTTTGCTCACTGTCCCTCCAGATGCTTTGTTTTATGATAGCTATTTTCTGATGATCCAAGTTGAATCTGCAAATATTTTTATTACATCTTTGTTAAGCAACATATTACTGCAGCACATTTTATTGCAGTCTTCTAATTCCAAATAAAAGCCGCTAACATGCTTTCCCTTTTTCCCTGGGAGCTACAAAATTTTGGATGTCAAATATGCTTCCTACTGTAAAGCAGTATTGTAAAGCAATGCCCTGCTTTCCTGACTAGTGTAACCATTAATTTAACAGCGTGTGATGGTTTAGAACAAACATCCTCCCTTGGGTTAGTTTATTGGTAATTCCTTTCCTGTCCAATAGAAACCATTGGGTCAAATTAAGTTTAGATGTGATTAGTAGTTCTCTTACACAGTTACAATTTGAGTAAGATGTATTTTAGCTTATTATTTCGTATTAAAACATATTAAAAAGCCAATTAACTGAAAACACAATGTTTTATTTCTCAGTTTGCCTAGTAAATATCAGTGGAAATTGATTGCTTCCTTTTCTTTAGCTTGGGTTTTGGCTTGCGTGACAAGGTTTTGGTTTCTCTTTTTAGAGGGATTGAAGAGGCCAGCTTTTCTTGTGCTGGGTGGGACCTTCCTCTACTTACTGTCTCAGTGATTCTTCCAAGGTCTAGAGAGGTCTCAAAGTTGATGGATGAATTATTATTCCCTATTCCTGTCTTCGTTTTGTCAATTTTGTTGAGAAAGTAGGAAGGAGAGATAACTGCAGGCTTGGTTGCAAATGAGACCCTTCAGGCTTTTCATGGATGCTGTTTGTATTAAGACACTCTTACTTAGCAAAACCTTGGTTTGGGGCTGTTAATCCAAGAAAGATGTTTAAATGATTAGTTGGACCTTATGAGAGTGCTTTAACAAAAGGTTTATGTATTTTGATCCAGATGAATTAGAGATTGGGTTTAAAGGATGATATTTTCTGGCATCAGTGAAGGATGGCTGCTACTGTGTTGAAGCAATCTCAGGATAACTAGCTGTGGAAGAAACAGCTGAATCCACTCATTGTAATATGCTTCTGATCGAATTTTAGTTGCTTCATCACTCTTTCAATAATGCTAGCTGTTTTAAAAATGTATAAAACAAAGCAGTACAAGGGAGCAAAGACCTCACTGGATTGACAGAAGATCGTAGACCCTACTGTAGCAGCAGTGTCTAGCCGTGGAAAGAAAGCTAAGCCTGGGGCATTAAATTGTGTTGCTATTATATAAGCTCCTAAAAGTCAATTTAAAGGATAGATTTGGACTAGATAAACCTTTTTTGGGAGGCAACTGTTATAAAAAGGTGGTACAAATCTCCCAAATGATACTTCTCTGCTGAAAAAATGCTGGTACCAGATAGATCCAGAATTCGTCACAGCTGTGTATCACGGATATGTAAAGAAGAAAACATTATCATTGAGACACAGAGGTGTTAGTTTGTAAATACAAAAATAGCTCATAAATATTTTTATTCCTTTGGAAGCACTTAATGTAATGTAAACAGAAGCTTAGTATGTTTCACTACGGAGTGAGAGAATATGGACTAGAGTACTTTGAGAAATGAGAGGCTTATCTCTTGGATTGTTCATTCTAATCATGGCAATGGACTCTGAAAGCACCACTTCTGTATGCGTGGGTCCGTTCTTTGCCCTGAGTGTCAGCCAGACAACCTCCCACTGAATTTGTGATGTAAGTCACTATGAAAGTAGACTGAGCCAGATACTGCTTTCCTTTATCCACTGCGAACTTGTGGATGGGACTTCATAGGTATTAAAGGCGGCAGTTTTAAAGTAAGAGTGAGACAGGGCATTGAAACAGTTTGCCCACATGGACGCTTAATACCATCTTTAGGATGCTTACATCTCAACTGTCTTTGGGCAGTTTTACCGATCAATTCTATGACACTGTGACTCTAGAGTCATGATAATTCGTGTTAAAAGGAGAGTCTTCCCTATAATGAATGTTTGAAAAAGAAGGTATGTCTTTGATGCAGAGTTTGCACACTCAATGTTGCTTGAATACAGATCTTGCCCTTCTGTGCTGCATCTTTCGTTGACATGTGCAAAGATCCTGTTTTAGATCTGTCACCTTTGCAAAATCTTGCGTCACTTCCTACAGATAGAAGCTAGTAAAGTCAGCTCTGTATGCCATCACCAACAATAGGAGTGTTCCCTGTGATCTCAAGCCTGTGCATATATAAACAAGAAGTGAAAGGACCCCCCCCAGCCTTTGCAGGCAGTTCCTTTCAGGAAGGGGAAGTAGCAGAGAACTTTATTTGTCGTAACGGGAATGATAATTTCATAAAACAAGCATAAACATTTATATTATAATCCCAACGTATTATTACAGTTGGACTCAATGATCTTAAAGGTCTTTTCCAACCTAAATGATTCTATGGTTCTATTTAGCCCTATCCTTGTGAAACTAATTTTTTGAGTTGGCAATTTTCTTGATCAGTCAAAAAAGTAACTGTATGTGGACAAATGTATACAGAAAATGCCATGTAAAGGATAAAAATGTACATGCTTTCATGCAACTTTAATAATCTTGCATGTATTTGGCAAGAAGCCTGTTTTTCTAGAGGTAAAAAGTACATTATATGCTCCAGTCAAAACTGATTTGAACGAGTTCATACTCTCAGGATAAAAAAACCTCACAACACTGTGTGAATTTAGCTGCGTACAGCACACATTCATCAGTGAAGCTGTTCTGTATGTGTGATGACTATTTGAGATGTGCAATAAGTAAAGAAAAGGTGTGAGATTGATCTGCCTTATGCAAACATTCATTGAAAACCCAGTGTATGTACACCTAAAAACAAGCAGCTGCATTTGTTTAGCCCTTTTCTGATATCAACACAAACAAGCAATTTAACAGAAAATAGAAATGTGAAATGTTGTATGATCTAAAAGCGTCTTTGCCATCACTTGGGTCAGCACTTTGCTTGGAGCCTCTGCATTATGAGCCTGTGTGTAGCAGATGGTCTGTTTATGATTCTTTGCACATCCAAAGTCAAATGGCTCAGTAGGAGACTAAATGAATGAGGGTGAAGAGTACAGACTTGATCAGCACTACAGAAATTATTGACACTCTGGATACACTGACTGCATAAGTACCTGTGGCCCAGCTTCCAAGGTGTGCTTGGGCCTCTCACTCTTCCACTGAACGAAACGACAGGCAAAATATGTTCAGTGTCAATTGGGTTGGCAGCTCTGTAGGGAGGGTATGTTATCCTTAAACTTTTAGTGAGGTTTTGCAACAGGCAAGAGACATAAGAAAATTAATTTTTTCTATACAAATAAAATAAATGGCATGATTGCTTCAGTCTTAGCTCTTTTCCATTGAGTCTTAGTGGTTCTAACTGTGAAATATGCTTGATAAGGAAATTCAGGTTTATGAAAAGCTACTTTGCTTTTTTTTAAAAAAAGAAGTTTCTTTATCTGTTTCACTGCACACTCTGGAGCCTGCAGACAACTTTTAAGCTCACAACTTAGTATTGCATTTGAAAAACTGAGGGTCAGTTGTGGTAAAGGAGTTTGATTTCCGTGGCTCTTTGGGCAATAACTTGATTTTGTGAAGAAGTGGCATAGCTTTTAGGATTAAGCGGTAGGTTAGAACTTGAACTAAAGCAAGATCTATTTAAGGACTGAACTTGAACTAAAGCAAGATCTATTTGAGGACTGAACTATTTGGCTCATCTCTATACCAATTGCCATTATACATCTTTGTCCAACTTTCATACAAATAGGATATAAAGGGTGAAGTACTGCAAGAGGAGCAGTTTTGCAGCTCTTCAGAAAATGGAGTACCAGGAGGATGACAATGTGTTCTCAAAGAAGAATTTTTTTCAGTCTCAAATCAGGGTTCACATACAGAATTTGTACCTGGGTACATGCTTCAGCTGATACAGGACCTGCAGCGTTGCTGAGGTCACAGACTAGCATAGATGTTGACACCTGAATGGTAAACCACCACAGTAGATGCACTGCTGATAAGGATGTTGCAAATACTTAGAGAAAACAATTTTCATAACTTTAATGATTGAAGTATAGTAATGGGATAATGGTTGACTAGAACTTAGCAACTGCGAGCAAACAGATTTGTAGATTTCTCTCCATTTGTGGGCATTGTAAAAATAAACTGGTTTGTATGCAAGACTCCTGATTCAGTAGAAACCATGTCGTGCTAGGGGGGAAGACCTGCTAGAAACTGCCAATAGCTCTCAGGAGAGCTCAAGGTTTTATGTACGTTGCAAAGCTAAGGAGGGGTGCCCATAAAAACTCTTAATTATGGAGCACGAAGTTAATCCTAATAGTTCTGTTCCTCAGGCTGTGTTCCAGCCTTATCAGTGGGGAAGCAAATCATCCTTGTCTCTTAATGGGAAGGGAGAAGAACATGCTGTGTTGTACCCCAGTGAGAAAAAAGGTGGCTTTGCTTTTTGTTACCTTCCAGCTTGGTCTGTAATGCTCAGAAAGAGAAAAGTCAGTAGAGCTGAAGACTGCGCAAAAAAGAGCTGTGTCTGCATTTGAGAAAAATCTCAGACTTTGCTCATGCAGTTTCTGCATCACCCTCTCACTGCTCTTGTGGACTTCCCAGTTCAGGATGTGAGCCTGCAGCTCTCCCAGTGCAGGGGGATGTTCTGTGTGCATGGTTTCTGCCACAGTATGTGCTTGATCTGGAGTAAAACCTGAAGAAGTGACCGTAGGATTGATAATAAGTAATAATTCCAGGCTTTGCCTGCCTGTTGCATGCACATTTTCAAATAATTAGCTTCTGCAGCAGTATTTGGATGGATGCAAAGAGGTGACTATATATATTTTTAACAACATAAATGCACAGAGTTTAACAGTTTTTGCAATTATAACAGTATTGAGCCTGCAATCCATCATTTAATATTTTTAACCATTTTAATCACATTTCCAGAGCAAAATGACAATTAAAATTAGAGCTGACACAGTAAATCCTGCTCTATCACAAGCTTGCAAAACTTTGCTATCCCACTTGCTTACAGTGAGTAATGGGTTTTGATGGGTGTAATAGATCATTAGGGATTTTTCCCCCCCCTTTACTATCACTGTAGGGGTGTATTCTGAGCTTGGGTCAGTAAGTTTTCCTACCTTTCACTAAATGTTGCTTTACCAACAGTTGTGATTCTTACTTATGAGAAGCTGCTTTCTTTATGACATCAACTACAGGAGTCATGGACTCTTTGTTTATTGTTATTAACTTCCTATTGACAAGGCTTTATTTCCTTTGGTTTTAGAGATGCTTTTTGTTATCATGGGCTTAGGAACCAGTTCACAGTTAGAGCTTCTGGGGATGCTTTGCTCTCCCTCTGGGACAGTCAGTATGGATGGTGTACATCCATGAACAATCTGCTCAGTGCTTCATCCTGAAGTATTATGAAACTAACTTTATCTACTATTAGATGAAAGGCAGAGTTCAGTGACTGCCATGCCAGCCTGAACCTCTTGAAGCTTTGGTTGAAGAAACGTGTAATGTACTAGATTTTTACAGAGGTCCTACTGCAGTGGGTGTGCACCTATTCCTGTAGGCAAATATTTATGGTTTGCAGCTGTAGGACCAGATTGCAGCAGGCATCATCCTTGGCTACAGAGGGGACTGATTACGATGCTGTCTGGCCTTGTGGAAATGTGGTGAGGTAGGCACAACGTGCACAGGGACACTATTTGGCAAAGTCTCCTGCTGTGGTCTTTTAGTGGGTACTGTATGCTGTGTTCTGCTTTCCTCTTTGGTTTTCTCCTGCCCACCCGGGTACAGATGCTTTCCCATGCGTGATCCCTTTTTCTTTGATTAAACTAGTCAATGCATATTGCCAATGTAGCCAGCGGTGGGGCTGGTAAGGCCATGCCACGGCAGGAGACAGAGAGGAGAGAGCTTTTACAGATGCTCTTATTTTGGGGCTATGGGAGGTGATTTTCATCTGGCTTTTCCAACAAGGAGCCCTTCTTTGAGTTCTCCATCTTACAATGAAGGCTAAGCATTTTCATTAATTCTATTGCATTTACAGGAGATACTAAAGATTAAATAACAGGAGTGGTGGAATGTGGTTATTCCAACATAATGCTGGGCTTTAATGAGGAGTCAGAAGTATATTATAATAGAGGCTACAACCATGATTAAGAGCCCACAGAATCCTCTTTGATAACACTGTCAGCAGTCTGCTGCTGTTGCTGGATAAAAGCTTGGTGCAGACTGTGTAGTGAAGGAAAAGTGGTAGGGGGATTGCTTCTCATTTGTCATTAGATCCATCCACCTAAAAACTTTTACCATGGAGTTTTTGTTTTTGTTTTTTTTTTTTTTTTCAGATCTGGAAGCACATGTAGCTGCAACAGATTTCATACAAGGGCCCTTGCTGTCATTGGGGTTTTGTGCAATATTTCCTTTTACATGTGTATGTGCAGACTGTTTTGTTGAACAGCATGGCAAGAGTTTTGGAATAAAAATTTATAGTACAAATTAAATACATTTTGGGAAGCTGACACTTGAAATGGAAATAGTGCAGGAAAATGAACATACTGAACCACCCACATATTGCTTACTCATTCTGTTTCTCGACAAACTCAGCTTCTGCTGGGTTAGCTACAGCACGAAGATTAGGAGAGCTGATTCTTCACTTCCTTGTCCCTCGCGTTGCTGTTCATGCTTGGCAAGAATATTGTTTCGTGTTGATGATCTTGAAAGACTGCAGAGAAGGGCAGACACCAGAGATGGACTCTCTGCCTTGCGTTTTCTGGTTGTGGGTGTATGTATCAGCTGTGTAACATGAATAACTAGGGAGTTCTTTAGCTTGTGGCAATATGTGTAATATTTTTTTTTCAATAGAAAGAGATTCCAGTAAGAAAATATGCTCCAGGGCCTGATTCTTGCATGCTTTCTACAAGTGATTGCCCTCCTGGTTCTGGTCTATGGGAAAAGACAACTTGCAAGAACAGCAACATATACTTTTCACATTTAAATTACAAGTTGAGGTGAGCTTAACTGATACATGACTCCCCATTTAATACTACGTTAAACAAAAAACATTTTCAAATGCACTTTGGGTAAGGTTGCAAAGTCAGGCACTCAAAGGGTGGGTCCTTGTGTGCAATTATGTCTTTTAAACATTCTCCTGACCTCTCATCAAATATTGGCAAGGCAACTTAATTTTTTCCTAGCTTTGCCCTTGGAACTGCTGAATTATTTTGATACTCTTAAATTTTTTTCTTCTTTAAAGGCAGGCACCTGATATGGAAAATTTCAACTCAGAGTTGAAAGCTGACAAGTGTATAAGCAACTGAAAAAAGGCAAGCTCTTGCTAATGCGTAAAATTAGCAATAGATGGTTTCATCGGTTTTGCCTTCAACGTGCATGACTTCTGAACATACAGTTCAAAGAGAGCTAAAAACATTTCCTCAACACTCTATATTTAGGCAGCATTTACCTAACAGCAGTGTAATCTGCTGAAAAAATCTTGACAGTCTCAAGAAAGCCAGCATCCGTTTGTTTTCTCTTTCACTTAGCTCACAGCCTGCGTAGGTCAGGCAGATACCCTTGGAGTCTCACTTTCATGAGTAATGTATTTACATTAACATTAGAAAGCTTTTACATGATGAAAAGAATATGAAATAAAAAGCATCTAAAATCAACTGCAAAAAGCCCCTCCATCATCTAAGCATTAGGACAGTATTTGTAGCTCTGTTTGATCCCATTGTCTCTGAAAAATTCTGGTTTCTACTGGAGCTTTAGGAGTGAGCAGGGTAATAACTTTGTTCACATGCATACATGATTTTGCTATTCGATTCCATAGGCAGCAAGCTAGAGAACACTTCTCAGTGTGAAAAATGCCAAGAAAATTTGCTGTCAAGCTTGTAAAGTCGTCTTAATTTTCCAGACCTTTTCTCAGAACTGTGACTCTGTTGCCAGCAGGCTCTGCTTTACTGGACCAGATGAATGTTGGCCCTCCAAGGTAGCATCACCGAGATAAGCTGGGTGGCTCTGGTTGGCAGCGTATTGAGAATCAGGATGATAAGTAGGCACAGCTCAGTTCTTTGTGCACAGTAGAGAATATCACCCTGTAAATGGATCTGTCTTTCCCTTAAGGATAGAACTGTTTCTTTGTAATGGTTTGGGAGCAAAAATAAGACTTTTATACAGTACCTCATCACTACCCACTCAGCATACCCTAAGGGGGTAGTGTGCTTTCATAAGCATATGTTGTTTAGGTGAAATAGAGATATTGTAAATTTCTTACAGAATTATCAGCGTCTATAGCAAAGATAACTAACACAGAGATGATGCATCTTAGCACTAACGCTTTTTCACAAATTCAAGCGGATTAAAAGATGAGGGAGAATACATTCACTTATTTCCCTTCTTAAAGCCCTAATGGTTTGGTTAAAAAAAAACAAACCACAACTGGTCAATTTTTCTTCACATAGATAAATATTGTGCTTAGTTTGTTGCACTTTTGGGAAGCAATTAAGAGCTTCTTCTAGATGCATTTATCTCAGCATTTCAGCTGAGTGAGTGTGTCCTAGAATCGAGCCCCTGGATAGTTCCCTGTTACTGAGCGTTGGGTCTTGTTGCAGAGGGGGAGCATGGCCGGGCTCTGGGGTGGGCAGGGGGCCACAAGGATGCTCCTCTCCCTACCGAGTGTCCAGCCTGGGGCCAGGTTACAGCTAGTCCTAGCAAAGGCCTTGATGTGTGTATGCGGGGTGGGGAGCCAAGGCCTTAAAGCAATGCGTTGCTCTGTAAACCTATTCCAGTTGGGCCATGCTGCTTTGCTGATGTATACAGATGGCTTGTGTTTGTGCGTCGAAAAGATTTTAAAGATGGACAGAACTAAGGGAGACTAGTGTAGTATAATACATAAAGCAAAAATCTTCAAAAGATGTTTGTAGTAGTGCTTTGATCTTGTGTGCATAATTATTTGCAAGAAGCTATTGTTATTTTTTCAGCACAGATACTTTGTAATAATCACACTTTTCACTAGTAATAAAAAACTGAGGTAATAATCTATTCTATTCTAATTTTGCCGGAGTGCCGCTGAACAGCTCATTTTTCAAACTTAGTCATTTGAGTGTAATGTAGCTATTTCTTTAATTATGTAGAAGTTTTATTGAGAAACCTGAGTTATGCAAAGTTCTGTTTTAAAATGGTGTTTGTTAATAGATTTGCTTGTTCTCTTTGGCTTGATGCAACTAATTAGACTGTTATTAGGCTGCTAATGTAGAAAACAGAACTATCCTGGAGTGCAATATTGCTTGAGGAGATCTTAGACAAGCCATGCATACAAAGTTAAGGGTACCTTGGGGACTTCAGTGCTTTGCAGGATATGGCTCTTGTGCAGTAACGTCTTGAAAAGAAGCAACACCAGCAAAGCCAAAATACTGAGAGCTTTACTCTGTGTTTAAGTTCAGTAGGGAAAGGATCACCAGGTGTTGAAATTTCCTGGTTTGGGACTTGGTCCCTGGGTCCTGGGCAGTCACCAAGGTCTGAATTTGAGCAATTGGGTGAGCTCAGTTTGACCATGTACACTTCCATGTTAAAAGTGTAACCTTGTTTACTGTCCTCGCTGCAGGAGCTCTGGGGAAATGCATGCCACCATCTCCTCTGCTGACACACAGTAGGACTGTACATGGTCAGTGGTGTCAGAATCAGGTTGTCTTGCTGAAACTGAGGCTGTGCAGCTGAGTACGTCAAAGCAGCTGCTGCAACATCACTTCAGCATAAATCCTGCCTTGGTGCTGTGACTTGCAAGGCAGCTGGGACCACTGAGCTGATGAGATTCAGGCGGTGGCTGCAATAATCTGTTTTGTGAGGAATAAATTTTCAGTGTCAGGGAGCTGTTCACTCTGGCACCTACCCTGAGTCCATATGCCAAAGGAGGAAAAAATAGATGGATGATGAAGTGAGCAAAACTATCCCAAAAATCTAAATGAAGAGAACTTGATTTTTCTTGTGTGTAAGGTGGGAGCTAGCTAAGTGCTTTGGTGCAGGTATCAGATGGTCAATGCTTCACAATCAGTGGAATTTAAATAAAAAATTGTTATAGTGGGTTAAGTGCTAACGTGGCATAAAGCCTGTTTTTGGGTAACGTGCATTCTGCTGAGTTACTTGTATTGTACACATGGGCAAGAAAGCTATTTAGTCAAGTCATAGAATCATAGAATCACTAAGGTTGTAAAGGACCTCCGAGATCATCAAGTCCAACTGTCAACCTAACACCACCATGCCTGCTAGACCATGTCCTGGAGTGCCACGTCTACATGTTTTTTGAATGTCTCCAGGGATGGCGATTCAACCACCTCTCTGGGCAGTCCATTCCAGTACCTCACCACTCTTTCCATAAAGAAGTTTTTCTTAATATCCAACCTAACTCCCTTTGATCAAGGGAGTGGAACATCTCCCTTATGAGGAAAGGCTGAAGGAGCTGGGTCTCTTTAGCTTGGAGAAGAGGAGGCTGAGGGG